>CM042250.1:17767621-18137621 GCA_023566225.1 Romanogobio albipinnatus
ACTCAGACCGGCCCGTCTGGCACCAACAACCATGCCACGCTCAAAATTGCTTAAATCACCTTTCTTTCCCATTCTGACATTCAATTTGGAGTTCAGGAGATTGTCTTGACCAGGACCATACCCCTAAATACATTGAAGCAACTGCCATGTGATTGGTTGATTAGATAATTGCATTAATGAGAAATTGAACAGATGTTCCTAATAATCCTTTAGGTGATGGTATTGAATGCATACTACAGCGCAGTGATTGGATAGAATGAGCTTTAGGTCATGAATATATGTCGAGAATCGCTCGAAACGGTCCACGTCAGCATGTTCGAGCAGCCCCATACTTGGGCCTACGGTACACACTGACGTCAGCTTCTGTGACGTTGCTCCGACTTAGCTTTTCAAACCGGAAGACAGAAATCGCTCTGTAAAATGCAAAAATAACTATTTTTCACATATGAATAACATTAATGTGTACCTTTAATGTTTTCAATGATGTGCAGCCTATACATATCTGTTTACATCTCAAAAAAAGTGTTTTGGGATATTTATGACCCTTTAATGATGATTAATCTATATTTCATTTATTATTTATGCAGTTAAGAATGGTGTTTGATAACTATTACATTTCTGTATATGTCTAACAGGTAAGGCACAGGTAAAAATAACATTTATTATAATGGGGTTATGTAAAGATTGTTTTAAGTTCACTTAAAGGTGCCCTAGAATGAAAAATTGAATGAACCTTGCCAGAGTTAAATAACAAGAGTTCAGTACATGTAAATCACATACAGTAAGTCTCAAACACCATTGCCTCCTCCTTCATATGTAAATCTTGTTTGTGAAAAACACCACGGAAAAATAGGCAAATCTCAACATAACACCAGCAGTGATGCAATTGATGGGATCATTAATATGTACGCCCCCAACATTTGCATATACCAGCACATGTTCATTGTCAGGCGAAACTGCGCAGCCGTATCATCTCTGCAGGTAAACAAGCGTCACGCGAGGATAGCGAACATGGCAGATCATGGAAACAAATGTTATGTTCCAGGCTGTGCAGGGGATGTGAAGACGTTTCATACTCTTCCCACAGATAAAACATGTCAACAGGCATGGGTGATGTTTATTTATAATCGGATACCGCAACAATTTAATTTAGAGTTGTTAGTTTGCTCAGCCCATTTGACCACGGACAGTTTTTCAAACCCGGGACAATATCAAGCAGGCTTTGCTCAGCATCTGACACTGAAGAAAGGGGCAATTCCAACCATATTCCTGCAAGCAGTAAGTGATTTCCCCCACTTCTTGACTGTCTAAACCATTTCTGATTAAATCGAAAGTTTCTTAGAGAGACAACATTAACGATAATATCCCCGTTGTAGATCTGACGCAAAATGCTAGTACAGTAACAATAGTATAATCCAGGTATTTTACATAACTAAATGGCTAAATAAATTGACTTTTAAATCAGTACTCTACTGTCAAACTCAAACGTTACTGTACAAACAACATATTTAAGCGCTACCCAGTTCAGTTTGTGATTCAAAGTGAAGAAGCTATCATTGTAAAATCACATAACAATAATTAAAATATTTTTACAATGCTAAAGTTGTGACTGCTGATGTGTATATTTAATGCTATATGCTAGTTATCGTTTAGGCTGAAGTTCTGGTATGGACGTAATGATTTTGCAGGTTCCTAATTAAAATAAAGACTTAACTTACCATTCAGAAGCGTTCATTTCCAATCTCAAAACATGTTGTTCCTCAAAATCTGCATTTTCGTCAGAAACAGGCTCAAACATATAAGGTTGAATGCCTAATCTCTCCATCGTCATGACGGTCAGTATAGACGTGCATGCTATCATTGAGCCGCAGTGAAACAGCCAATCAGAGCAGAACTCTGCATTAATATTCATGACCCTTCCAAATAAGGCAAAAACAGACCATTTCATCCTGGGGAAGATTTCTAGAGTTGTAAATGGACCTGTAAAACCGTATCTGGACAATTATTGACCTTAAAGGGTTAGTTCACCCAAAATTGAAAATAAAGTCAGTAATTACTCACCCTCATGTTGTTCCAACCATGTAAGACCTTCGTTCATCTTCGGAACATAATTTAGTAAATTTTTGATGAAATCTGTGAGCTGTCTCACTCCTCCATAGGCTTTCAGAGGGAATGAAACTTGATGGCATAGAATAGTAAGTAAAAACGTCATTTAAGGAGTCCAAATGACTACAGTGGCTCTGTATTAAGTCTATCATGCGACGAAAATACTTTTTGAGCGGAAAAACAACAAAAATAACGACTTTATCCCACTATTATTGTTGTTCAATTTGAGCCTCTGACGAGAGTTTGCGGGAGTGCCACGACGCATGCGCGAGAACTGAGATTAGTAGTAGTAGATTCCACTATTATTGTTGTTCAATTTGAGCCTCTGACGAGAGTTCGCGGGAGTGCCACGACGCATGCGCGAGAACTGAGATTAGTAGTAGTAGATTCTACTACTACTAATCTCAGTTCTCGCGCATGCGTAGCCATATACCCTCTATGTAGATACCAGAGAACAATTTAAAATGTTGTTTCAAATCATTCTAGGGCACCTTTAAATTAAAAGTTGTTTTTTTAAAGCCTAATACATGTTGAAATTGGTAGCTTTCAGTTATACTGTAATGTAACGTCATTAATGTTTCATAGAGACCTTAGTATCAGTGATACTGGCCTTCATTCATAAAAACATGACAGTACAACACATTTAAAATATGCTGTCAATAAATTGTTTCTACATTAATTTGGAGAGTAACTGAAATTATTACAATATCAAAACATTAAAAACATATTAATCGTGATTAATTACAGAAAAAAATTTGATTAATTAGTTTAAAAAAAAATTAATTGATTCCCAGCACTACTTAAAACACAATCATCCGTTGCAGTATTCACAGCTGTTTATTCAAGTGCATTTTTTTGTTTTGGTTGTTTTGTTCATTTATTGTGGATATTTAAAATGCTTTCCATTTTCAGTGTTAAATAGTCTTTAGAAATAAAAGTTTATTGATCTTTGAAAAGGTGTACCTGCATTATCATTATTTTCGATGAAAATGGTCTCAGAACGACAATATTATCGTTTATCGCAATAATTTATTGGACAATTTATCATCCAGCAAAATTTGTTATCGTGACAGGCCTACACTCAGATCAGATGTATCTGATATGATAAACAGAGCTGCGTTACCTCATACTCATGACCGGAAAGCGGAAGTGGCGCCAGCTACTGTGGCATAATTAAAGTCCCACCGGCGACTATGCCATAATAACAGTCCCGCTGCTCGCGAGGCGTGTGTTCCGCTCTTCTTATAAACAATCGCTTTAGCGGCCTTGCTCAGCTCCCACAACACTTGGTCCTGCTCTGCTTCATACTGCAGTAACGTTAATAATCGCATCCATGAACATGATTTCTGCCCGAGACCTCTCCCGATTCTTTTCCACCGGCTGTGAGGTGAAGAAGAGATGTCCCAAGATTCTGCGCTCAAACGTGGTGTCATCAAACTACGCCTTTGTTTTGAATAGGTGACCTCTAGTGGACGGAAAAGTTACATAGTGCAGCTTTAACTATTATTTTAATGCAGTTACATAATCAACCAACTTTGCATGAGGATGATACCGCAAAAGACCATTTTGCAAAAATAAACAAACAAACAAATAAATCTCACGAGGGAGCATGCCCTGGGACCCTGCTAAACGGTTCACACTTTAACCCCCCCCCCCCCCCCCCAATATTCAAACCAAAACCAAGCCCTTGACTCTACTGACTTCCATTGTAAAGAAAAAAACAATTGAAACATTACCTTTGTTTGTCTTCCACAGAAGAAAATAAGCCTTACAGGTTTGGAACGAGCGCAAGTAAACAATGACAGAATTAGCATTTTTGGGTGAACTATCCCATTATCTGAGAAATTCATGTAGCAGAAGAGCATGATCCAACTGACACAATAATACAAGCCTTCTGCACAATCCAAAATGTGTGAAAAATGGCAAGCATTGCTTTGCGAGTTTTTCCTTCTTATTCTCAGTTCAGCACAGCACTTAAATAATTGCAGTTTGAGTACTTTGCTTTTACCACAATTTCATTAATGGCCTTTTAAAGAGTCTCAGGCTGGTACCAAACACCTTTAAAGCATCAGAGAACTGGCAGCAAAGAAAAGCTGGGTGATCTAAAAGTTAAAAGTAGTGAGCTAGTACAAATTAAATCGCATTGTTCATGTTGGTTGTGTTTTGACAGCTGCAATTAAAATTCTCATGTTCTTGAAGGAAACCAGGCGCTGCCATCTCTCAAGAGGCAACTGCTTTCATTTCATAAATAAGCTCACTTCCTATCAGCTAATATTGTGTCATAATGCCAATCCTCTCTGGTTCTGACAAATAGAAAATGTGGCATTACGCGACCAATTAAGCAGCACGAAAACAAAGCGAGATATGCGAAGCATGAAAAAACTTTTGGAAGAACTGACGGGCATCTTAGCATCTGACAGTCAGTGATGACGGTGTGGCATTCCCAGTCTGAGCAGGGCCTCCAGTCTGCCAAGAATGCAGAGGCAAAGCTGTTGAGATGATTGATGACACGCCTCCACTGGCCCTCTCTTCCCTGCTGACATGCACTCACAACCCAACACTTTTCACTGCTAATTGGACAACCTTGCAAATTCCTTCTCTGAGACTGTGGTCCACTAAATTAGCCACTGATAACTGCCCAGAATTGGTTCAATTTATGAACGTCCAGAACTGTCATGCTGGTAAGATGTCACTCACACTGCAGAGGCTGTTGAATAAACCTGCATCAGGCATGTAACTTTCGAGTCGAGTTTATTTCTCATTCGTTTTCCATTTTAATGTTTTGATCAAGCTTGCGGGTGACAGTTCATTTAAAGTCTAGTTAGGTAGAACTTTGCTTGAAATGGTGAATTAGATGTTTGTGTTCCTAATGAGTCCCAGAAGACTCAGAAGCCATAAATGGGGCATCACATGATCTACTTTTGCTTGTTTGATTAGTTCAAATCACATGCTAATTATGTTTTTATCTGAGAAGATTCAAGTAAAACAGAGTATGCTATATATAAAATGATAATGTAATCTAAATATAGCGTTCTCAGTTCAGATTTGAAAATAGTTTCCGATAGATCTTGTGTTTTCAACATGATACTGCCCTGTGCTTTTTGCAGACACTAACAAAGTAAAACTGCAAATGCCATCCAGCCTGAAAAATCTAGGTCTGTTATGTAACACTAATGTGGTCAATGGCTATTCACATTTTTTTTAAACTACCAGACCCAGTGTGAAGCTTTGCCAAACTTCTTAGCAGAAAGCTAACAACATACAATCAGATATTTGTAATATTTGAAAACACAACCTACTAATCTGTCTAAGACATTTGTACTCTACAGGAAGCTTTACAGGCTCAATTGTCAAAGTATTGTGCTAGAATTGGCATGGGTTTGGTTTGCATGAAACATGCATGCTGATTAAATGTTTACCTCGAATACACTCAAAGTAGCCTTGGATAAAAGCATCTGCAAAATAAATACAATTCATTCTTGGAAAATTACACTGACTATCAAGCTTGTATTTACATCTGAAATTGCTAGACTATGGATCCAGAAAAATAAATAAATAAATAAACATATTACACAATTTGGTATCTGAAATAAGAATCTATGTTAAATAAATAATCCCTATAAAAGGGCCCAATCATCCAAAATATGACTTTTTTTCCATTATACAAGGGAAACTGCAATCAACATTGCCTTACATCAAGCAATTTTAGACTTATTTTTTGGCCAACATAGTGATACGTCACATTAAGCTCTCAGAGGGGAAAGAAAGCCTAAATGCTATTGATCTGCTTCACTGCTTTGTATTCCATTCACTAATAATTACCAATGCAGTCCCTCCAATTACTTGGCTCTACTTAACATTTACAACCACGTGCAATCCACACGCATTGATTCATTATGCAAATGACAGGGACTAATTTAAGGCTTGCTTACATGACTCCATTTAAAAACCTGCAGCCATAGTAATGCACTGTGCACAAATGAATTGAGACACGTTTTACTTTTAATGCTGAACAAAGAACATTAAAACATTTAAACCATTTGTCGACAGACTGACAGACAGACAGACAGACTGAATGTGTTAAGGACTGATGATAGGATTACAGGTGAACTGCGCAGGCCTGTATGCTCTCCAGTTTGAGAGTAGAGTGGGTGTCTAGCACCTGAGGGACAAAGAAGCTTATCTGGTATCTAGTGAGCCTGCTTCGTCAAAAGCCATGAAAATCAGTGACAGGTTGAGGAGAAGGGAGGTTAAATCTACTTAAAAGGCACTACTTGTTTTTTCTGAAGTGCTTCAGGTATAATTGCTTTGAAGATAACCATTTTCTGGTAGCAATGATTATTTTTTTCTGATTTTATCCTGAGACTCATGACCTCTCCCACAACTGAGAAACAGGGCTTCTTTAGGAATATTTCACTAAGCAATTATAATGCCATAGAGAGCAAAATAAAATAAAAGTTTGTGTTTACATAATATATGTGTGTGTACTGTGTCTAATTATTATGTATATATATATATATGATGTTGTATGATGTTGTATATATATATATATTATATATATATATATATATATATATATATATATATATATATATATATATATATAAATACACACACATGCATGTATATATATTTAAGAATATATACTTATATATGTTATATTTTTATGTTCTGTATCATATATACAGTATATATATACAAATATTTCTGGATATACATCCAAAATGCAGTCGCCAGAAATAAAAAGCTAAAGGTTGGCTATAAACTAGTCTCGCATAGTGAGCAGCTTTCATTGGCCAAGGACCACCCAAGAGGACATTTAACTGACATGTAACGCAACCAATCGGTTTGTTCCACGTCATGTATAAGGGAGTGAAAATGTAAAGCCGATGTCCCTGCAATAACAGACCGGCGTGCATCTATAAATGATTAATTCAAGAACGTTTTGTAAGTTTACTGCAACAATGGAGCCGCGAACTTCACATACTTTTGAAATTCCAGTGTTTCGTTGATAATGGTAAGAGCTCATTGTCACAGTTGTAAACACGATGGCTGTGTTTTTCCACGAGGGGGAATTTGTTTCCAGGTGGACCGTTAAAGAACGCAACATGTCTCACGGACATCCTGTAGAATTCAACCAATCAGATAACGACTTCGAAACTCCTGAAGTGTTTAAAGAAAAGTGTAACATATGCATCTGATGTTCAGCCAATGGTCCGTTGGCGTGACATCTGAGGCTGAGACTAGCTATAAACAAACTACACCATGGTCCCACGACTTCAAAATCACCACCACTAAGCTTGCGTTTTATCTTAAAAACATTTTCCCTGAAGAGTTATAATAGTTTATAAGAGCACAATTATAAGCATATTGAGGCTGTAAAAGCGGGCTGAGTTTACCTGTTCAGCGTGATGACGTTAATCTCCTGACTGCCTCTGTAGTCCCATTTAGCCCCTTGAGCAACCGCCTTTTTCAAGACACGTAACAGCTTAAGAAAATTCACGAGTGGGGTAATATTGATGTATTTTATGTCGCAGAATAAAACGTGAAAGTGTATTGAGCTTGTGTTCACCACAGACCTTATTTCAGCCATTTAATCAAAATCCCATATAAAAAAAAAACCTTGACTTTGGGAGGATGGAACCAGAAGTGCTAAAATGCTAACTCGTTTCCGCTTTTTGGCCTACAAAGTGATGTCATACCTGCACCACTCTATTCTCCATCTTCATTAGTTTGCCATCTCTGTCTAACAGTTTTGTCTAATACATTGAAAGTAAACGGTATATGAAAATGTATTAAAAATAAGTGAGTCATTGAGTCGATTCATTGAAATGGCTGATTCAGTCAAGAATGAGACAGGCCCCATTCCAAATGGCACCCTAAACCCTCACGGTCTTCCTCTGAGTCCGCACTTTCACGACGTAATGCCGCTTTGACTGCCGGGAAAAAGTGCTCGCACCAGTGCGGGCTCGGCAGAAGTGCGCATCGAGGGTGCATATCGACCTCAAAGGGGGCGCTCGCGAGCACCCTTCTGAGACCAAAAATGACAAATGGGACACCCTGCGGTCTCGTGGACACGCTTAACACACTTAACGGACACGCGCACGCAGCAGCCATTGTAAGTCCACAAGACCGAAAGTGCACATGAAGTGTGCTATTTGGGACAGGGCCGCAGACGTTTACGAATAGGTCACTGAATCTTTGATTCAAACGATTAATTCAAAACGCTGAATCATTCAGTAACACACTTATGGTTCTGCTGTGATCTTTGTTTGGAGCTATTTCGCTGCTGAAATAGAACAAAAATATTGCATCTAAAGTGACTTAAAGGGATAGTTCTACCGTCAATATTTGCTCTATCTGCTTGGTTACAAACATTCTTCAAAATATCTTCTTTTGTGTTCAGCAGAACAAAGAAACTCATATAGGTTTGGAACAACTTGAGGGTGAGTAAATGATGACAGAATTTTCATTTTTGGGTGAACTATCCCTTTAATGTTAACTAATTGTTTATGGAACTGTCATTTGAAATCAATGTCACATTTTCAATCGTGAATGTTTACCGCAGTATGTTAACTGTTTCTTTGTGTGAGGTGTGCTCTTTGTTACCGGTAACTTTGTTACGTCAGTTCATTATACACAGTGGCGCCGTTAGGGGGGGTGCAGAGTATGCCAGGCATATGGGCCTACGACGCTAGGGTCCCCAAATCACAGCATTGGATTTTTTGTGTCAGATTTTTTTCTTACATACACAAACACGTTAACAAATAATATTGTAGTAAAATAACATTTTAATCTGTGAATTATAGAAAGTAAGAAGTGAACATGAGCACGCTCTCTTGTCACATCAAAATACAGCTCATGAAGTGTTAACCATGCAAAAAAAAAGAACACGTTGGATGGAAAGAAGCACCTGTCAGGAGCAGGGTTGCCATATTGGGCGGTTTCCCACCCAATTGGGCGGTTTCACAATCTATTTTGCGGGCAAAAATTTGTTTGGGCGGGTGGATAAAAATTGGGCTGGTTTTGGAAGAGTTCGGCGGGATTTTTGTAGCCGAAACACCGGTACTTCAGATCCTTCTTCCTGCGACCCTCTGTTCAGCAGGAAGCAGTCTCACTCACTCACACACACACACTACAGCTCTGGGCTGGCTGACGTGCCCTGACGTATGTTATTCATGAATATGCATGTTTCATGTGGCTAATTGAAATAATTGAAATGTTAAAGTGGGTAATTTTGTATGTCCATATATCCACTCAATGTTTTCATGTTAGGCTTTTGTTCCAAGCGACTTTTATTGACAATAAACAGACTCATTGACTGCCTAAGTTGATCGCATTATTTTCCGTAACATAAGCTTATAGTTTAATAGTATAATAGTCAGACTGAGGACGCTTTTAGGTCCATTCCGTTTTCCTTTTTTAAACCAGAAATGAAATATGGAAACGCGGTTTCTTCTTTTTTTATTTAAACATTGATTAATAGAATTAGCAGATACAAGGTAATTTTCCCAATACCTTATTATTATTATATTAAAAATAATATAAATGATTTATCACTTGTTTTTTTATGTGTAAATATGATCAATTTAATTTCTAGGGTTTTTGAGATGCATAGAAGGTCCACGTGTACTTTTTTGTTCATTCATTATTCTATTTCGGAATGAAAGATGAAATTTAAAAAAGGGTGCAGCTTGGTTTTTTGTTTAAAAAAAAAGCAGAAATGGCTGTATTTTGTTTTACAAATGTATTGTCATCAAATAATAGAATTAGAAAATTGGACAACATTTACGATCGTTTTTTAATTTGTAATCATTATTTGTAAGTTTATTGTGTTTCATTTGACTGATCCTATCTTTACCTGAAAATAATTTTATAAAAGAACATTTGTAAATTGACATTTTTTATATGAATCTGTTCGTTTTTAGTTTATAAAAATGCAAAATGTAATAAAAAAAAATCCCAAAATAAGTTATTTTATTTTGTGCGCATGGAAGTTGTGTATAGCCTATGTTTTGATTTAAATTTTGTTATTCAACATAGTATTTAAAAATACAACAACCATTCCATTTTTGTTTTTGTTTCCATGGTTAAAAACGAAAAAGGAATGGACGCACCGTTGTGTTCATTTCATTGAATGTTGTTTCTGAAATCGGATAGGCTAGTCGATAAATGGGTAATTTTAAAGCTTGTTAATGATTTGAATGTGTTTAAACAAGACAAAAAAAATTGGGCGGTTTTTGGCGAGGTTTTGGGCTGGAAAACCCTGCTGGCATCTGGCAACCCTGGTCAGCAGCACATAAGCGAAAACGTAAAAAAAAGTAGACGTTAAAGGATGGAAATCAAGAAGTCTGAGGTGCAAGCAGTCTTCTGTGTGGGTGCAAAACCGCAATTGAAAAACTTAACTTTATTCTTTAGAGAAACATTAAATCATTATTCCTAATTTGTTTGTTCGTGGGCTGGGGTATCCTTTAGGCGACCTGAAAATAGGCTAACTTCCATCAACATAACCAGCGTGTAACAGACTTCAATGTGATTTATCTTATAATTTGTTTTTTGTGTAAATCTTTTACATTTCTGTGTGTTTAAATATGTTTATGGCTGCATTATCTGTCTTAATAAGTAGGGACATTTATTTTGACGGATGTCGTAGTCTACGGAAAGATAGTGAGAGCTTGCGGTTCATCAGAGTGGTTAGGCAGATTTAAAGTTTGCAGTTTGTTAAGCATCCCCCGAAAAGGCATAAGGTGTGTATGTTCTTGTTTACTGTCATCTGTAATGAGTATTTTTGTGCATTTCGCTGTATGTTAATGATAATGCTATGAAAAGAGAGAGTTTGTGTACGAGGTGTTAATGCGCACTTCTTTGCTTTATTTGTTCAGCTCTTACAGTGATTTTTTGGAGATCAAACGGTTTCAATAAACTCCATGAAACATCAGTAAAGTCTGGCCATCATTCGGACAGGGTCCGCTACACAACGTGACAATCTGCTTGCACAGAGAGCACTGGGGACTATTATCAGGTGCTGCATAATATCATTGTGCCACTGCATCCATGGTACGGCTCAAAGTTCCTTGATCATTACACAGGAATGAGAGTACACTTCCTAGCCATATCAGTCTAGAAAATCACAACTTTTCATTTTCTGTCGGTCTTAGTACACAATGTAACTTTACACATCACAACATGTAAATAGGAAAATGTTGACGTTATTTTGTCACTTATTGAGCAGAAGGCTAGCTGGAGCCGTTTACCTCCGGTCTTTGTGCTAAGCTAGGCTAGCAGTGGGTGCGTCAGACAGTTATGGCACGCACAGAGATGAGAATGGTATGTATGGACTTATCTAACTCTGGGGGATATGGGGAATAAGCTTAAGTCCCAAAAAGTTGGCGTGTTCCTTTAAACGGCTTTATAATATCATGTTAGTTGATATAAATAGTTTGCACCGCAATTCAGATGATCTGTCAGATATACATCAGGTAAATTCATCACGTTTCCCTGAAATAAGTAAGTGGCCCGTGAACTGGGAGAAGAATAGAGTAATCTTTATTGTTTCATACTCAATGTGTATCTGATATGAATAAAACACTTCACCAAAGTAGCCTATAATTGAAAGGATTATTGCAGCTTCAAAAGGCCTCATATGGAATTTGAATTTAAAAACTATATATGTTTTTTTACAGTACTTTTTTAAATTTCTGAAACCTCAAACATTATGTGGTTGAAAAACACTGAATAGTTCTGATATATGAAAAGCACTGAGAGCATCCTCTGGCTCAGCGCCAGCCAAAGCGCGAATGCACATTTGAACATTCTAATCTAATGTGTTTGTATGCGTCAATGGGTTAAAATCAGTCTCGTTGTGGGGGTAGAGGGGGAACGAACTGAAATTTTGTTACTTGAAATAATATCAATGTTAACTAACAAATTATTTCAATTTCAAAAGAAAAACCCATTCATCTTCTGAAAGAAGGGGGCCCAAAATTCTTAAAACTCTTAATGGCGCCCCTGATTATACATTATATATTATTATCCACTATCACCACTTACACAAAATGAATGCAGAATCATTCTTGCATTTTGGTGATTCCCTAGTTATTTTTTGTTTTTTATGTTTTAATCAGGCTACTTGTCCGGTCGGGCACATAAAATTCTCTTTCACTTGCCCCTTCAAAAAATCCACTTGTCCCTAGGGTTGGGTATCGTTTTAATTTTAACAATTCCTAATTTTGATTCCAATCAGATAATAATAAAAAATACTTATATATCATTCACATTTATTCTAAGGCTTATTGTAAAACATTTCATATGAGCTGAATACTGTGAACAAAAATCAACAGGCTAAGAACACTTACACAAGGAACTTTTCCCTATGGTTTAAAAATACCAGAGGAAAAACAACTAGCCTAACTAATATAAATTTCAAGCATTATTTAAAGACAATTAAACACTCAGTAATTAAAAAAAGAACAAATAAATTATCAATTGCACAAATAAATACAATTGAGCAAAGATATAAATATAGAAAGAAATAAACAATTTCAGGTATTCAGGTACAGAAACTGTATCATCAAATGTAAAATAACACTGCACTTTATTAATAAAATATAGACTATACATTACAAATAGTTCAGATGACCGTTCGCAAAGACCCGCCCCCTTTAGTTACTGTTGCTATGTCCGACAAGCCATAGAGACAGAGCGATACGCGTTATTACCGGAATATTATCTATATTATATTAATATTAAACCTCTCATTAACAAAGTCAAGACACGATGTAAGTAATGCCTGGTTCAGACTACACGATTTTTTTTGTCTGTTACGATAGTCACTGTGTCAGATTATGCGATTTTGACTCCTAAAATCTTGTCGTGTCCTGTAGTAAGAAACATGTCAGACTACACGTTGCTTCGCGACCAATGATCGCTTGTTGTCTTTAACGACGCGCGTGATGTCTTCGAGAAGGCGAAACAATGTCTGCCGCGTGTTTTGTACTGGCTGTCTTGTGTCTAGAAAAGTGCAAAAAAAGAAAGAAAACCCGACCATGGACACGTTCCTGGCTTGCTTTGCCATGTTTGAATCCTGTCAGAATATATATTCTGTGCTCCGATTGGTCAGCGTCACCCATGTGACGGAACCCGTCGTGGGGAACGTGAAAAAAAATTCAACATGCTAGTCTTTCTGCTGTGACGTCGTGAACTATCGCAGACGCGGATTCGGTTGTCGTATACTATGACACACTATACGAGATGATACGATCAATTCTTGCGTCCCGACGTCCATTGTCGTTTACGAATCCCTACGACACCATACGTCAAACGGATCGTGCCAAATTCGGGCTAAAATCGTGTAGTCTGAACCAGGCATAAGAGATATTGTTTACATTTTTATAAGGGAGCTTTGTGAGATTGTCTTTTGTTTGATTAATGTTGTCATAGAGACGACATCCGGAAAATCTGCCGTCGCTTTAAAGGTCCCGTTCTTCGTGTTTTTTGAAGCTTTGATTGTGTTTACAGTGTGTAATATAACATGTGTTCATGTTTCGTGTGTAAAAAAAACCAGTATTTTTAACACAATGTACTTATCTGTATACCGCTGTTTTCACTCTCCTAAAAACGGGTTGATGAGTTCCTTGTTCTATGAAGTCCCTCCTTCAGAAATACGTAACGAGTTCTGATTGTGCCAGCGGTTCCCGTGTTGGGATTTGACCGCACCTTAGCGAATGTGTCACGGTTCCTGTGTTGTGATTCGACAGCAGCTTAGCACACGTGGAAAGGTCACGCCTCTTAACGGGGTGATGTATGCGCTCAATGATCTCTACAGCGTCCCTGGGAAAGCCAAACAAAGGTGATTTGACTCCGGAATGAAAATAACAGCGTCTCGACGACATGGCGACAAACACACTCAAACGCAACACTTCCTTTTCTCCACGCGACACGTCCTCTTCTCCACGTGGGACAGCAACAAGACCACGCCCCCTTTTTGCACGTATTCTTGTGGGCGGAGGTTAGTCTGTTCTACTGTTCTATCGACGTCATTTATGAAGGAAGTACCAGGATGTAGTCCAAGCCAGCCGTTCGCTGTAGGCTTTGAAAGGGAACTTCTGTTAAATAAAATATCTCGCTTGGCATTGAACTTTGAGATTTATAATTTTACAGGTATTATTTATGCTCTAACAGCAACATTACACACTAACTAAAGTTTGAACAGTGGGATCACGAAGAACGGGACCTTTAAGAGCTGCACGGATCCCACGGATTACACATACATTTTCATCTTTTCTTCTCAACTGTCTTAAGACATAACCAACTGTGTTTACAAGAATATTTTGACATATTTTGTGTGTATTTGTCCGTTCATGTGCTGTGAAAATAGACGAGGAAGAGAACTCATTATCGCGAGAAGCCGTTCTGTGCGCACGTGTGTGTGTGTGTGTGTGTGTGTGTCTGCGGCACAGAATGTTTAAAATCCCCTTTTCTGAGCGCACGTTTTAGATGTGTGAAGAACATGGAAAACAGTGTGCAAGTTTTTTGCGCACACAAAAAACGATAAGTGGAACCGACATGCGAGTTTCTTATCGAATCACCGGTTTTGGGGATTTGGAACCGGTTCTCGATACTCATCCCTGTTGTCTAAAATGCCATTACCGCATTCACCATATTCTTACGGCTGTCAGAGCAGATACGAAAGCTGATGCTCTCCATGTTTTTTTGTTTTTTTTTGTAAATTGCGCAAGCTTATTTTGTCCATTAGATCAAAAGATCTGAAAAAAATAGACCCTCACTCTCAAAGAAATCAGGACAGAAGTGGTTGAAAGTGGACAAAAGAGACACCAGGTATAAACGGCATGCGTCTGCCTCATTCACTTGTGATCTGACTCCTTGGCACACTAAATATTGAAGCTGATAATGTATTAATTTAAGAATATTTAAGAAAAGCATGATTATTATAATATTAAGCTGTACCACTGTCACCATATCTGTAGAATATGTTAATATATTGCAGCCAAATTAAGATCATTGGCACAAATATTAAATGTATGATCATTGGCACCAAGACAAGAACCATTTAAGGGAGATCACCGTCATAATTTATGTTCGTCAGCTCAGGAGAACAACAATGCCAATGATAAAGACAGATTAGATACACTCTAAGAAGATATTAACATTTTAAATCCAAAACACTATCTTCAATACATACATGATTAAATTTGTGAGCAAAGAAGTTGCTTGTAAATATATTTTTCTATATAGGCCAATACTGACACGACTGATACAATTCATCTGAAATAGCTAGCTGTACATTAGCAAAACAGCAATATTTCTACCACATCCATTAAATATTTTAGAGCGCAAAAGACTATAGTTCAAGTGTTGCTGTTCAAGTTATTAATAAAGCAGAGGAGATTAAAAAAAGAGGAGAAAACGTCACAGTAACATCCTTCCGATTAATCAGCACTGACAGTAAGAGGTGTGGCCTGAGGAGAGAAGGAACACGTTCCCACCCACGTCTCTATGAAGCACTGATGCTGGTTAAAGTACAGGCACTAAGCATTCACAGACCACTGACTGACATTCTCTGGACATCTGGGACATTCGTGACAGCCCTATTCACAGTGTACAATAGCCTCCCATTACATTTTTTTCCCCACAATTCTGAGATGCAATAATGTTGTTTGTCACATTGAAATTACTTGGCATAAGTGCCTTCACTTCTGAAAATGTACACAACAATAAAAGCGAAAAAGATAACAATCAAGGTTTTATGGGGGAAAAAACCAGCAAGATGCACAACTGATGTTTGAAATTTGAATAGCCTGCTAAACAGCATAACCAATTGTGAAAGTTGACCAAAGGTGAAAAAAGGCTGCTGTTCTATAATTATTTTGCCAAAAAAAAAAAAAAAACTTAGTGACATCAGTGGGTGAGTTTCAAGTAGTTAGCAGCAAGCCAGATTGAGACAATCAACACAGATAATATGAAAACCTTTAGAATGCATAAGAACTGAAATATCATAGGCTATGTTGAATGGACCTGATAAAGGGTTTATAAACTGTAACGATGAAATATGACCAGGCTGTCATGTTCTTGACAGGCTTAGTGAGATACCCAATTCGTGAACCAATTGTTCTTTGAGTCAGATCTTTTCAATGAATCGTTTACACCAAATCAATAAACCAGTCTTGAACAATTAAGGTAGTTCACGGATCGGACTGAACCAATTCGAGCCCCAGTTCGAGCAGTTCTCGAGTCACAAACAATTTGAACTGAGTCCCGATGAGTCAGCTGACAATATGTTTTCATAAATAATATTTTATATTAAAAAATGCAGAAACCTTTTCAGCTGAGAGAGGTAAATGAAATCAAATCGTTTATTCGTGATATATATATATATATATATATATATATATTTTTTTTTTTTTTTTTTTTTCAGAAAGTCAGAAAACCAAAATAAAGACCAACATGTACTTATTACTTTTTGGAACGTGCCGTGCCAGCGTGCCGAAAACAACGTAATACCGAATTTGCATAAAATAATGTCGAAATTGATTTGTGAACAGGTTCATTGAAACTGCTTTGAAAGAACCGATTCGCAGAAATGAATCGGACTTCCCATCACTTTTCCCACCACTAGTGGTCCTGTGCTAAAATAGCCTATGTGTGGCAAAATATATTTAGAAATTAAAAGAGGGACAAGATAATTTTGCAAAGCGAGCCAAAATAACATCAGAAACATGTATTCTGACGCATATAAAACGTTTCAAATGGTTTTGCAGTTGTAGGAATATATGAACGACGTTTGGATCAATTCTTAAGGCAAATGCACTGGCTGATCAATGAGGGAAACAGTGAATTTCTGATATTGCGAATAGACATTTAGTTTTAATTCGAGCTTATTATCAAGCAGCAAACGATGAGAATGGACTTATGAAACTTAACAGATAAAATAAAAACTTAGAATCAGACACTTGCATCAGTTACCGTCAGACACACCCATGGAAAAAGCTTTCAATCAACGCGTACGGGTTAAAAATTCATTATAACATGTTTTAATCATAACTTGTGAATCAAATCCCCCATTAATCCAGCACATAACCGTGTGCAACTTCATCTTTATTTTTTCCATGAAGCAAACATCCGTGAGGCTCTTTCGGACGGTGGGAATCATGAATGACTTCATTGTAATTGTGCAAAGTGTTCCGCTTGGCGGGGTTTACAAAACTCTACCCCCTTCCCTAGCTCCTTATGCAACCCCTTAGACAATCTGGACCCTATACTTTAATATCTATTATTGAGCCAGTGCATCTCCCAAACTAACAAATATATATAGAAAACCATCATAGTCCCAACCTGTTCTGGTCAGTATGGGAGCCAGCAGGGATTGTGACCCAAATAAAAGTGACGGAGCGGCACTGGGGGATCTGCCGAGTGTTGTTTACAAAACTGAGAGAAGAGCGACTGATGCAGGTGCCAGCCAAGTTTAGTTTGAACACTTCTACAGCGACTTGAGTCTCCTACCTGAGCAGCGCGGTGTCTCCCTGTCTGCTGACCACACTCTCGCTGGACGCATAGTCCACAGTTTGTCCAGCGGGCAAACACGATGGTAAAAAGCAGCAAAGACTAAGAATTATAGCGGTGAGCCACTGACCGGAGACGCACGCATCCTGCACTGCAATCATTATGTCCATCACCGCCGAATGGAGTACGATCCGCGCCGTTATCAAAAAAAAAAATACAAATATCTGGATGAAAATATATTAATCCTCCGCGAAAACCCCGAGAAATGGCGTTCCGTGTAGTTTTCCAGATTTGTTTTGATCGGAACCTGACCGCGGGAGGAAGTCGACTCTCCAGTGGCTTGCACACCATCTAGTGAGGAAATGGGAAACGGGAGCAGAGCTAGCAGCAGACAACCCCCCGGCTCTGATCCTGTTGCCAAGCGGCCGTTTCCCAGGCAACCTGTTCCCTGTAGCTCGTGATGGAGCAGTTAAGCGGGTGGTTATTCTTGATACGGCAATACTATTTAAATGAGTGAGTTTTTGACCACCCGGGACGTGCAACCTCAAGACGTCCTCCTGCAGACATGCACTTTGTTTTGGATTAGCCTATTGCTTGTGACGTCTCCAAAAACGAGTCATTGAAAAGGACAAGATTTAAAATGACACAGGTCAGGTCTTGTTTGTGTCTTCAGTGGCCCATGTAGCCCTGCAATAGGCTGCTATTCATTTTCGGTATATCTTGAAATATTTCATAGTTCTCTTTGTGGTTTTTGGCTTCATTGGATGGGATGCCATGTTGATTATCATACAAAAGTACACAAAAAAATGTCCTTAAATGAAACATTTGAGACAAACAAAAATAACGACTTTATGCAACAATTTCGTTCTAGCACTTTCCGTTGTTCCGTTGCTGTTCACGTGAGCACCACGACGCATGCGCGGGAGCTGCACTGTATTTACAATGTAAATAGCATAGGAGTCTGGCAATGAAATTGTTGAATAAAGTAATTATTTTAGTTTATTTTTGCACACAAAAAGTATTCTCGTAAAGTAACCTTCATTAAATTAAGGTTGAACCACTGTAGTCACATGGACCTTGAAAGTGTTAATTAAATTGCTGTCTATGGAGGGGCAGAGAGCTCTCGGATATCATCAAAAATATCTTAATTTGTGTTCTGAAGATGAATGAAGGTCTCACGGGTTTGGAACGACATGAGGGTGAGTAATTAATGACAGAATTTTCATTTTTGGGTGAACTATCCCTAACTTAGCCTGGCTCCGCCCTCCTACGTACTTCCGCTCAATTTTAATTTTCCTTCAGTACTACGTCTGGTACTGCTGTATATGCTTAGGTTTTCTCCCGAACAATTTTTACCGGTCCAATCAGCGAATAGAGGGAGTATCTGAGAGCGATGACGTTGATGTCGTGCGCTAGTTTGAGTTGTAGTTCAGTAATGGCGGCGGTGAAAGTTGCGAGTGTGTGGCACTGGCACCGCTGACGAATTTAAGAAGTTAAAGCCGGAGTGTGGCGAGATCGGTGTGCGTGATTGAGAATGAGACACACCGGTCTCGAGTCCTCTCATGATGGAGCATGGAGGCATATAAGGACGAGCGACACCGGTGAAGGACGAGAGAGGACCAGGCCTGGATTTGAAGTTGTGTTTTGTTTACGTTTTGTTATGTATGTGCGTGGCAGTCGTCCGTGAGGGGCTGCCGCTTTTACTTTCATTTTGTGTTTATTATTTGATTAAAAGTTGTTAAACGTTCGCCGGTTCCCGCCTCATTCTTCCCTGAACAAACAAACTCTGTTACACGGAGCAAGAACAATCACTGCTGAGTTTTGTTGGTGGCCATGATGTTGTGGTCCGGGAAAAGTCTTTTTCAGCTCGCTCCGTTAGTGGTGAAGGAGTTGGCTGAATCCGTCCGTCCCCCACCACCCGCGAAAAAAACCCAGGCTGAATTATCGACTGCTTTTGACAAACACCAATGTCGTGTGGTAATGTAATTGCTCTCCGAATCCACATCTCTGAGTTTTCAAGAATATATCACTTCAAAATTCACTGTTTATATCCTTTTTTGACCCCTGCAATTTGCATTTCTAGACTTGTATTTCTTTAAATGCTGGCAAGTGTTTACAAGAGCAAAATATTTCATCACCGCTCAAAAAATAAAAGAAGAAAAGCACGTAAACATTTGAATTAGGCTGTTATTTATGGCAGCATTTATTCTTATCATATCAAGCATATTACATTTTATTTACAGCATACAATCATGTTATGATTGCACGAGATATGCACCACGAGAGCAGCGCGTTCCAATCACAAAACTCTCCTCTCCACCGCGAATAAATCACAATCCGAATGCACAAGGTTTTATCACTGACACTGAGGTGGTGTGCACAGTTAATGTGAGAATCAAAGGCGTCATACGTCACGACCAAACGTTAGCGATTGGTTAGGCAGATCCAGAGTGACTCTTGGCAGATCCAATAGTTTTAAACTTCAACAGAGTTCCCGCCTTCAAGGAAGTAAACGCTTGTCAATGGAGAGTGGCCAGACTCTATGCACAAATGAAATGTACGAGAGTCTTGTAAGACCAGGCTATCCCTAACTAGCAACCATGTAGCAAACAATGTTTTTAAAAAATCCTGTCAAAGGTGCACACAGTGTCATGAACACAAATAAAAAAAACATCATGGCAACCCACATGACAAAATAATGCAATAAACATTAATTTAACAACATAAGACATAACATAAAACCCTAATGTGCAAGTGATAGCAAAAAACTATGAAGAAACATAATTAGTCAAATAAAAAACATCAAATGCAGAGTGTCTCGCAGGAAATTCGGGAGTTGTCCGTTTAAAGCTTTTCATTGAAAATTATGAATTTTTTTAATTTATTTTTTTACTTCCAAAAATTTTACAAATGTAACAGTGAAATGTAAGTAGGCAATAGATCTATAAAAAATTCCCCCATATAGTAAGGGAACTTACTGTTACATTTTTTTTTGTTTTTTACTGTAGCATTTTTACAGTTAGGCCTATTACAATCATTTTTTACAGTGAACTGACTTTCTGTACATTATTCCACTACTTAATACACGACTAGTCACCAAATAAATACTTAAAATATTGATCTGATTTGAAATTACTTTATAATTTTGCATGTAGCCTATATCTTAAATCTTCTGCTAAAATAGTAACGATATGCAAAACAGCAACATTAGCTACAGTAGACCTAATAATAATAAGTCCTCTAAGGTCATTTTCAATGACCTCCTTTGAAATTGTCTCCACACCAACTATCAAATAGTTATACCAAGGACACACAAATAGCATTCATTTAAAATGTGTCAACCCAATGTCATGAGAAAACAATGTGATTCATAAGGAAATCAGTTTTTAGAAAAAATGTAAGCATGTTTACTACATAGTGCATAGTAATAAGTACACAACTAACCAATCAGGATCAAATATTCCAGTGAGCTAGACAACCAGTGAGCCACATAATAAGCAAGTCATTATTAGCAAGCCAATAATTTACTGTACAAAATAAAACACCAAATATAGGCACATTATACAGACAATTATATATTTCCTATTTGTTATCTGCATTTATAATTTTTTCCCCTGCTTTCCGTGACCCAACAAGCACAGACTTGCGGTCACACCAGTTGAAATCCACAGCTATAGAACAAAGGAAGTGCTAGAAGGAAAAATCATTCACAGCTAAATAATGGTTGACACATCACACAATAGAAGCTATAGGCTACACCAAAATCTTTCATTAAAGTAGCCTACATTTTTCTTTTTTCCCCATGCTGCTCAAGGCTATAATCGTCAGTGCTCTTTCTCTATACCCTCTCTTTAAGACGAAAAGCATTCTAGGAGTCACAGTAGAGTACAATACAGCTATAGTTTAAAAGTAAAGTGAGGACCAGATCAGCATTTTCTTGCACTCATCGCAAGTTTTTCCTTTTTTTTTTTGGCGCAGTTCGAAACACTACACAGCCGCAACTACTTGTTTGCCTGCTCACATTCGCCTCTTTGTTGATGATGTGCAGGTTGTTGAAGAAACTTCTAGGTGCACAGGCATGCTTTGACATGAAATATACAGTAGTTTTTCTTTGTTGTGCTGGTAGTTTACTCATACTCAGTGAATGTTTCCATTTCCTTCTCATGATGACCATTACTTTGATTTTCTTTCCCGTCATCTCGCTGGGTATTCTGTTCTTTTTGTTTAGTTTCAAAAAATCTATTTTCTTTATTACTGTGTTCTCTCTCTGCTTTCTGGGGTACTGTAACTTTATTTTAAATAATGCACTCAATGTACTGTACAATCTCACTCAATGTCGGTGGAGCCAAAGGTTTCTCTTTTAGATGTGGATCTAAGGTACTACGTGTCAGTGTCTAGATCAGCACATTTAGAGGATTCATGCATATGCCTTTTGTTTTATAGATTGTGCATCCTGCATCTAATGGATTTGTCTAATATGGAATATATTTACTGTTGACTCACTGACACGGTTGGGCCATTTGTAAAATGGCTCTGATAAAAGCATTTTGAACCTGTTCCTGTTGCGTATTTGTCTTTTAATTGGGAAAGACATGGTTTGGATATAATTGCCTGAATGTCATTAGCGTTAATGGCAACCAAAGTCCCTTCATTCCATTCTGTATCTAAATTGGACTGGCATAGTTGGTCTATGCTAATCATTTACGCTGCCAAAAGCCAAACACTCATTACTAGGTAATTCTAGCATCATGCCTCCAATAGGGCAAGAATACATGCATATTAAATACACTTTTTGTTTTTTTGTAAAGTAACATCTATATTGATAAATGTTGACAGTGAGATGTTGGTTTAATGGGTTATTGAGAATAATAGAGACAGAAAATAAATATATATATAAGCTAGAGGTTAAAAAGAAAATAAATGTAATCATATTGATATTTTGTCACCTGCTGTGAGAGTACATTTTCATAACTCACTACTTGCCATCTTTTGGCTTAAGAAACATTTATGTGTGCCAAAATAACTAGACTTGTTAATGAGAAGGACTATAGTATCAAATGTGATATACATATAGAGCATCTGTAACTTGAAAAATAAAGGGATAGCTCACCCAGAAATAATAATTACCACATGATTTAGGCCCTACTCATCCTCTAGCCATCCTAGTTGTATATGACATTCTTCTTTCAGACGAATATAATCAAAAAAAATTCTGGCTCTTCCAAGCATTATATATTTTGGCAGCCCAAAATTTGAAGCCCCATCCATCCATTATAAAAGTAATCCATACGGCTCCGGGGGTTAATAAATATTACATGTCTGTCTTCTCTTGTTTGGCACATGTGGTGTTTTGGGTAATTCTTGTGTCATGTGCGTTCCTTTCTTCTGTCTTGACCCCACCCTTCTTGTTATCTATTGGTTCATTTGCCCCACCTGTTCTCCCTTATTTCCCGCTTGATTTGTCAGTCTTTATATTCTCATCAGGCACGTGCAGAGGGGGGGGGGGGGGGGGGGGGGGGATGCAACCCATGGGCATGCAACCCATAGCAACGCCATAACGCGTTGCTATGGGTTGCATGCGTTTTGATTGACTGCTGATTTCCCACTGTTCGGAAACGGCTCTCGAGCCAAATATGGTCCTTTCAGAGAGTGTGTGGCCTTACGGAAAAAAAGTAAACCAATATTTTTTTCATCCATAATCAGAGCTAATGTGTTGATTTAATTACAATATATATATATATATATATATATATATATATATATATATATATATATATATATATATATATATATATATATATATATATATATATATATATATATATATATATTAGGGATGTTAACCGATTACCGTTTGACCGATGGTTGACCGTATCAACGTTAACCGATCAAAGTTGTCGGTTGTCGGTTAAAAAAAAAAAAAAAGTGATCTCTAAATTAGGCTATTTATAGAGAATGGGAACGTGACGTCACCAACGCAATGCATTCGCGGACTTTAGGACACAGACACTACATTAGAGAATGAGTAATAGTGGAGGTAGACTTTAAAACTTGTATTATACAGTTAAAAACACATTAGAATGGTGAACGCTTGCTGTGTTATGAGCTGGCATAGCCTCTCTTACAACCTGCGTGGAAAACATATCTCAAATCATGCGCAATATTTCAGTTTACCAGCTTGGAAATAACAAAAGTAAGTGAAAGTAATGCTGCCTTCACGTGCTATCGGAAATTTGACAATTCCCACTTCTAAAGTCGTGATTATGAAGTATGAACTCATCTCGTTCATATTTCGAGCGGTGGAGCGCGTTCACGTGCAATGTTTACCTAGGAAACTCCTATTTACAATAATTCAGAGAGCACGTGAAGGCTTCATAACACTCGGAAATAAACAACTTAGCCAAAATGTGTCTATATAATTTGTATTTATTATTTATAACCGATATTACAGATGAATATTTTCTGAACCGCTTGAATGTGCTCACACCATAAATAATGCATGAAACGCGTCAGCAAATGCTTCATTGTTCAGCTTCAGATGTAAGTTGCAACTTGTGTGATACAGTGCTTAAATACAGTACTTAGCACATCATCTAAATATATTACATCTACATTTCAGTGGTAACACATAAGGTGTTGATCATCATCTTTCTTTATTATTGTTAGCACTACCTCGAACTAAAGCGGCGTCTCTTCGGAGCTGTCATTATCTTAAATGAGTCGCGGCAATGTTTCAAATGAGCTTCTAACGCTAGACAATAGCCTTTATTTTCAACGCGATCACCTTGTGCCCAAACCATTTCGAAACTAAGGAGCCATTTGTCCTCCGATTACAAACAAGCTCCTCAGCGCCGCGTTTGCGGGACTCATGTTTCGCGCTGTAGGGGATTTTAAAAAATTGACGTGAGTGGAAGGCAGGCGGCGGCGCCTGGACAGTGTGTGTGTGTGCGTGTGTGTGTGTGTGTGAGAGAGCGGGAGGCAGAGAGATGCGACAGAGTTGCGAAATTGCAGGCGCGGCTCGCGAGTTGCGGCTGTTATTTCAAATAGCGCAGCATATTTTTTTAACTAATCGGTTAACCGGTTTCAACCGGCTAATGAGGCTCGGTGGTCGGTCAAGAAAATGTTTAGTTTTCGCCATCCCTAATATATATATATATTATATATTTTAAAGTATTACACAATTCACCAATGCCTGTTTGTCATGTATATACACCAACCAATCGTGATCTGGCAAAGCAAGTTCAAATTCCATTGGGCAATGTGAAGTGGAGCGGTAATTTTCTGTTCTTATTCATAAATCGGTTGGAAATTACATGGACAGACGAACTAACGTTTGTGGAATGATTTCCTGTGGTTTGTGTAATTTTTTAAATTGCATCACTGACTAAATGGATTTTAACTGACAACAAACAAATCCCTGCACAAAACGTACTCGGTTACTCACGTAACCTCAAGTAACGTTACTCACGTAACCTCGGTTCCCTGAGAGAGGGAACGAGTATTGCGTTATGGGAAAAACTCCTTTTCTCGAGAATATGAAGCAAAAACTTTATTCTATAAAGTGTCTATGTAAAACGCAGTGCAGCTGCACAGCAGGTAGAACAGCGCGAGCTGCGCGCTGATTGGCTGTGCTGCGGCAACTTCAGGAACCTATGGCGAGGCGGCTGAGAGAGTGAACCAGTAGGGGTTGCTAGAATTCCCGCCGAACAAGGTCGCTAGAATTTGCATATTTGAGGCTATAAAAGGCCGTGTTTTGCCATAGGAATTCAGGTTAAAAATCGACTGAAGCGATACCCTGAGAAGCACAAGCACGGCGGGTTACGCAATACTCGTTCCCTCTCTCAGGGAACCGAGGTTACGTGAGTAACCGAGTACGTTCCCTTTCGAGAGGTCTCTCGTATTGCGAGAGTAGTGAGAGGTGCTTAATGCTCACAAACTGAAGCGGTTCAAAGGTGGAGCCCTTCACAGCTTCTAACACTGTAGCAAGGTCCCATATCGGGACTGATGGGGGGCGAGGCGGGTTCAGCCTTCTGGCCCCTTTAATTAAGCGTATGATAAGCTCGCTTTTCCCCAGTGATTGTCCCACGATCTGAGCATGATAAGCTGCTATGGCGGCAACATTTACTTTGAGCATGGAGGAGGAACGACCCGTGTCCATTAGCTCTTGAAGGAAGGCGAGCACTTCTGCTACCTCGCACAAGTGTGAGTCAAGGTTTCGTGCTGTACACCAGTTAGAGAATACAGACCATTTCAGTGCATAGAGCCGCCTGGTTGCGGGGGCTCTAGCTTCAGAAATAGTGTTCAGAACTCTTTCAGAGAGGTTTGCGGGTATTTGTTGATGAGGCATATGTGGAGAGCCCACAGCTCGGGAACGGGACACCAGAATTTCCCTCTCGCCTGCGTGAGGAGGTCTTTCCTCAGCAGAATCAGCCATGGGGCCGTGTCTGACATGAGAGTCAGTTCGGAGACCTATATTTGGTTCTTCCACAACGGGGCTATTAAAAGCACTGTGGATTCGGTTTCCCTGATCTTTCTGATGGCCTGTGGCAACATCGCGATCGGAGGAAAAGCATACAGAGGGAGTCTGGGCCAGGCATGGGCCAGCGCATCCCTGCGTTTGGAGAAAAATATTGGGCAGTGAGCATTGTCTTCTGAGGCGAAAAGATCTACTTTCGCATCGCAGAAGGTGCTCCAAATCAACTGAATTGTCTGCGGGTGAAGGGACCACTCCCCGGGGGGAATGCCGCCTCTGGATAACATATCCGGACCCTGATTCAGGATACCTGGCACGTGAGCCGCTCTCAGGGAGCTCAGGTAGTGCTCTGCCCATATAAGGAGGTGTTTCGCCATGGAATGTAGAGAGTCTGATTTCAGGCCGCCCTGGCGATTTATATAGGATACCACTGACATGTTGTCCGTTCGGACCAGGACGTGGTGACCCTTAATGTATGGAAGGAAAGCTCTCAGTGATAGGATGACCGCTTTCATCTCTAGACAGTTTATGTGCAGCCTTTTCTCTGACAACGCCCATTGGCCAGAAACTGGCTTGCCCTCGTGCAGGGTGCCCCAAGCTAGGTTGGATGCATCTGTCGAGACCACTTTCCGTTTCTTAACTTTACCCATAATAACACCTGTCTGATACCAGGTGGTCGCCCTCCAAGGAGCCACAGCTTTGACACAGCTGTGGTTCACTTTGATGCAAAACTGGCCTGATCGCCATGCGCAAGCCGGAACGCGGGAATTCAGCCAGCGTTGAAGGGGGCGCATGTGTAATAGACCCAGTTTGAGTACTGCCGATGCCGAGGCCATAAGACCTAGCATCCTCTGAAAACGTTTGAGAGGAACGTAAGCGCCAGCTTTGAATGACGCCGCCATGCTCTGAATAGAGAGGGCGCGCTGTGACGTAAGCCGCGCCCTCATCTGTATTGAGTCTATGACTGTACCCAGAAAAGAAACCTTCTGGGTAGAAGACATTGAGCTTTTGGTGATATTGATCCTGAGACCCCAACATTCTAGATGGTTGAGGAGCCAGGACTTGTGTATCGTCAACTGTGCCTCTGATTTGGCTATGACAAGCCAATCGTCGAGGTAGTTGAGTATCCGCATGCCTTTCAGTCTCAGTGGGGCTATGGCTGCGTCCATGCACTTTGTAAAAGTGCGAGGCTCTAGGGATAACCCGAATGGCAGGACTTGTGTATTGATAAGCCTGACCCTCGAAGGTGAATTCGGCGCGAAAGCGTACTGTAGGAAACTGTAGCGAGTAACCTCGTTTTATTATGTTCAACACCCAATTTGAAATACCGGGAATGGCCTGCCAGGCCTGTGCCTGTGAAGCCAGGGGTTGAATTAGAATCTGGGGAGGGTCGCTTAGTGATAGGGACCCGGTAACCCGGTTGTTTCGTGCTTGTAACACTTTGGGGATAGTGTTTATGCTTGGCTGCGTGCACTGAGTAGTGGGCATTACATTTGTGGCACAGAACAGCGTGTGAGCTGTGTGGGAGGTGTTTGAGTGTAGGGGTGCATACTGTGAAGTGGGCACATCGACTACAGAGAAAAAGCTCTCTTTGAGATTTATTCGGGTTGTCGTGAAAACGGCGTTTGTGTGCAGGCGAGCACTTTTGATAATGGGCTCGTTGGCTGCAGAAACTGAGTCGCCAGTCACCTGTTTGAAGGGCCACCTTCTCTTCCCTCTTACGGCTAGGATGGCTTCGGTGGCTCGGGTCTCAACACGGCTTTGGGTCGAGGTCCCCGAAGCTCAGGCTGCCTGCTGTGGCTCGCAGATCGTGAGCGTTGCCGATGTCTGGACGTTGAGCACGGCCGTAAGGTCGGCGGAGCAACCTTGGTGGGTAAAGCGGGCGGCGCTCTGTGACGGCCAGAGGAAGAACTGGAGCGTTTAGGGAGAAAGTGTTTCATCGCTTGTAACGCTTTCTGAGCCTCCGTAAAACGCTCGGCGAAGCCAACCACCACCAGACTGAACAAACCAGAGGAGAAAATGGGAGCATCCAGAAAGGAGGCTTTGTCGGAATCCTTCATCTCTGTAAGGTTCAGCCATAAGTGGCATTCCAGAACTGTCAGGTTGGCCATAGTCCTTCCGATATCCTGCGCGTTGGATTTGGTAGCACGTAGGGCTAGATCAGTGGCGCTGTGCAGGTCCTTCAGAATCTCAGAGTCAGGAACCGACTCATCCAGAGAGCGGAGGAGTTTTGCCTGGTAAACTTGAAGGACAGCCATGGTGTGTAGCGCTGAAGCAGCTTGGCCAGCGGAGGCGTACGCTCGACTGGCGAAAGCTGAAGTGGAGCGACACGGTTTGGAGGGGTGTTGAGCCCTGACCTGCCATCCTCTGGAGGAGGGCGGGCACAGGTGTGCAGTGACGGCCTCTTCAAGGGGAGGAAAACCTTTGTATCCTTTCTCCTTAGCGCCGTCGACAGAAGAGAGCACTGGGGAAAACGAGGATCTTGCATGAGTTGAGAAGGGGGCTTTCCAAGCCTTCGTCAGCTCGTCATGTACCTCCGGGAAGAAGGGGACGGGCTTTTGAGGGGAGGAAAGGCGACGGCTTTGCAGGAACCATTCGTCCAGCCTACTTCGCGTTGTCTCCTGAGGGTGGGACCACTCGAGCCCGAGGTCTTCCACGGCCTTAGTGAGCACACGGATAAGTTCCGCATCAACGCTGGTTTTAGAACTCGTGGTGGTCTGCGTCGAAGTGGAGGGCTCCGAGACAGAGTCTGACCACTTGCTGCCAGACGCGGCCAAAGAAAGGCTGTCCTCCTGCTCTTCGTCTTCCGCTGCTGGTCCACCGAAGGAGACAGAACAGGCCGCTGCGAGGGAGGGGCACTGTTCCTCTTGGGTGAACTTCACCGGCGAGAGCGAGGCACTTGGAGAGTTACTCGGCGTGCAGTCGCTTGAACGCTCGGGTGGCCTCTGGTCGCGGCGCTTCTTTTTGCACGGTTCGAGAGGCGTGGGCGGGGCGGGAACGTCGAAGCTGGCGAGGCGAGCCCTCAGGGTCTGCATCTCGTTGCACTCGGGGCAGCCGCCATCTCGTTGCACTCGGGGCAGCCGCCCTTGGAGAGTGCAAAGTCGGCGTGGTCCCCTCCAAGGCATGCCACAGAGGATGTGGCGGTCCCCGCCGAGGAGAGGTGCTCTGCACGAGGCACAGGAAGGGCAAGGCATTTGAAACAACGCTTCGCTGCTCTTTTATGAAAGTGGGGTTGCGGCGGCAACACGCACACTTGACACAGACAAACAGAATAAAGGATATAACGCCGGATGGCGAAGCTGGAACGGCAGGTGGCTGAAGGCGGAGACCAGGTGGGAATCCGGCGTCCTCAGAGCTGCAGGAGTTCCGCTGAGTGCTTTTTGACAGCGGGGCTTCAAATCCGAAGGTCAACGAAGGTATCGCTGAAGGAGATTAAATCTGAATTCCTATGGCAAAACACGGTCCTTAATAGCTTCAAATATGATAATTCTAGCGACCGTGTTCGGCGGGAATTCTAGCGACCCCTACTGGTTCGCTCTCTTAGCCGCCTCGCCGTAGGTTCCTGCAGTTGCCGCAGCACAGCCAATCAGCGCGCAGCTCGCACTGTTCTACCTGCTGTGCAGCCGCACTGCGTTTTACATAGACACTTTATAGAATAAAGTTTTTGCTTCATATTCTCGAGAAAAGGAGGTTTTATAATACAAGAGACCTCTCGAAAGGGAACCATGCAGCAGCAAAAGTCGCATTAATGGTAAGTAGTGTTAAATTCACTTGTATTTATGTATATTGATACACCGTTTACTATTTCATGAAACTATCAAAGTTAACAAAACCCAAGTGCCACCGGCACCTACAGGCCTATTATGTGAAGTGTAGGCTGGCGAAATGGTTACATGAAAGGACTTTATTATATTACCATTTTTGAATATTATGCAGCATTATGAAAGAAGTCTCTTATGTTCATCAAGCCTGCATTTATTTGATAAAAAACAGCAATATTGTGAAATATTATTAAAATAATGGTTTTCTATTTTAAAATAATTTTAAATATAATTTAATATAATAAAATATAATAAATCCACAGCTGGATGATTTTCAGCATCATTACTCCACTCTTCAGTGTCACATGATCCTTCAGAAATCATTCTAATATGAGGATTTAATGTCAATGATGGAAACTGTGATACTCTTTTCAAGATTCTTTGATTAATAAAAAGTTAAAAAAGAACATAATTTAATAATATTTCACAATATTAGGCTACTGTTTTTTCTGTATTTTTGATTAAATAAATGCAGGCTTGATGAGCATAAGGATATATATATTTACATATATTTACATATTGCCCCTTTTTTACATTTGAGCCCCTGCCCCTGAAGAACTCTCTGCACAGCCCTGATTCTCATGGTGTTTTCAGGCCTGTGCTGGTTCGTTGTCGTGACTCGTGAGTGTGTCTTATGTCGTTTTTTTATCTGCCGTGGTCCTGTTTATGTTCCTGCTCATTGTATTAGTTTATTCCCAGTTTGTTTTTCCCCCTCGTGGTTTTGTTTTGTGTTTATTCAGCAGAAGATAGATGTCCTTCTTTCTCCGTCTCCCCCCATGGAACCTTTTACCCGTCTGCAGATCATGAGATTTGTAAACTCTAGATACATCCATCAGCAGGGGAAAATGGGAGCGAGGACTATGGATATGCAGGAATGTAGATTCATTAGCAAAATAATAAAAATAAACACAAAACAAAAGACGACATAAGACATACTCATGACAACGAACCAGCGCAGGACTGAAAACACCAGGGTGGCAAAAGGGTGACAAATCAAGCAGGAAATAAGGGAGAACAGGTGGGGCAAATTAACCAATAATGAGATAACAAGAAGGGTGGGGTCAAGACAGAAGACAGGAATGCACATGACACAAGAATTACCCAAAACACCATGTGCCAGACAAGACAGACATGTGACAATAAAGGCCTTCTGAAGCTAATCGATGGGTTTTTGTAAGAAAAATATCCATATTTAACATGTTATAAAGTAAAATATATAGTTTCCGGCAGACTGCCTTCCGTATTCAACTTGTGCCTTGACTGCCACAATGATGACGTCGGACATTTATTAGAGACATTACACTTTCTTCTTAAGTTGAATTCGGAAGGCGGTCCGCCAGAAGCTAGATATTGTACTTTATAAAGTTTTAAATATGGATATTTTTCTTACACAAACCCATCAATTCACTTCAGAAGGCCTTTATTAACCCCCCAGTATGGATTAGGCTACTTTAATAATGGATGGATGGACTTTTTTAGGCTTCAAATTTTGGGCTTCCATTCATTGCCATTATAATGCTTGCTATCCAGGATAGTTTTTAATATAACTCAGACTATATTCGCCTGAAAGAAGAATGTCATATACACCTAGGATGGCTTGAAGGTGAGATAATTGTAATTTTTAGCTGAACTATCCCTTTAATCCAATGTCTCAAATAAGAGCAAAATATCAATAGTTTTCACCTTTCGGTTTTTGCCTTTATTCAACTAATTAATTGAATCAAATAATGTTCATTACATATTTTAGGTATTCCGTTTTTAAATTCAGTGACTTTTGTGTGGTTCATGTTAACTTTTAACCAACAACTGAGAGATAAAGATTGCGATTAAATTTTAGTAGAAAAGATATCAATCAATGAATCAATCTTTTTTTTCTTAGACAGAGAGAGAACATTGCCAAGCAAGTGTCATAACTCTTATATTTTGATTAAAGAAATGTGGTGTGTCACAATTACCCCATTACAATTGCCTCCAGTCTCGACGGCTTAGGGAACAGGTTTGAGGCATCATCAAAGGAGTCCATTCGCCCCTACAAAAGTAACCTAAGACAAAACAATACAGCAAAACCCTCACTTAATAACTAAAATGACTTTTTAAATTCTCTCAAGCACACGTAACTGAGTCTACCTGCTCATGCATGAAAGCTGTGATTATTATTACTCCCCATCCTCTACACTGTTCTGTGAAGATGTGAGGGAAATGGGAGCTTTTCACACTTTTACACAATGTGACTCCTGGAATAATGGACAAGATAAATGACGCCCAGGATTCTACCACAGTGGCAGGGTCTTGCCAAAACCTAAGAAAAAAGTTAGACTCTATAGTCATTATTATTTTTACCCATTTACTATACTCCTTATTATGTATTAAACAAGCTGTATCCCTAAAAAAAATGCAAATGATTCAAATTTAAAATGTTAGTCAGGGAAACTTTCATCTTCTTTCATCTTTCAACTTCATCCACTAGCTTCCCAAACGTAAGCCTGGCTGAAGGCCTACATCACAGAATTATACACATTATACTCATCCCCCACCCCACACCCTCACGCTTGCATGACATCGGTTACATGCCTGACATGAGCTGTCCAAGAATAAGCAGTGCACCCAACAATAAATGGGATGTTATGTAGTCAGAGGACATCCAGGACCGGTGCGTGCCTATAGGCGAACTACAGGCAGCCGGCTAGGGTGGGAGCACAGTCGGGGCGGCAAGAAAGAGAGAGGTTTAATTTTTAATTTAATGGTCCCATGGCATGGCATTTTTCTATTATTTTATAATGTTTCCTGAGGTGTACCTATATTGTTAGTATGCTTTTTACATCAAAAAATTTCATAATTTAGAAATAAAAGGCATTTTTTCTATACTGTTATTACCCCTCTGGCTTGAATGCTCTGTTTCAAGGGGCGTGTCTGCTGTGAGACTTCAGTGAAAACGCCCACTGTTGTGATTGGCTGACATCTTTGCATTTGAAATGAGTGTTAGATTATGTTGCGGAGGGGGCGTGGTTTAGCGAGGCACTGCAGGCACTGCATGCATGAGAGAGAGAGAGACTGACTGGGCACTGGTGAACCACGGAGAGCTTGAGGAAGTTTTGTAACAGACTTCATTGTAATATATCTTATCATTTGTTTTTGTGTACATTTCTGACATTTCTGTGCGTTTATATAGGTTTTAGGTCTGTATTATCTGGGTAAATAAGTAGGGACTTTTATTTTGACGGGTGTTGCAGTCTACGGAGCGATATGAAAAAATTGGGAGCGCTCGAGCTTGCGGTTCATCATTCAGTGCAGTGGGTTTAAAGTTTTTAAAAGCAGATTTAAAGTTTACAGTTTGTTTAGCACCCCCAGAAAAGAAATAGGTGTGTATGTGCTTGTTTACTGTTATTTGTAATGAGTATATTTGTGTATTTCGCTATATTGTTTGTTATCGATAATGCTATGGAGAGAGAGTTTGTGTACGAGGTGTTTGTGCGCACTTCTTTGTTTTTTGTTCAGCTCTTACAGTGATTTTTGGAGATAAACGGTTTCAATAAACTCCTGAAACATCAGTAAAGTCTAGCCATCATTCGGACGGGGCCCGCTACATTTATTGTAACGTACTGAGTTGTTGAGAGTGCTGTTAGCGAGCTTATTTGAATCTGAGAATTCTGAATAAGGGCAATTCCGCGGAAAACTGTCACATCCATAACACCAACACAATGCCACGGTATTTAGTTGGCGTTATGGATGTGACATTTTTGCGTGGAATTGCCCATAAACAGTCACGTTGACTCTCTGTCTTCCACCTTTGTAACACATGTAATGTACCATTACAGCCGTCGAGATGAACGAATCGTCAAAGTGTGGATTATAGCATTATTTTATTATCTATTCTTATCACATGAAAAGCTGACACAACATGGATATGAATACAGTAAGAGTTTTGTGCAGCATAACAGCGTCATTCATTATAATGGCAGTTTGGGCAAGTGTGCAGATACACTCATGACGTGTGACTGACAGATCCGGACATTATAAAGAGTGTTCTTAGTTCACTTTCTGTAGTATAATCTCTTAAAAACGGTTTTGTTTCATGCTACTAACAGAAATGTTCGTTTTAGTCACTGGCTTGTTCACTGATGCACTACGCTTAGGGCATCAAGACGGCGATCATTAAACGATCTAGAAAGAAACTCTGAGTGAACTTGAATGACTAGCTACACATCAAGTGGCTATTACTATTCTGTTTATAGTAATAGCCACCTGTAAATTTATTCACTGTACATATCCACCTGTAAATCCTTTATAGTAACAACCATCTCTATATATATATTTATTTTCAGTACATATCCTTGTCCTGCACTTGTTCATCCATTGTATATCCTGCACTTATGCAACCATTGTATATCCTGCACTTGCTGCTTTTGCACTTCTGGTTAGACCTAAACTGCATTTTGTTGCCTTGGACCTGTACTTGTGTAATGACAATAAAGTTGAATCTAATCTAATCTAATCAGAAATCACTGATCACAGATCAGGCATTAATGAACACTGTTACTCACTGTTTGTCGCGGTGCTGTCGAATCCATATCGTAAAGTCTGTTTAAGCCTGTGCTGACATAAACTGAATCCATTTTCTCCGAGTGCTCTGGGCAGGCAAAGCAGGTAACCTTTCCTGGTATGACGTCATAACAGGAAAATTCCAGATCAGCTCGTCTGAGCTCTCATTTTCTCAAAGGCAGAGAAAGACAGTCAGAACTCGGTTTACACCCATCAAAATTTCTAGCCACTTGGGGACCATATACAGGCTAGGGAATATTAATGTTAAAAAACATTACATTGAAATTTTCTTGCCATGGGACTTTTACAATCCTGGGTTGAGCCTTTTGGGTCATTATTTGGGGGTTACTTTTTCAGTGTTTGGGTAGTTTTTGTGTTACCCAGCTCTTGGGTCAGATATAACAAACCATGGGTTGAGGTATCACGGCATTCGCTGGCTTTTTGCAACCTCCAGGAGAGAGCGGTGCAGCTCCATCAAAATGGTGCATGTCTTCGGTAAAATAAAGATTTTATTTGATCTATAAATTTGTTATTGTGCTGTATACCTTTTGATTTTATGCAAAGCAACATACAGGGGCGCGATGTGAGTCACCTAAATAAGTGGAAACGGGACAACAGAGACTGGTCGATTACACTTGAATTACTTTTAAATGTTTCATTTTTAATTATACTATGTGTTAAACGAGCTTAAATGTTGGCAATATGTATTAAAAACAATGCTATGGTGTACAATATGATCGAAAATAAAGGAATTATCATGCAAACCAGTGGTTTTGTGGAGTAAAATTTGAGGATTAAAGTAAATCCTTAAACATTAATTCTTATAAAACAAAATTGGCTATTAGGCCACGTCTCCACCAAAGCGTTTTTAACCAGCTGAATTGCCAGCTGTGGGCGCTTGAGAGCGTTTTGGCAGTGCAGCGCTTTTTTTTTCAGTTGAGACTCTTTGCTTGTTATGATACAGAATATCCGCGGAAGTGTTACTAGTATCTCATTTCACAGATAGTTTGTTTATGTATTGATTCTGTATAAAAATGCTGATACAATGTAAAATATTTGCTCTGGCTCTTGTGTTAAAGTATTTTACATTTACATTTATGCATTTGGCAGACACTTTTATCCAAAGCGACTTACAGTACCCGTATTACAGGTACAATCCCCCTGGAGCAACGTGGAGTAAAGTGCCTTGCTCAAGGACACACTGGTGGCGACTGCTGGGATCAAACCAGCAACCTTCTGCATATCAGTTCAGTGGTTTAACCCACTAGACCACCATCTCCGGACACACATCTCTTTTGTTTCATTATTATACTGCTTGTTGTCCAGTTCAAGCAGAATTGTCAGAAACCGTGGTGGACGGTTGTTCGGTGTTGTATTTGTCCCGCCCCTCCTCCACTGTGATTGGACGGCTGGGTGAAAAGTGACAGTGATGAGCGCTGCGCTTTACCATAGACTGTAAAAAAATATGGACGTAGTGTCTGTGACGTCACCCATAGGATTCTATAAAAAAAAGAGACGTTTTGCTGCGCAAAGTAGGGACGAGCTGGCCGTTGCCATCTTGTCATCGCGACATCGCGTGTCACTCTGGCCCTGTCCCAAATGGCACACTTCATGTGCACTTTCGGTCTTGTGGACTTACAATGGCCACTGCGTTTGCGTGTCTGTTAAGTCCAAGAGACCGCAGGGTGTCCCATTTGTAATTTTAGGTCTCAGAAGGGTGCTCGCAAGCGCCCCCTTTGAGGTCGATATGCACCCTCAATGCGCACTTCTGCCGAGCCCGCACTGGTGCGAGCTACGCAGCGGACTTCTTCTCGGCAGTCAAAGCGGCATTACGTCGTGAAAGTGTGTACTCAGAGGAAGACCGTGAGGGTTTAGGGTGCCATTTGGGACAGGGCCGAACAGACAGCAGACAAATGGCTATCCACCTGTCACTCAAAGTGGCCACGCCCTTAATTATGCAGGACTTTAAAGCTTTATATAATGTAAACGAATGAGTTATAAAAAATTCACCCCCCTCACAGTTGTCATGAAGGGCAAAATGAGCCGTATAGACCAAAACCACAATTTGTACCAGGCTGTAAACGTGTTTTTCTGCTGTAAAGTTGGGCATTTTAACATGGGGCTCAATGAGAATCTGCTCCCTTCTGGAGCGAGGAATTGCAGTTTAAGTCACTTCCGTATTGGCTTCAAGAGAAACTGCGGGAGCTGGCTGCTTGCGCTTTACTCAAAGTTGAACATCCTTTAACTCTCGGCAACCAGTTAAAAACATCCAATCCGTCCAATCACAGTGGAGGAGGGGCGGGACAAATACAACACCGACCAACCGCCACATTCTGCGTGTACAACGTCAACAGATGAAAACAAGCAGTATAATAACGGAACAAAATACTTTAAAACAAGAGCCAGAGCAAATACTTTACATTGTATCAGCATTTTTATATAGAATCAATACAAAAAAAATCTGTGAAATGAGATACTAGTAACACTTCCGTGGATATTCCGCGCTTTGGTGGACACACAGCCTTATAGTGAAAACAAATCAACCCATTATGCTGGATTAAATAAATAAGCCCAATTTGCTGGAAAAATTAACCCAACATGTGTTCTGTCCTATATTTACCCAGTGTTTTTTAGAGTGAATTCATTCATTTATTTTTTGGACATTCGTTTGGAATCATTGCACTTATATCAAAAAGTTATTACCCCATTAGTTATTCTAAATCTAAATGAACCTTTCTACCTGCCACTCCCGCCCCCGCCTTGTTTAAAGCCTAAAGTTAGCTTTTTATTTCTGCCGACTGTATTTAGGCTTCAAAATCTCTGCCGAGTTCTTTTTGTGCAATTTGCGTGCTGCGACTCTCTAATTGGTGGAATTTTCTTCACAGGATCATGCTAACATAGTTTTTTTTTCCAGGAATTCTGCTGTAAAAAATGATTCTTATTTTTTTTTTTTAACAATGCAAACTGATTGCTTCAAAAGCACATTGATTAGCAAACTTTGAGCTCTGAACAGGTCTGTCTTTAGTTTAAAGGTTTATAATTATCTTTAAAAAAAAGAGAAAATTCAGTGACTTTGTATATGCCGGTGGCAATTTTGTCAAATGTGTCATTGAATCATGCATTCAACCGATCGTTCAAAAAGCTGATTCATTGCAGGAACGCCACTACTGTGTTGCTGGGAGACTATGGGATGGGACACTGGAAGAAATTTAATATGAGGTAAATAGTTATTTTTTATACTCTTCAGCAATTATTTGTAATAATTTGTTATTTGTGTGATGTTTTCCATAATAGAAACCAAGGCATGCTAGCTTTGAAGTATTTGATTTATATCTTCAATTAATCTCAAGATCCAAGAATGACCTTTAAGATGCATCAAACATTGACAAATGGGGTCATTAGAGATAACCTTCTCTTAAACATTGCATGTTGACTGGTTGATGTGGTTTGTGAAATACATGATTATTCTTTTTAGATTTGGCAAATAAAAGCATAATACAATTTTAAACTCTAAAATACCAAGTCAAGAAAGATTGAACATTGGTTTCAGAGACTTATAAGTAAATATTGCCATAAAAACATCTGAGCTGAGATAAGAATGATATTACTATTTCTGATTAGCAATGTGGCATTTTGATGACATTTTAACTTTTGAATAGTAGCTGGAGTCATGGCAAACAAGATATGATTAATGCATAATGAGAGTAGTTTAAAGATGTAATTTGAACGTTAATGTGTTAATCAAAAGGTTTCATTCCTGTAAAAAGAGACCAGGGGATGAATTCATACAAAAGATCCACCACACTGAGAGTTATTGTTCTGCCAAAATGAAAAAGGAAATGTTATCCTGTGTTATGCTCAATTGGCATCATCAAAGAGAGTGACAGTGGATGCCAACAGGATATTGCCCACCAGTACAAACACAGTTGGTCACAGTTGGAGTCTTGCGGTTCTTTGATTTAAACATAAAAAACTTTAAAAATACACTGGAACTTTGTGCCTGCAAAGTATAAACTTAGAAGACTTCTTGATTTTTAAATTTGAAAAGAAAATGTTTTTTTTCTTCTTATTAATCATTTGTAGCATATCTGTTGTTGTTGTTGATCAATCATCAATTTTTATTTTATTTTTTACAATTGAACAAAAGCTGCAATATGTGAAAAATGCTGGAAACTACACTGTCATGTTCCTTCTCTAAATTACAACACATGCCCAGGGGAATCTTTCCAATGAAAATAGACAGTGTTTCACTGAAAGAACACTTCAAGAGTCTGACCTTCATATGCCAGACTTGAAGTTAATTTTACATCTCATTTAAAGCCAGTGATCAGAGAGGCTGAGTTTCCCCTGCAGATAGGGCTGCGGAAGACTGGGATTTTCAAAGCAGGTTTTAATCTGCCTGACCCTCTCACATGGAAAGGTAGACTACCCACAGTGCACTTAGACCTAGAACAGCTTTATCAGAGCTCAGCCTAAATGCAATTTACATCCATTGCTTTGAGCTGAATGTCCATAGTAATACAATACTGATACAAGGAGTATCCTATAAGGTCTTGGTGACTACAAAGAACACATTTTATTCTTAATTTTATGTTTGTTTGTTTGTTTTTTTATTATAGTGCTGTCAAGGTGAATAATTGCAATGAATCACATCTAAATATAGGGTGCTGGTCATATAATTAGAATATCATCAAAAAGTTTATTTATTTCACTAATTCCATTCAAAAAGTGAAACTTGTATATTATATTCATTCATTACACACAGACTGATATATTTCAAATGTTTATTTCTTTTAATTTTGATGATTAATGACAACTAAGGAAAATCCCAAATTCAGTATCTTAGAAAATTAGAATATTGTGAAAATGTTCAATATTGAAGACACCTGGTGCCACACTCTAATCAGCTAATAAACTCAAAACACCTGCAAAGGCCTTTAAATGGTCTCTCAGTCTAGTTCTGTAGGCTACACAATCATGGGGAAGACTGCTGACTTGACAGTTGTCCAAAAGACGACCATTGACACCTTGCACAAGGAGGGAAAGACACAAAAGGTCATTGCAAAAGAGGCTGGCTGTTCACAGAGCTCTGTGTCCAAGCACATTAATAGAGAGGCGAAGGGAAGGAAAAGATGTGATAGAAAAAAGTGTACAAGCACTAGGGATAACCGCACCCTGGAGAGGATTGTGAAACAAAACCCATTCAAAAATGTGGGGGAGATTCACAAAGAGTGGACTGCAGCTGGAGTCAGTGCTTCAAGAACCACTACGCACAGACGTATGCAAGACATGGGTTTCAGCTGTCGCATTCCTTGTGTCAAGCCACTCTTGAACAACAGACAGCGTCAGAAACGTCTCGCCTGTGCTAAAGACAAAAAGGTCTGGACTGCTGCTGAGTGGTCCAAAGTTATGTTCTCTGATGAAAGTAAATTTAGCATTTCCTTTAAAAATCAGGGTCCCAGAGTCTGGACGAAGAAAGGAGAGGCACACAATCCACGTTGCTTGATGTCCAGTGATGGTTTGGGGTGCCATGTCATCTGCTGGTGTTGGTCCATTGTGTTTTCCGAGGTCCAAGGTCCATGCAATCGTATACCAGGAACGTTTAGAGCACTTCATGCTTCCTGCTGCTGACCAACTTTATGGAGATGCAGATTTAATTTTCCAACAGGACTTCTATGGGGTATTGTGAAGAGGAAGATGCGATATGCCAGACCCAACAATGCAGAAGAGCTGAAGGCCACTATCAGAGCAACCTGGGCTCTCATAACACCTGAGCAGTGCCACAGACTGATCGACTCCATGCCACGCTGCATTGTTGCAGTAATTCAGGCAAAAGGAGCCCCAACTAAGTATTGAGTGCTGTACATGCTCATACTTTTCATGTTCAAACTTTTCAGTTGGCCAAGATTTCTAAAAATCCTTTCTTTGTATTGGTCTTAAGTAATATTCAAATTTTCTGAGATACTGGATTTGGGATTTTCCTTAGTTGTCAGTCATAATCATCAAAATTAAAATAAGCATTTGAAATATATCAGTCTGTGTGTAATGAATGAATATAATATACCTTCATGCTTAATATTTTTCTGAAAAATCGTACATTTTTGTACGATTCACATAGTACAAATTAATACAAAATCTCCATCACCTAACATAGTTACATTTTCTCCTGAGATCAGGTTGGAATAGTGTTGTCACGATACTAGAATTTCTAACTTCGATACGATACCTAAAAAAGTATCGATATTCGATACCATTTTCGATACCACAGGGAAAAAAACGCTTATATACTCACTGTAAAAAATTTATAATCTTCCCAACTCAAAATTTTCTAGTGACTGTTTACATCTAAAGTTTTCAATTGGCCCAAGTGAAATTCTGTAAATGTAATTTTATCAATTGTGGCAAGAGCCTGTTAACATGGGCTCAATTGGAAATAATATGTTGAGCCAATGGAAAAAATTTATAATCTTCCCAACTCAAAATTTTCTAGTGACTGGTCACATCTAAAATTTTCAATTAGCCAAATTGAATTTCTGTGAATTGAATTTTATCCATTGTGGCAACAGCCTGTTAACATGGGCTCAATTAGAAATATGTTGAGCTAATGGAAAAATGTAATTTACCAACACTGTAAAAAATGTCAGACCTCTCCAATTAAAAATTTTCTAGTGACCGATCACATCTAAATTTTTTAGTTGGCCAAATTGAAAAATTTAGATGTGATCAGTCACTAGAAATTTTTGAATTGGAGAAATGTTTTACAGCGAAACTGTGTGGTTGGTCCAATTAAATATTTTAAATTGTAGTAACAATTGTGTATTTCTCACTGTCCCAAAAGACAAAAATGACTAAAAACATAAATATATTAAGCAAAATACAGAAACAGACAACAGGGTTGACATTTTATCACATTACTTTATTAACAAGTAAATTCCAACACAGGATATTTGGGTGAAAATACCTTATTTTCAATAAGGAAAAACTCTGAATACATTCAAGAAGTCTTCTGCATAACAGGATGTCTTGTTGTGGTGAAGAAAACACGGCACGGCAAGCTAAAAACCTGCAAATAAAAATAAAAACTAACATTAATGACAAAGCTCCCCTGCATCACATCTGGCAAGAGACAGAACAGAAGTTTCTTCATTATATATGAGGATGAGACGAATGAATGGACATAAGAAAATCACGAGCTTGACGTGTTTGATATTAAAAGGCAATAACTCAAGCCCTGAAAGAGGCCGACGCCAAACGCACCGTGTTCAACAGTCGCATGCCGCACATATCACACAAATGACTTAATTTCCTTATTACCTATTGTTTTAGACATATAAGACATGAGGAAAATAAAACTATTGGCTACCATTAGATAATTATGTGGTAAACGAGAACACACTCATGAAAACGTTGAATGCATGAACTCGTGATTCTACAAAATGTCTTTTAAACTTCATACCCGGTCATAAAGCAAAACTCTGGAGAATAATTTCAGTGCTAAATACTCACCAACGTCTTTGTGAGATGAATATCTCTCTATTCTCTCGGGAATGTGTCTCGGTCTTCAGCACCTGCTGGTTCGGCTCCGCTCGCGCTGCCGCTCCCGCGTCTCCGCATTTGAAATCTCCACACAAACGTTTTTTTTCAAGCGCATTTTGCGCATGCGTATACCGTTTTTCGGACGGAGGACTTGTTCAGCCAACATGGATTTTTCACTTCGACTTCATAGATTGACTGAGCACAATTAAATATGTTCGGTGAATATACAATTTTAATTTTTAGTGAAGACCTTAAGCTATGATTAGTACAATTCATCTTTTTGCATGGCGATAATTATTTGGAAGTCATTTATTGGGCCAATATGTAATGATCAATTTACACAATTTTTCCCCCCAATTTTTTTTTTTACAGTCAAATAGATATTTTTTATATAATTTAGTTTTTTGACTGTCTATTGAAAGTCTAGGCTGAAAGTCTATTGTCTATTTCTAAGTCTATTTCTTCAGAAGAGATCACTTTATATGATAAAGCTTTTAAGCTTTTTCTCATATATAAACGTTGATCAATTACCATTACAATTATCTCACAAATATGTGCTAACTAATTTTGTTGCAATAGCTTACATAAAGCACAAGGAAGCTTGATTTCAAATCGAATTTAAAAAATGAGTAAACAGTAATAAAATAAGAACAAATAAACAAATTACAAACAATAGCACTAATAAATTAGACTGTAGGTCTAACAGTATTCAGGTAAGAAACTGAATTTAAAAACAAAACAAAGTAATCAAATTTAAAATAACATTGGATAATCTTTATTGTAAAACATGTAATACAGATGAATCCATTAGAGTTACACAAGTTAATCAGTCAAGAGCAGCAAGTGATCGTTTGTCTTTTTGTAGTGTGAATAACAAATAACTGCTATCCCTTTAAGTCCCGACGCACGCATGGATCCCAAACACTGTTCCTGCTACACATTCTTCCTGAACTGTCTTCGACTGTGTTTATGTTAATACTCACCAAGATGGGCATTGAGACATTTTTTGAGTGCATTTGACCATTAATAAGCTGGAAAAGGGGCTCATTTTTGCACTTGTATGTCAGAGGCGGCTTTATGTGTGTGCACGCTTCAGATGCGAGCGCGGAATCTGCGGGAATGAGTAGATGTGCAATCCCGGGCAAAATTCAGACCGGTCACACCAACACTAAGACCAGAGACGCGTTCAGACCAGACATATGTGCGTTCAGACCAGACGGAATGAGAGGTGGCGGGTGCGTGTCAACTCGCTGTCAGTCGGAGAAGAGAGTGCGGCTGGTATCGATACTGTTGAAACGTAGTATCGTATCGTTTCAGATATTTCAGTATCGATACATAGCGAAATATCAATATTTTTGACAACACTAGGTTGGAAATTTCACTAATGTGAGTAACCACGTGATTTGAACTAATATTCACCGTCTTACATTTCTACCAACTTTGGCACTCTGTGAATATGGAGAAGGAAGCTATTTAAAGAGGCCATGTCACAGATTTTGCAAAGATCAATATATTCATATGAGTGTGGTGACCTTCTCACATTCAAAGACAAGAATGACTGCCCTCCAGATACTTTCAGAGGTCTTTTGTGCGGCCTGGTCATACCTAATTCAGATCGATAGGCCCTATTGGTCCAAAGAAAAAAAATGAAGTAGCTCTCTGTGCAAGATCATACCTTTGATTAGTAGTTCGCTTTCCTCTGTAAACAGAGATACACAGCGACCAAGCCTGAGCTCACACTGCAAGCATTTTTAACGGTATCTGTCAAGGGGCTCATTAAAACAGGAAATAAAATACATCTGAGAGCTGTGAGTAGTTCAGGAAATGACCAGCAATATCTAGGCTCTTTCCTTCTCGCTGCTGTGGCTGGCAAATAAACCCTAGGAGAAGGCAGGAAGCAACTTATTCAGTCTGGAATTGGCTAGATTGTGATATTCAGCAGAAGATAATGAGAAGTGATGGGGCAAGGCAGACAGGCCAGATAAAAGGCCTCCAGGCATGCTGAATGCCGTTTAAAGGTGGGCACATTGACGATTCCCATCTCACGTTCAGGAGAACTCTTTATCCACCCGTGTTGTTTTTGTCCGCCGCTTCTCTTGCCACATAAGCATAAGCTTTTATTTGTAGTGCCTGACAATTTCTGCGAGCCACTGTGGAGCAGAAGCAATGGAGGTGAACATGTTTGTGTGAGGAGAAATGCTATCCAATTCCAGTGGGGTCCCTGTGGTAAGGGTCCAATATCTGCAGACACACCAGCAGAGCATAAGTAAATAGCCATATAGTGCTATATTTGAAGACCCGGTTGGAGTCCATTTCATCTTCACTGAGCCGGTTCAGGAGATGCACTGAAGTTTACTTGCCAATTTAAATGTATGCTGGTGTTTCCATGTGGTAAATTCAGTTTACCACCCGAATTGATTTCCTTACTTTGGCTTCATTTAAATGCAGCTGGTGCATTTCAACCAGGTTTTCTTTTCCCACTGCAGGGGGACCTCGGCGTCTTAGTGCGATTCAAAGACACTCATAGACGACACAGACAGTTATGTGCCCTCTGGGATGGTCTTTGAATGAAGTTTTTGAATGTTTCATATTCAACACGCTTTCTGTGATCACACCTCGCTCGTATGAAAACAAGCACCAGGGATCAGATTTGGTACTTTTGTCCTCCTGCTATAGCACTAATTCTTTTTTTGTTCAAAACACAAATTGCTGCTTGCATTATAATAAGGCCTGACTTTCTCCCTTCTACCAAGCACACAATTCATAGCCAGCTCTCTTACTTGCGTGCCCGCACTGGTATTGTTTTTAGAATACCATTCGACTTGTCCTCTGTGAGTTAGTGTTATCTCAGCTGCACAAACGCAGTTCACAGATAACGTGGCAACAAAGGTGCCATGTTGTTAACCTGGGCCATCATGCATTCAAGACAACAAATTTACTAATGTCCTATTATGACAGAATCCGCATCAAATTGTTAATCTTTTCAAGCTGCTCGCTGTCTTCTCCAATAACCGCATTCATTTTTTTTTTTCAAATACATTTATGCCAAAAACCACATCACCTTCGGTTAGAGCTCCTTTTAATATATTGCATATAATGACCACAGGGAATGACAAAGAACTGCTAAATTACCTATTCTGTTATCATAAAGTTATAACCTAAACCTCTCAGCCAGGTGATTACTGCTGGGGCTCGCCTGACTTGCTTCTCTGAATACTGATGATATTATACGATATTCAAAATATTATAAATATTTAAAACCGTCATCTTGAAGATCATGAATATTAAACCGCTAGGTGTTGTATACTTCATATTGTGCATCTCAATATAGATTGTGATTCTATTATATGCTACATTTATTAAACAAAGTGCTGTAATCCCAAGAGATTTCGGCTTGCCAGTCAATGATAGCACACATCTAGGAACTGTTAGAAGGAAGAGGAAAAAGGCAGTGGATTGTAAAATTCATTATTCTACTGATTTAGGTTAAAATGATGTGGAAAAACATTTCGCTCCCGGTGTATGTACTTAAAAAGGAAGGGGGGGTCTCTTTCAGTTTGATCATTCATGTGTGCAAATGTTCCTATTTCTGTTCCAAATGATCAAAAGTTCTCATTCAGCTGGCACATAGAGGTCCATCAATCATGTACATACTGAAAAACGTTAGCACAGAGGATTCACAAGGGCGAACTGCAAATAGTTTTACTCACATTGAATTATTTAACTCTTTTTTAATTTGCATGGAGAATTAGCATTACATTTTAACTTGAGATAAATAGAGATGCTGTCATAAAATCTTTTTTTAGGAAAAGCTGCTCGTTTGATTATGAGCTCTACATCTTGTGCATATTTGCCGATATGACTTGAATCTGTCTCTTTTTTTTTTTGGTGCAAATCTGACTGTAATCAATATACAGTATAGCCGCTTAGAGAACAACTTTCCAGTGATAAAATCCATCGTTTTTGCTGAGGTTATGATCAACACCTTAATTTCCCCCTTCTACTTCATCAAAGCAATGACCTGGAAATATGTCACCTTGTAGTGTCACCACGTTCAGTCATCTTTGGAGGCCACCTGCAGTTCGAACGTCTCATTTTCAGATTCTGCAGATTTGTATCACCGTGTCCCCACAAGTTTTCATCTAAAGTGACATTCTGCAAATACTTGAAAATGACTTTCATATACGGTTTTATAAAACAAATTCACACCACATCTTTACAGGGCTCGCTGGAAAGTTAGCAGAAAATAAATGTGTGCCCATTTATCATTTGTCAGACTGCCATCTCCTGATCTCATCCCTTCTGTGAATTGCGTGCGGAAGGTGCAATTAAATTGACGACAGACTGAACCGGCTTTTAAAAACGCTTGAGACATTATAACGCTGTCTATTGTGAAAAAAATAAACATTACCTGAACATATTAAATAAATAAACAATGCAATGGTAAAGCATATGGTACCGAAACGATTGATCTTGCAGCCAAAAGACAACCTCCCCACATCCTTGACACTCTACTCTTCCTGAAATTAAGGCACATCAGAAACGAGCCACCTTTTGATATGCCTACTGTTGAGGGAGTGAGCAGTGCTGAACAGATGGAGAGAGCAGCAGGGGTCTGGGTGGACCCACATTCCTATAGAGATTCCCCTGGACAAACAGTGGAAAGTGACTGCGGTAATTAATCCATCTTCCTCATTTCTTACTCTCTCTCTCTTTCATCCCTTTATAACAGGACAGGGTCATGGTAGGGCATGAGTGTTTGTCTGCTATTTTAAATGTACTTTTTTTAGCTGCTGGAGAAAGGAGCCAGGGGTTGGTTTAATTAGGATGGTGTGATACTCATGCCTTAAGTTATTGTGGCCCCCAGTTTAGGAATATAATGGCAGCAGCTGGATGGATGGATAGATGGATGGTGTGAATATGATCAAAAAAGGCAGTGAAAATAAATCTGCATTGTTAATCCTTTTGAGCTTTCATTCAAAAATTAAAGAAAAAAAACATTATGAAAAAAAGATTTTTTCCTAATACACTATGGCCACAATTGAAGGGGCCACATTATGCCCCTTTTCACAAGATGTAATATAAATCTCTGTTGTCCACAGAATGTGTCTGAAGTTTCATCTCAAAATTCCCCCCAGAACATTTATAGCTTGTCAAATTTGCCCCTATTTGGGTGTGAGCAAAAAGTTCCGTTTTTGTGTGTCCCTTTACATGCAAATGAGCTGCTGCTCCCCACCTGTAACGATTTCCACTGGAGAGATAAGTTCAGAACCCAAGTGCAGTTTATTCCAAATTATAAACATAAAACAAAGACTTGGCAAAACAAAAAACTTGGCTTGATTAAACTTCTTTACAACAGACTAGACTATAACAAAACTCACCAACAGTGGTTACAACCTCAATAACAGACACATGGCAAACATGAGGGCTTAAATACACACTGACTAATGACAAGAGACACCTGTGAACAGTGATTAAACAATGAACCAATGACAGAACACAACAAGATCACATGGGAATCACATGACAAGACATGACCAACTTAAAACATGAACCAACACCAAACACCCTGTGACAGATCCCCCCCTCTATGGGCAGCCTCTGATGCCCAAACATAATTAAAACACCAAAAAGATCTTAAAGTCAAAGTTTTGGGGGAGGGATGGTGGGCCAGGCCCATGCAGGGGCACCGGACGGAGACCCAGGCGCAATAAGGACAGGCCTGGGAGCGTGGGCGGACCTGGACCCTGTGGCGTGGGAGGACCCGGACCCTCAGGCGTGGGAGAACCCGGACCCTTAGGCGTGGGAGAACCTGGACCCTCAGGCGTGGGAGAACCTGGCGGATCAGGAGCCATGGCGGTAACGGTGGTTCAGGGGGCCACAGAGAGAGACAATGGCGCCGAGGATGGCTGCTACGTTGCGAGCTCCGCTGGAACATTGTAGTTTTTTGTTTGTTCTGTTTATAGTTCTTATGTTTTTCGTCTTGGATGTTGTCTGCCTTACTAAGTACGACAGACAGACACTTTTGGACATTGGTTCGGCAATCGCACACCGAAAACCGGACTTTAAATTCTTCAGTGACGACACGCTGCTTACAAACACAGCAGCGGAGCTCTTTGTCTGGACGGCCCGACCACGCAAACGCCGGAGAAGAGGGAAAAGAGCCGGCGTACTTATCAGAGTTAGACGCCGCGCAAACCGACCCCCGCTTCCCAGTATTTTACTGGCTAATGTTCAGTCTCTGGACAATAAACTCTGCGAGCTGAGAGCGCGGATCTCTTTCCAGCGAGACACGAGGGACTGCTGCATTATCTGCCTTACAGAAACCTGGATGTCCGCTGAGATTCCAGATTCGGCCATCGAAACCACGGGGTTCTCCGTGCACCGAATGGACAGAGAAAAAGATCTCTCAGGGAAAAGCAAAGGCGGGGGTGTATGTTTTATGATCAACCGATCCTGGTGTGATCAGAGGAATGTACATTCTATCAAGTCTTTCTGTTCTCCTGATCTGGAATTTCTCATGCTTCTGTGCCGACCATTCTGGCTACCGAGGGAATTCACCGCGGTCATCATCACAGCTGTGTATATTCCCCCACAAGCCGACACAGACCGGGCACTAAAGGAACTGTATAGGACAGTGAGTGAGCAGGAAACCGCGCATCCTGACGCTGCGTTTATTGTGACCGGAGACTTTAACAAAGCCAACTTCAAGCGCATCGCACCTAAATACCACCAACATGTTAGCTTCAACACGCGAGGGAACCGTGTTTTAGACCACTGTTACTCCCCCTTCAAGGATGGATACAAATCACTCCCACGCCCACCATTCGGCAAATCAGATCACGCGTCAATCCTCCTTTTGCCCGCTTATAGGCAAAGACTCAAACAGGAAGCACCCGCCCTCAGAACCATCCAGTGCTGGTCGGACCAATCAGATTCTATGCTACAGGACTGTTTTGATCACGCGGACTGGGAGATGTTCCGGTCGGCCTCTGATGACGACATCGAGGTCTACGCTGACAGCGTAACGTGTTTCATCAGGAAGTGCGTAGATGACGTTGTTCCGACCAAAACAATTCGGCTGTACCCTAACCAGAAGCCGTGGCTAAACGGGGATGTTCGCGCGGCACTCAATGCGCGAACCTTCACCTTTAACTCCGGTAATGCGGAGGAGCATAAACAAGCAAGTTATGCCCTCCGGAAAACCATCAGAGCAGCAAAACGGCAGTACAGGGACAAGATTGAAGGACAGTTCAACACCACCGACTCCAGAAGCATGTGGAGGGGAATTAACACCATCACGGACTATAAAGGGAACACAAACTCCACCGTGAACACCGCTGCCTCTCTCCCGGACGAGCTCAACACCTTCTATGCTCGCTTTGAGGGAACTAACACCGCCCTCGCGGAGAGAGAGCTCGCGGCTGAAGATACAGAGGTTGGTGCACTCTCCGTATCTTTAGCGGATGTAACCCGATCCTTCCGGCGGGTGAACGTCCGTAAAGCAGCGGGTCCAGACGGCATTCCCGGCCGTGTGATCAGAGCGTGCGCAAACCAACTGGCTGGAGTTTTCACGGACATTTTTAACCTGTCCCTCTCCCTGTCTGTGGTCCCCACATGCTTCAAAACGTCCACCATTGTGCCTGTACCTAAGCAGTCAAAAACCACCTGCTTAAACGACTGGCGTCCTGTTGCTCTGACCCCCATCATCAGCAAATGCTTTGAAAGAATAGTCAGAAACCACATCTGCTCTGTTCTCCCCCCCTCACTGGACCCACTGCAGTTTGCATACCGCACAAACCGCTCCACTGACGATGCCATTTCATCAACAATACACACTGCTCTCTCCCACCTGGAAAAGAGGAACACGTATGTGAGAATGCTGTTTGTGGACTACAGCTCAGCATTCAACACCATTGTGCCCTCCATACTTGACATTAAACTCCGGGCTCTAGGCTTAAACAGCCTGTTATGCAGCTGGATCCTGGACTTCCTGTCAAACAGACGCCAGGTGGTCAGAATGGGCAGTAACATCTCCTCATCACTGACTCTCAACACTGGAGCCCCTCAGGGTTGTGTTCTCAGCCCACTCCTGTACTCCCTGTACACACATGACTGTGTGGCAACCCACAGCTCCAACACCATCATCAAGTTTGCTGACGATACGACGGTGGTAGGTCTTATCACCGACAATGATGAAACGGCCTACAGAGAGGAGGTGCACACTCTGACACGGTGGTGTCAGGAGCACAACCTCTCCCTCAACGTCAGCAAGACCAAGGAGCTGGTGGTCGACTTCAGGAGGAATGAGAGAGAACACCGCCCCATCACCATCGATGGAGCACCGGTGGAGAGAGTCAGCAGCTTCAAGTTCCTCGGTGTCCACATCACAGAGGAACTCTCATGGTCCGTCCACTCCGAGGCCGTTGTGAAGAAGGCTCATCAGCGCCTTTTCTTCCTGCGACGGCTGAGGAGGTTTGGAATGAACCGCCACATCCTCACACGCTTCTACAGCAGCACCATCGAGAGCCTGCTGACTGGTTGCATCACCACCTGGTACGGCAACAGTACCGCCCGCAGCCGCAAAGCCCTGCAAAGGGTAGTGCGCACGGCCAGCTGCATCATCGGAGGTGAGCTTCCCTCCCTCCAGGACATTTACGCCAGGCGGTGTGTGAAGAGAGCTCAGAGGATCATCAGAGACTCTAGCCACCCGAACCATGGGCTGCTCTCACTGCTGCCATCAGGCAGACGGTACCGCAGCATTAGAACACGCACCAGCCGACTTCAGAACAGCTTCTTCCCACAAGCAATCAGACTACTTAACTCCTGATCCATCAGGATCATAACACACACTGGACAGAATATCACTCCGCACAACCCACTGTAGATACACACACACATTGCATACACATTTATGTATCATTTATTATTTATCATTTATCATATAGCACCTATTGTACATAATTGGATCTCTACTGTGAATAATAATGTATACTGTACATTGTATATTATTATTATTATTATTATAGCTTAATGTATACTGTTTAATGTATGTTTAGTGTATATTGTTTAAAGTATATGTATATTGTAAGTATGTGTATATTGGCTAAAGCTGTGAGAACTACACTCACATTGTGTAAATTATTTATTGTTTATTGTAGTGTATACTGTGCTGTGAGTAATTGTGGGCGCATCAGATGTGTAATCTGTTGTTGCTTAAATGTTGTACATGTCATGTCGTGACTGCTATGTTGCTCGGAACTGCACCAAGAATTTCACCTGCTGTTGCACTTGTGTATATAGCTGTGTGACAATAAAGTGAATTGAAATTGAAATTGAATTGAAGGCGTGGCCTCCATTTACCCCAACACCAAACAACCTGTGACACCACCCCTCTTCCAGAAGAGAGCGGATCCTTTATACGAGCTTCGGATACTCAGTAAACAACAAAACAGGCAAAATAACCAGCTGTGGAGTGCAAACTATGTTTGAAACGGAGTCTGAGATGGAGAGACTCAGGAAGAGGTTGCAACTGCATGTTTTTGAATGGTTAGTGGATACATTTATGTAACTTTACACCGTCTACACCAAAGCATTTGTCCTTCATGTCAGTACGTCATAAATAGAACAAGGCATCAGTTTACTGTCGGGGATTTGTTGTTGTGTCGCGCCACACCGCATCCAGTATAGACAACATCACTGATTATAATGGGTGATATTATGTTTTTTCGCGTCGCATAGCGCCACTCACGTGTAGACACGGTGTTAGTTGTTGTGTTGTGGGGTTACGTTGATTCAACTCTTCGACTAGCATGTACTGTCATGTTAATCTATACAATGCATAATAAATGTGCGTTTTTGAATTACGCAGACGGTGAGCGTTTTCGGGTTAAAACTAACAACATAGTTCTAGTCTCTGTGAATATAGAAAGAGACTATGGTAACTTTAGCCATATTACCCGTGCAGCATTCTAGAAAGTATATAACATTTTACTTACATTCTTCAGCACATTTCCTTAAAAAATTAACCACAGTGTCCTCAGTGGCTTGGATGCCAGATATATATATATATATTCATGCACATATGGCAGAGCAGACTGTCGATGATTTTCATTATCGATTATTATCGATTAGTTGTTGCAGTCCTAGTCCTAATGCACAATGAGGAGGAAAGTTTGATTGGCCAAAGACTCTCCAAGGATCATAGATGGAGAATTGCTGAGATTAGTTGAGTCTCAGGGTCAGAAAGCCAATAAAATAAATAAAAACCTACATCACCACAAGTTGTTTGGGAGGGTTTCAAGAAAAATCCTCCACACTCATCCAAAAACAAACTCCAGCATGTTCAGTTGTCAGACATGACAGGAACTTCAAAAGGGACTTGGTTCTGTGGTCAGATGAAACTGAAAAAAAAAAAAAAACATATGGGGGTTTGATGCAAACAGGGATAAAATTACCCCATGCCCACGGTTAAATATATACCGCTGAATCTTTAATGTTGTGGGTCTATTTTTTTTTGCTGGAGGTCCTGGACATCTTGTTCAGATACATGGTATCATGGATTAAATTGAATCTACCGCTGCTTCTATATATATATATATATATATATATATATATATATATATATATATATATATATATATAATATAGCCAACTTAAATTCATAATCAAAGCCTCAATCAATATTCATCCTCCTATATAATTGTTATGATTTTAACGATTCTTTCCAGACCAATGAGTGTTTCTTCCTTTATATTTTCTAAAGTTTGTATTTTGTCTCTGAGTGTTGACTGTGATTGCTCATTTAGCCTGGCTTCCAGAGATGAAATATGCATTTGTCTTTCATGTTATTTCTTCATTTTATTTCATTTTATATTTCCTTTTACTGAAACCCTAAAGAATCAAGATGAATATGGTCTGTACTATTGTCTGTATCTCTCACTGAGAGAAAAGCACATGTTATCAATATGTTTTGGAAAACTTTCTCTGGTTGGGACCAGATCTCACCAACTCCAACCTTGGAAAGACTGTCTATCTGTGTATGTGCGCAGTATTCGGTGTTACAGATCAGTATTGGAGGTGGATTACAGGCATCCTAAAAGATGAGGGGCTTGTTGTTCTGGAATCTGGAAGGTCATTACGTGCCTAATTCCGGGGTGAAAGCGTCAACTGTTAAGCTAAACTTGAAATTGCAAAAGAGAAGAAAAATCATCATTGTTAAATGAAGCAAGAAAGTCTATCAGATACGAGTTTAGATATGAGATCCAAATGAATGGACGCCATTGGTTGAGAGCATAGTGCAACCTGGAAGAAAAAAGGAAGCTGATTGCCCATTGAAACTGCAAGTCACATAGAACCAGGTGTGTCTGTAATTACCAGCATGCAGAGGAATCTTTGTTTGCAAGGTGGATGTGCTTCTCCTACCCAAGTTGGTGAGGGAGTTTGCAGCCATTGAGTTTGGAGGAAACCACATGCTGAGTTTGTTCAAGGACAGCTGGAAAAGCTACAATGTGTTCATCAACTTTGAGATATACTGGTAGGATAAACACTCATTTTATAGTGACTGCAGACTATTTAAAAAGAAGCCTGTGTCTTACAATTTGTTTGTTAATGCTAGCGCTTTTAGCATTTGATATGATAACTGGTCATGTGCAGTTGAACATCTATGTAAAAATTGTTTGTACATTTGTATGTAGGTTAAATCCTTAAGTTATCTCATTGCTCTGTGTATTAATCCATATTGGTATATGGTTTGTCTCTCTGTATAGGTTATTAAGTGTGATGTTCTCATCTGAGTATTTGACAAGAAAACAGACGTGTGCGTTCAGTATGCTTTACTGTGATATCAGACAGTTAATACACAGACAGCCGTCATCCCTCGTGGGCTTAATGCTAGTGCACTGTTGTTTACACACCGTAATACGGCAGGCGTACCCCCGTGCGTCACAACGTAAAACATCACTGTCGTAAACCTCATACTGCATATCCTAAACACTACATCAAGCAAAACATCCGAAATAAGCACTGAAAACAAGCAAAAGATCAAGTCGTTGCTGAACGATTTTCAATAAATTGCTTCAGTGATGAAGATTCAGATGTTTTGAGTTATTCCATGCACACTCTGAAGTTGATTGAAGCCTTTTTTCAAGTTTAGGCAGACATTGAAGCTGAGAATCTCTCATAACTTGACATCAACAAGTGATATCTGTACACGTGAATCTGATTAACTGACAATGTGTGGAAAATGTACCAAGACTGTCCATTTTCTCTGAGCCAATCAGAATCATTCAACTTGCAGTAATGAAGTGGCTAGACCTTGAAAACAGTATAACTGTTCAGAAATTGTATGTATGATAGGCGGAGGTGGGTAGGCTGGTAGAGGGAGCGCGGCCAACAAACTCCTTGTGAGACTTGAAGCTGGCTTCTGCTGATGAAACTGCAAACTATTCTTCAGTAAAATTGTCTTTAATTAATCTAACTCCGGACTCTTGGTCTAAGCTGTTACCCCAACAAAATACCAACAGATAAAAAAAATCAAAACCTGATTTCTGCCAAGATCAAAGATGATTGACAGTTAGCATATAGTTTGGATTGGCGGTATGGTTCTGTTCTGGGCAAAAACTCCCTGTGCATCCATGCAGCCTAGCATGGACAAGAGCAGGGAGAGCAGCGATAACCCCCCTTTGGATAAACAGAACAGAACCAACATAATGTACTGCATATATCATTAATGTCAATATTTAATGTATAACATAATTCGTGAATTTAGTCTGATTCAAGGGGAATCAGAATGCCAAATCCTGACTGACGAGAGGAGGAGCTGGGGATGGAGGAGGGTAATTGGCTCCGGAGAATCACGATAGCTGCTGATAATACTGAAGGAGCGTTTGTTGTGATAGACATTAGGTAGACGTGTATCAGCTGACAGTCAGCTGATTCAAGCTTGACTAACGTGACCTGCCAAAACTAACACTATACGCTTGATAACGGGCTGTGGCTGGATCTTCCATCAGGACAATGATCCAAAACAAACATCAAAATCAACACAAAAATGTGTCACTGAACACAAAATGAAACTTCTTCCATGGCCGTCCCAGTCCACTGACATGAACCCTATAGAAAGTGAGTGGGGTGAACTGAAGAGAAGACGAACATGGATCTGGGAATCTGAAGGATCTGGAGAGATTGTGTATGAAGGAATGGTCTCTGATATCTTGTCAGGTGTTCTCCAAACTCATCAGGCATTATATAGAAGAAGACTCAGAGCTGTTATCTTTGCAAAAGGAGGTATTGGAAATATTGAGAAAAAGGGTACCATTAATTGTGTCCAACGTGTATTAGAGAAAAACATTTATTTCCCACTATTTTAAATTCTTAGGGTTCTAAAGGTTAGATTTTTGTGATAAAAAAAAAAAAAAAAGATCTAAAGGATTAATGATGCAGATTTATTTTCACAGGCTTTTTTGTTCATATTTACCAAGGGTACCAACAATTCTGTCCATGTCTGTAGATAGATAGATAGATAGATAGATAGATAGATAGATAGATAGATAGATAGATAGATAGATAGATAGATAGATAGATAGATAGATAGATAGATAGATAGATAGATAGATAGATAGATAGATTTTAACGAGGTGATAGTTCATCACGTGACCACAATATGTATGGAATCTTTCACCTTCTGTTCACTGACCCAGTTTTCTATACTATGCTCATTTATAATGGACAGCCATTCTTGTCAATTCCTGGCCTTAGGGCACAGGAAGACATGAATAATGACATTGTAATAAAGTTTGTGGTATGTTTTAGTTATAGAATTGAGAGCTTTATATTGAATCATATTTTTAATAAATCAGAAACTGAGATATATTTTGATATTTACTGCTTAGTTGGAACCATGGGATAGCCTATATTTTCTTCAACCCCTCAAATTTAATTAATAAAATGTTGATTTAAGACTCTATGGCCTGGTTTAACAGATAGGGCTTATATTAAGCCAGGATTAGACCTTAGTTCAATTACAACATTTAAGTATCTTTTATAAACGTGCCCTAGAAAGAAAAAAAACATTACTGGCGTGCATCTTGAGACAAAATAATGGCACTGACATATTTTACGATGTGTCCGCGCAAGTTGCTTTCATTTAAAATAACTCAAACATGCATTTTAATCTGGGACAAGGTTTAAGACTTGTCTGTGAAACCAGGGATTATTTGGTCAATATTTGGGGTAAAATTGTATAAGGTAACTGTCTATACAATGTTAGTTATGTAGCTTCTTGTTTATTGAACTGTTGTAGGCTATAAAATATCCATATGTCTGAATATCAGACATTCACGGTCACGTGATTGTGATTATTATAATGATTGATTACATTAAATATTTGCTAAACATAAAAAAATGCAATATTAGCCTATTACTGAAAGTATTACTTGTAACCGATAGTAGCTCCACTTCCATTACAGTTTTGAGCAAAACTTTTGCTATATTTTCTATTAAAAAAATTGACCCTTATGACTGGTTTTGTGGTCCAGGGTCACAAATGTTTATTAAAAAAAACTATTGCGAAATGACAGCGTTTCAATTAACCGGTGTTATACGACTAAACGCATTTTTTTTTCTCTTGCGATAAGTCATTCCAAAAATCATAACCACACCCTAACCCTACTCACAACCCTTTCCCCGCCACCCCATTAGACGTCCAGAGAGGTGGAGCTGGACTATTCCCACCCCATTGGACCTCCAGAGAGGAGGAGCTGGATGTTATTTGACTCTGCAATGAGTACCACTTGATGGATGTTGGTAGGTTTACATACAGTATATCGCAGTCACCACACTATACATTATTTTTAATCGAAGAAGACGTAAGTGTGTTATCCAAGCATTAATATCAAGGAAATCCCTTTATACTTGGGAATGGACACGTATGAGGTGTTTCTGGGTGTTTCTCCCTCATATCTGCTTCGAGGTCTTGATAAAATGTGGCATATCTTTGTTATTTAGAATCCAGTATTCCCGTAATTCTTTTGTCTTCAATGAGTTTCATAAAGAACACAAGGTGCGTCTGAAATCGCATACTGAGTAGGTACTACATTTGAATTTGAACTTACTTTGCGACCGTTAAAAAAGTAGCTACGTTCTATAGTGTGAATGCGTGTAGTAGGCTCAGGGCCGTTTTTAGGCATAGGCAAACTAGGCGGTCGCATATCTGGCACTAGATGTTTGTGTGTAAAGGGTGTCACGGCCACCCTAAAATGTTATTGCCGCCCCCACTAGTTCCCCCACACTATTGGATCAGAGAACTGTCAATCTGACGATTCCTATATGCCATCAGATCAGAGTAGGCTACTGTCAAAAAAGTTTGCGTTTGGAGCGATCAATGCTTTGGCAAGGTAACACTTTTTTAACCATAAAATAAAGCTAAATTCAAACTAAAGGCCAATTAAAATAACAGGTACAAGTCTGTATTTTGTTAGGGCAGTATTTGTGGCAGTCTAGAAATCAAGCTGTGAATGGGCAGATAGCATTGCTCGGTGTGTATGTTAGAGGCAAAATATAACTGCACACTTACTTCAGCATTTCATGATGAAGTGAGTGTGCAGTTATATTTTGACTCTATAAAGCTTTCTTCTCTTAATTGCACCTCCAAAATGCATTGTTAAAAGAATCAGTGTGTTTTGTAACTGTCCCATATAAAACTTTAGCGGCCAATTTAAAAATGGTATAATAAAATGTGCAAATTCACAACATGAATACATCCTTTATTAAATCACGTTGACGAATTGAACGTATCTTTACGGATGGTGTTGAATGTTGAATCGATTCATTCAGTTCTAATAGTGCTTAATGCAAGCAGTGTCGTACACACAGAGGGCAAAGGGGAAGTTCAAGCATCAATGAGTAACAAAAATCACACTGAATCAGTATTTATTCTTATTACTTTCATGTGAGATGTACTAATAACACATAATAATTATGTAGTTATCTTTGAGAACAATTTCTTAGCAACTAGGGACTGCACAAATATAGGCTATATATTATAGGCCTAGGGCTATACAGGCATCTAGCTATTAATTTGAATCCTTATTAACAAATATATACAAATATAATTTGGTATTTATTTGTTAGTTAATACCAGTAATACCAATGTTGCAATGGGGGCACCAATAAGGATTTCGCCTAGGGCGTCAGAATGGCTAGAAACGGCCCTGAGTAGGCTAGTAGGTCATTCGGGGACTTTTCGAATACTATGTATTCGGACATACTACTCTGTTGCCGTACTGTTTTCCGCATACTATAGGGCAGTGTTTCCCAACACTGATGCCGTCTGACGAGAGCAGGGGTGCCGTGTAAAAGTCCTTCAAATAATTTTTTTTGTTAAAATTTTTCAAATAATTCTCTCTTTGTAAACTTTGTTCAATGTATGCGAGTGCTGCCGTATGTTCGAATATGATCACCAGTCATTTTCGCTGTCATCACCCGGGTGTAGTGCCAGAAGACGCGAATGAGAAGTTGCGCGAGCTGTGAGAAAATGTGTCTGTGCACTGATCCGAAAGCGCGCACACGTCTCACAGTACGCAAATATTGAGTTCTCTTTCAAGTCTTGCTCTTGAACGGACAAACTCACACAAAAAGTATGTCAACATGTCCATATTTATGAGTATTCTAGCAGACATAGTCTGTATATGCCTTAAGTAAACTTTATACAGTCGAGAAAGACGACGCATATCCGTGTATTAGGTCTTAAAGGGGCAGTAGACTTTACTGCTGTCTAATGTCAAACAACAAAAGATAAGGACATCACTCACTGCTCTTGATTGAATAGCTTTTGTAAGTTTAATAGCATTAATCTTTAATTTATACAGTCAAATATGCAATGTTATTTTACATTTGATCAATTTCTGTACCTGAAAACTAATGTTAGACGTACTTGAAAAACCTGAAAAGCATAGTTTATTTTATTAGTATCTTTGTTAATAAATAGTATTTATTTGTGCTGCTGCTTGTATTTAAATTATTTGTTCTTATTATTTTCTTTATTTTTATTTGACAGTAGTCCTTTTTTCCCTGAACATAGCAAATACTGAACCGTACTGAAACCGTGAACCTAAAACCATGATGCAAACCGAACCGTGAGCAATCTGTACTGTTATACCCCTAGCGTAACGTATGCGAGAGGGTGCCACAAAATGGAGAACATTTTCAAAGGGTGCCATGACTGAAAAAAGGTTGGGAAACACTGCTATAGGGAAGTATTTGATTTCGAATGCAGCAACAGCCTCGTCTTCTGTCTAGAGTCGTCCAAACTAGAGTTGTTCCAATTCCGATACTAGTATCAGAAATATCACAGATACCACAACAAATTCTGGCATCAGTGAGTACTTGAACCCATGTACCGATCCGATACCATTTTCTTAAACGAGACCTAGTTATGACCGCAAGCTTTGCCTAACCACTGCACGGTTCTTCTTCGCTTCGTTTAGAGCAGCGAAGAAGAAATGAAAATGCGTTAGCAGTATGTCAGCTGTTTAGCAGTATTTCAGACTGGACTCAAGTATGAGCACTTCAGTACCAAGTCGGTGCTGAAATTTAAAAAATGCGACGATACCAGCATTTCTGTAGTACCGGTAGTAAGTTACCGACTCCCGAGTAGGCTATATTCGGTACCCGCAGCTGCGTTCAGTCGCTTCCGTGTTAATCTAAGCGCAGGGCTCCAGACTGTAGCCGAATATATACTAGTGTCAATGAATATTAAACCGCAAAATACTATTTAAATATTACTCCTGCAAATTTCTACGTCTCTGTGGATGACGTCTGTCGTGTGTCACTATATGAGGACACGAACGCATAAACCGTCACTTCATGAGAATTTACCGTTTGAGAAAACTGTCATATCATGAACACAGACACTCAAAGCTCTTCACGGCAACCCGTCAAAATAAAAGTTTGGTTTAACGTGAATAAATTGACAATATATTAAGCTACAGTTGTAGCCTACAGTAGATTTAGCTACGTCTCTATGTAATAATAAAACGTCTCTATTAATAATAATAATTATGCCTAGACGGTTGCTTATTGTTTACTTGTTTTGTTGCAAAGAGATTATTTTCTGATTAATATATAATTTTTATATTCCTAGACTTATTTGTTGCATAGTTTTTTATACAGTTATATTGTAAAACTAAGTTCTTTTTCACTTAAGAAAAATAAATAATATTACTGTCAAATGCATGTGAATATATATTCGAATAGTAAAAAAAAAAAAAAAAAAAAAAAACGAATTTCGAAGGTGAAAATTAATATTCAAATAAATTTAAAAAAATGTGGAAAAAAAACGCCCGCGGTAGTAGAGGCGTGGCTGTCTGCTTTGCGAGTGGGCACGCCAATGGATAGCGCGCCTGAAGCCTTGTTTATACTTTCGCCTGGCTCCGCAGCGCGAGCCCCCGCTGACTGCGCGCGCTCCTCCCCAAACGGGCAAGGCGTTTAGTTTATACTTGACGCGCTCGCCGTTGTGCTATTCTTTGAAGCGACAGAAGGCGACTCGGAGTAATTGTTCTATAAACCATCAGGAAAAAGCGTTGAGAAGAAGTGGGCTAATATACAGGTGACGATATTTATTTTAGTACAATTCACCGAAAACCACAATACAAAAGAATCATGTAAAACAGATCAAAATAAACCTTGATATTACTTGTGACATGAGAACAAAATGTATGTAGTAACGTTAACTTATACAACTAAATTTATGATCTCTTAAATGTTTCCTAATTTCACTAAACACTTTTGTGAGTTTTCACTTAGTTTCGTGAACTTTTCTTTATTAAACGAGCTTGTTTATGCTTTTGTAGGCTCATTTTGTAAATATAAGCAACTCATTTGTATGTGCAAACTGGACCACCCTTACTTTGCATCGCCCGCCACAAGCTCTTTGTCTACAACACGACAAGAGGCCATAATGGAGAAATTAATTTTGTTCATAAGGACATGAGACCGATCAGTGTCGTGGATGGGGCAGGCTTCAGGGAGTTCTGCCGAGCAATGGAACCGAGGTACTGACTGAATAGACATTGCATGAATAAAGGATAAATGCACTGCTTCCACTGGTTTGATTATTTACCGTTTCATGTCAAGGAAAAGTTCCATGTTTACCACAGCACAGGTCGCTCGGAGCGTTCAATATGCTGTAAAACTTCAATTAATATTTGTTTCAATCACTGAATGAAGCCTGCTATATTTGGGACAAGATACACGAACTTAAATTGCTTGCACAAAACTCTTGATCAGCACTCAAAATCTGTTTGTTTATTTAAACCGTTATGTGCAGAGAGGGTGAGGGCCAGTTGTCAAATATGTTTAAACTTAAATAGACTACCTATACAAGTAGTTATGTCTCTTTGTATTAAAGGTCCCATTCTTCGTGTGTTTTTGAAGCTTTGATTGTGTTCACAGTGTGCAATATAACATGTGTTCATGTTTCGCGTGTAAAAAAACACAGTATTTTTCACACAATTTACTCATCTGTACACCGCTTTTTCACTCTCCTAAAAAATGGCTGATGAGTTCCTTGTTCTATGAAGTCCCTCCTTCAGAAATACGTAACGAGTTCTGATTGTGCCAGCGGTTCCTGTGTTGTGATTTGACCGCAGCTTAGCGCAAGTTGTACGGAAAGGTCACGCCTAACAAAGGTGATTTGACTCCGGGATGAAAATAACAGCGTCTCGACGACATGGCGACAAACACACTGAAACGCAGCACTTCCTTTTCTCCACGCGACCGTCCTCTTCTCCACGTGGGACAGCAACAAGACCACGCCCCCTTTTTTTGCGTATTCTTGTGGGCGGAGGTTAGTCTGTTCTACTGACGTCATTTATGAAGGAAGTACCAGGATGTAGTCCAAGCCAGCCGTTCGCTGTAGGCTTTGAAAGGGAACTTCTGTTAAATAAAATATCTCGCTTGGCATTGAACTTTGAGCTTTATAATTTTACAGGTATTATTTATGCTCTAACAGCAACATTACACACTAACTAAAGTTTGAACAATGGGATCACGAAGAACGGGACCTTTAAATTGTCCTGTTATTGACGTAATGTTGACAAATGTTGACATTGACAAATGTTGACATTGACAAATGTCGTAATGTTGACATTGACAAAATGCGCAACCAGATGTTCGAATATTCCTGTTTTTTTAGAGGGAATATTCGAACGTCATTTTTTAGCAATTTTGACAGCCCTATAGTTTTGTGAACTATTCCTTTTTCGAATTGCCTGAAAAAGCACCTTGTGCGAGCGTTAAAAAATGTACGTGTTTCCATTGGCCTTATCTTATTATTTTCAATTTGAGCAATTTGAAGGATAATGGACTAGTGACTTGTTTTCATTCCCAGAAAAGATCTGCCTCTTCCTTCCCCTTCCCAGCTCTTAAAAAACTGCAAGTATAAAATAAACAGTGAAACATGGCTTCAGAAAGAATGCTTCTGAGGGTTTGTTTCTGGAGAATCTGGAATGATTCATAAAATTGAATCAATTTGCTTTAAAATGGGATTACCTTGATTTCCTCGCTTCGGTTTCCTTCCCATGTTCCAGCAGGTTTAATTATTGTCGGCACACTGCAGTATCTTAATGGCAAATAATATTAGAAACAAATGTATTACAGGCCAGAAATATCTGACAGTCACAAGTAATACAGAAAGACACATTTTACCCAGTTCAATCGTTTTTGTCAGGACTCATTCTGCTCTTGAGTGAAGAGCGGGTCTGGGAAGATGACTACTTTGATTTTTGTCTCATTTCAGCTTTCATTGTTTCCCACAGGGCAAGAGATGAAGGCTTTTCCCAAAAGACTGCTGCTAGGCCCTTGAACACAGGACTGACCTAAGCATTGAGTTTTGAGCCTGACTGTATTGATGTGATGGGGTAAAGCTTGTTATAAAGTCAGTTGTTATAGAGTTGTAATTCCTTCTCCTTTGTGAGTCACAAAAAAGCACTCGGGTAAATGAGCCGGAGGGGTTTCTTGGATGCATATGCCGACCACATATTTCGTTTTCTTAGATGTATCTCACCTGCTGAGCATACACATAGTGAGAATGATAACAGGCACAATTAGAAATGTGAGTTTATCTGTTGGTTGTTCTCCCCCTCACTGGAACTGGATATAGGCCTAAATAAAATGTTTACTTGAATAGCAGCTGGAAAGTGTAAGCACATCCGAAATCTTTCAGAGGTGAAATAAATGTAGTATGAGTATTATTTTATTACCACTCTTTGTTGAATATCAACATATCCATTTGTAGTTTGCGTGTTCTTATTGCGTCAGTCCATAATTGCCATTTAAACTTTGACTCGTTTTATTACACTGAAACTTGATGAACTGCAATGTTACCATGGCAACAACACTTCACAAGTTTAAGGATCACCCGGCTTCCCCTTGCAGGAACAAAACAGCAGCCGTGATTTCATGCGCAGAATTACTCCCTTGATACTTCCTGAAGTAACTCCTATAAAACGTTCCCACGAAATGCAATCAAAATGAAAGAAATACAGGGCCTTGGAAGCATCAAAAATGTGATTTGAACACTTCTTTTTCTTCCTATGAGAGTTAATTTCCTTCTTTGATATTCCTGTCCTTATTTGCCATAAATAACTTATTGAATTGGAATTTAATGATGAAATACTGTGTCACTGATCTAGTGGGGGTTCAGAAGCCTGGCAATGGACCATTACAGAGCATGCTCAAAGAAATCTATTACGACAGCATCGTTACGCATCATTATATCATCTTTGTAAACAGAGAGTCAATTGAAGTTGAATCGAGGGTGGTTTTTAGGTCATGTATATGTTCATTAATGTCATTTTCTGTCCTAGAACAAAGCTATTCATAGTTTCACAGCTGTATATCACTTTCTAGGCTCCACATCGAGGATCAAGTGATGCAACCCCATTGTCAGACTGCTAGAAAAGAGGAAATGTCACTGATCATATATGGCTCTGTATTGAATTATTCAGCAGTGTAAAAATAGAATGTGTGAAACCTTCAATTCGGGGTGGAACTGAAAAACTATCTCAAGCAAAGACCTGATGAGATACTGCCCTCTAAAGGACTGCAACAGCAATGCAGACTGTGTTTTTTTTTTTTTTTGACTGATTCTTTTCTAATTAGGTCAGAATGTTAATGAACAGTAACAAACTTTTTTTTTTTTTAGTCTGTATCCTGTTATTAGAAAGAAAAATTAAATATTACTTCATATTATAGTTTCAGATAAAAAAACAAAACAATGAAGTACAGTGTAACTGGAGGACAGAAAAACCTGCATAATATATTTTACTTCTTAATTGGAAAAGAAAAAGGCAGCTATTATTGCTACTGAACTGGCAAAAAATTTCATAGAAACATTATAACAAAATAATGCTTAACATATTAAATAACTAATAATTGCAAAAGTCACTGAACATTAATGTAAAGATTTTCATATATATTCATATATTGATGTATATTTTAAGCATTATAGGGAAGATGCTCATTTAGAAGAAAAGGTTCTGTCAGGCAGTTCATTATTTTGTTTTATTCATTTTCAGCTCAAAAACATGCTTTATCACAAGAAATAATAACAATAAATAACCCGTTAAACATAAAAGTATTATGCAATCTTTTAAGACGTTTCTCCTTATAGAACCTTTTTGGCACAAATAGTTCTTTAAAGGGATAGTTCACCCAAAAAAGAAAAATCTGTCATCGTTACTCACCCTCAAGTTGTTCCAAAACCTGTATAAATTTATGTTCTGCTGAACACAAAGGAAGATATTTGGAAGGTAAAAAAAGTGTTTTTTTTTCTTGCGAGAAATCTGCTTAGTTATAAACATTCTTCCAAATATCTTCCTTTGTGAGTTAATGAAGGTGAGTTAAAGAATTTTTGGGTGAACTATCCCTTTAAGAAACGCACTGAACAATCTTTTTATATATATATATATATATATATATATATATATATATATACAACAGTGTGGACTATTTAATAGCAGGTTTCCATTGTGACAACATGCCCCGTTATTGTTTTGTTTTTTCTTTTGGGTAATAAAGATGAAAATGTTCTACAATGTTTTTTTGTCACAAGCACGCCAGGCTCCACCCCCTCGCAGTACCAGCGCGCTATCACCCGAGTTCTGATCACACACACCTGCTGCTCATCATCATCACCTCATCACTGCCTGCACTTAAGCCCCACGCACTCTCACAGTCACTGTCAGGTCTCGTTTGCACATGCTATGGCTCCTGCACACTCTTGGACTCACCTGTATACTTACCTGTCTCCTCGTCCTGTCTCCAGTGTTTCCTCGACCTCCTGCAACGAACACAGACTGACATCACCCTGAGCACTTCCTGATTACCAAGTATCACCTGCTTTGCACTTACCTGCCACGCTCATTCTGGATGTCAATAAACTCTGTCATCTCTCAAAAGCACTTGGTTCCCGTGTCTGTCTGTTTGTAACTGAAGACTGGACCAACACCGTCACCAGATGAGCACTCCGGATCCGTTTCAAGAGCTCATTGATGCACTTCGGCGAGCTCTCACTCCCTTGTCAACAGCACCTGCACCAGCGAGCACTTCCGCCAACACCACCGCTTCTTCGTCGCCTGTCTACGCCAGTCCTATGGCCAAACCGTCCCCCTTCTCTGGTGCGGCGGAGGACTGCAATGGATTCCTTCTCCAATGCTCACTGGTCCTGGTGATGCAACCGCACCTGTATGTCGATGACCACGCCAAGGTAGCGTTTATCATTTCTCAACTCTCTGGCAAAGCACTTCGCTGGGCGGAATCCTTATGGTCCCAAAACAATCCAGTCATCCAGTCTCTCTCTAGTTTTGTTTCCCACTTTAAGGATGTGTTTGGGAAACCCAGCTGGGATTCCGCCATCAGAGAACTGTACCATCTGAAACAAGGTACGAAGTCAGTCAATGAATATGCTCTGCAGTTTCGGACTCTCGCTGCTGCCAGTGGGTGGAATGAGCATTCCTTGTTAACAACCTATCGACAGGGTCTGGATCCCAGAGTGCGGTTGCATCTCGCTGCATACGAGAATACCGTCGGCCTCGAACGCTTCATCCAGCTGTCCATTCGGTTCATCATTCGTATGCAGTCGTGTCTAAAAGAGCACCAGGGCCAGTTGATGCTCTCGTCTTCCCTCCGTCGCCCAGAGGACGTCAGCCCTCCAGAACCAGCCAACGAACCCATGCAAGTTGAAAACCAGAGATTGACTCCAGCTGAGTGGCAGAGGCGGCTGACCCTGAATCTGTGTCTATACTGTGGAACCTCAGGGCATTACATCGGAGAATGCCCTTCACGTCCACCACGTCCTTTGGTGAGTGCTATCATTCCGTCACTACGTAAGATGAAGCCTCTCACCACTGTTGTAACCCTTACTGCTGCCGATGTTTCCCTTGCAGTTAATGCTCTCCTGGACTCAGGGTCAGCCGGCAATTTCATCTCGGGCACCCTCTGCCACCAGCTCACGCTCCGCACGGCTCCCACCCCGACCATCTACCAGATCCATTCAATAACCGGAAAGCCCCTCAGTCGTCGCAAAGTGTGTTCCTCCGTGGGTCCCGTCCAGATACAGATCGGTATTCTTCACATCGAATACATCCACCTGCTGGTTCTGGAGGAATCCACCGCTGACGTCATCCTGGGGCGCCCGTGGTTGGAGCAGCACAATCCTGTAATCTCCTGGAAAACCGGCAAAGTCCTGAAGTGGGGCGACCACTGTTTCCCGAGCTGCTTCTCTCATCTCCCAGTTCCTCTGCGCTCCCAAGAGTTATCCATCAACGCCACTTCCATCGAGAGTCAGGTAGAGAACCGCTCGGAAGACATCCGATCCTGTTACTCCCCCTTCAGAGACGTCTTCTGTCCTAAACGTGCCTCCAAGCTGCCTCCCCACTGGCCATGGGACTGTGCCATCGACCTTCTCCCGGGTGAGCCAGTGCCCCGTGGGAAGATCTACCCACTCTCCCTTCCGGAGGAGAAGGCCATGGAGGGATACATCAAAGAAGCCCTGGAACAAGGTTATATTCGTCCATCTACCTCCCCTGCTGCTTCAAGCTTCTTCTTCGTGGTGAAGAAGGACGGAGGCTTGCGGCCCTGTATCAACTACAGAGCACTCCACAAGATCACAGTGAAATTCCGTTGCCCCCTTCCTCTCGTCCCGGCGGCCCTAGAACATCTCTGTGGTGCCACTGTGTTCACCAAGTTGGACCTCCGTAGCGCGTATAACCTCATCCGGATACGTGAGGGGGACGAGTGGAAAACCGGCTTTGTCACACCCACCGGCCACTATGAATACCTAGTCATGCCCTATGGTCTGGCCAACACCCCTCCGTATTCCAGGACTTCATTCACGAGGTACTCCGGGAGTTTCTTCACAAGTCTGTCCTAGTTTACATCGATGACATCCTGATTTACTCCCGAAGTCTGGCCGAACATCGCCGACACGTTGCGGAGGTCCTGAAACGCTTAAGAAGATTCCACCTGTTCCTCAAGGCCGAGAAGGGCTCCTTCCATCAGTCATCAGTGCAGTTCCTTGGTTATAACATCGATCGCAGTGTCATCCGGATGGACGAGAAGAAGGTGGACGCTATCCGGTCATGGCCCTCTCCCACCACCATCAAGGAACTACAACGCTTCCTCGGGTTTTCAAACTTTTACCGAAGGTTCATCCAGGGTATCCTTGCCTGTCCGCTCACCAGCCTTTTGAAGAACAAGCCCAAGTCTCTGTCCTGGACTCCAGCCGCCACAGAAGCTTTTGAAGCCCTCAAGACCGCCTTCACGACTGCCCCACTCCTTGTTCATCCCGATCCTGAGCTGCCCTTTGACGTGGAGATGGATGCCTCGACCACCGGGGTGGGGGTGGTCTTGTCCCAGCAGCAGGGGAGCCCCAGCCGTCTTCACCCATGTGCCTTCTTCTCCCGGAAACTCAGCCCGGCAGAGGTAAATTATGACATTGGCAACCGAGAGCTCCTCGCCATCAAGCTAGCTCTCGAGGAGTGGAGACATTGGCTAGAGGGCACCAAACACCCCTTCCTGGTATTGACCGATCATAAGAACCTTGAGTATCTGCGGGATGCAAAGCGCCTGAATCCCCACCAGGCACGATGGGCTCTCCTTTTCACCCGCTTCAATTTTGCAATCTCCTACCGTCCGGGTCCTAAGAATGTGAAGGCTGATGCACTCTCCCGAATCCACAACACAGAAGACGAGCCTAATGAGGTCGAACCCATCCTCCCTGGAAGTCTGTTCGTCAGCCCGATTATCTGGTCTGAGGAGACCCTGCCCTCTACCGATGTCTCCACCAACGCCCCGCCGGGCTGCCCTCCAGATCGCCAGTATGTCACTCGCACTCGGCGCACTCCCCTCATTCACTCCTCACACATATCTCTGGGCACTGGCCACCCAGGAGTTAATGAAACCCTCTAGTTGCTACGAGAACGCTTCTGGTGGCCGAACATGGCTGCGGATGTCAGAAGGTACGTGAGAGGATGCAAGGATTGTGCCATGTCAAAGAGTCTACGACACCTCCCCGCCGGCAAACTCCTTCCGCTGTCCGTTCCCAACCCCCCGTGGTCACACCTGGGAGTGGACTTCATCACTGACCTCCCAGAGTCAGAAGGTTGCACCTGTATCCCAGTTGTGGTCGACAGATTCTCTAAATCCTGCCGTCTTCTTCCCCTGAGAGGTTTGTCTACTGCCATGGAAACAGCTAAACTCCTATTTAACCATGTGTTTCGGTATTTTGGCATTCCTGAAGATATAGTTTCTGATAGAGGTCCCCAGTTTATCTCCCGAGTATGGAGGAGCTTCTTCAGTCTCTTAGGTGTGACCGTCAGCCTGTCATCTGGGTATCATCCTCAAACGAACGGACAGACCAGACGGAACGGAAGATCCAGGAGATAGGCCAGTTCCTCCGTACCTTCTGTCACGGCCACCAGGACTCCTGGAACCAGTTCCTAGGATGGGCCGAGTACGCCCAGAACTCCCTCCGCCAACCTACCACCAGGTCTGACACCCTTCCAATGCGTACTCGGCTACCCGCCTCCACTATTCCCCTTGTCGGGGGAACCGTCTGCCCCACTGTTGATTACTGGTTCCGGGAGAGCGAGAGGGTCTGGGACTCGGCACACATCCAACTCCAATGTGATGTGCTCTCCGCAGGTGCAGGATGACAGCCAACCTTCGCCGCTCAGAAGCCCCATCTTACCAGCCAGGGCAGAAGGTTTGGCTGTCAACAAGGGACATCAGACTGCATCTGCCATGCAGGAAATTGAGGGGGGGTTGGTAATGTCACAAGCACGCCAGGCTCCACCCCCTCGCAGTACCAGCACACGCTATCACCTGAGTTCTGATCACACACACCTGCTGCTCATCATCACCACCTCATCACTGCCTGTACTTAAGCCCCACGCACTCTCACAGTCACTGTCTGGTCTCGTTTACACATGCTACGGCTCCTGCACACTCTTGGACTCACCTGTATCCTTACCTGTCTCCTTTGTCTCCTCGTCCAGTCTCCAGCGTCTCCTCGTCCTGTCTCCAGTGTTTCCTCGAACCTCCTGCAACGAACACAGACTGACATCACCCTGAGAACTTCCTGATTACCAAGTATCACCTGCTTTGCACTTACCTGCCACGCTCATTCTGGTTGTCAATAAACTCTGTCATCTCTCACCAGCACTTGGTTCCCGTGTCTGTCTTTTTGTAACATTTTTATAGCTGTTAAATGAAAATTCCACTTTTTTTGTTGAAAATAGGCTAATTTTCCAACTCCCCTAGAGTTAAACAGTTGAGTTTTACCGTTAACTTTTAGCTTAGCATAGATCATTGAATCTGATTAGACCGTTAGCATCTCGCTCAAATGACCAAACAGTTTTTATATTTTTCCTATGTAAAACTTGACTCTGCTGTGGTTACATCGTGTACTAAGACTGACAGAAAATGAAAAGTTGAAATTTTCTAGACCGATATGGCTAGGAACTGTAGACTCTCATTACTGCGTAATGATCAAGGAACTTTGCTGCCGTACTATGGGTTCAGTGGTGCAATAATATTGCCTGAAGATTAGCTAACTTCTGTCAACATAACCAACGTGACAACCTGCTTGCACAGAGAGCTAGGGATGGCGATATATCGATACTAGGGCTGGGCAAATTAACGCGTAAACGCGGGCGATTAATTTTTTTTCAGCTTAATGCATTAGAAATATTTAACGCAGCGTCCGTTTTTATATCCATTTTTGCCTAGCGTTACATGATCACGCTCCTATTCATGTAAATGCTTCCAAGCGCGACAAGACACAAGAGAACACGCTGTATGGCAATTTGCTGTCTGTGTGGCTGCGTCTCATGTCAGCTAATTGAGGGACACTCTGACACACACACACTCTCGCTGCACAGACAGACTCGCGTCAGTCTCCTGCTCACATCGAGTTCTCTTTTGCTCTTGAACAAACAATAACAACAACACAGATAATGTTGAGTATTCTCATATTAGTCTTAAATTAGTTAAATAACGTCTTAAATGAACTTAAAGAGTTGTGAGAAAATGAGATGCGCGGGACAGCGCGATAGATCCACGTCATTTTCGCAAGCGGCCGTTCTTAAAGTGACAGGAGTGATGCCTGTCATTAATGTTCATCAAAGAACAACGGGAACAGAGAAAATTGTAGCTTTAAAGCTACACTGTGTGATATTTTCCCCCATCTAGGGGTGAACTTGTATATGACCATTCAGTGAATTTTAGTTTCTGTTCCTCTCAATTCCGATTTCGTTTCAACTCCTACGGTGGCCGATTTAGTCCAAGATTAACATGTTTCCAGTTCGACCTCGTCCACATTCGACACGGTGCCTGTGGGATATTCTGTGCGCAGTGGGATGGTTGGAACTCAACTGGCCTAATTATTCGGCTAGAAAGAACTGCAGCTAATCCAGAGTGAACTTTGAGGATAGTAATGTTTATTCAGTCATCCAATTGCAAGGCATAAAGGTTTGCGTGGATATGTACATAAATGTGGTTTCTGTGAGAGAACAAATAAGGATGGTAAATATACATACACAGTTAAGAACTGTATAACTATACTTATAAGTTACATTTGTATAATGTAACCGTAAACCAGAGCTTATTGTACCATATAGGCGCTAAATGCAGCTGCATTAAAAGGAGCGGAGCTGCCGCTGCCGCTGCTAACAAGCGGTGTCCGGTTACAAAAGTGTGTGCGCCGCTTTAACGTTCGCACTGCAGTGCGCTCTGTATAACAATTGTTAATATGCCGATCAGACCTGATACATATTTCCATCAACATACATTACAAGCAAATAGTTTCTATAAACGAATAAACATTGTTGATAACAAAATAACTGAATGATTATTCAAATAGGTGAGCATTACGCTATTGTATGTTGACACAAAAATACTTCTGAGGTGACATCAACTGAATTACGCGATGACACACTCTGAAACACATCTACAATGACAATAACTATTATTACTTACGGAGTTATTAACGCACAAAAATACCACACAAGGAAAAACAAACTTTTAGGAATAAACAAGCCAGGAAAACTCTGTATAACTCCGTTACTGGACGCTGCTGAGATGAAAACTTTTTGTGCATGGACCAGACAAGTCTGAACAAGTTGACGCGCACATGCGCGAGGCAAGGAATTTTGTACAGTGCAATCGAGTATTAAAACCAGTTAAAACGCGAAAGGCAAAGCTTGAATTTACGGGTATGTCCCTCTTTGGCTAATGTACTTTCAAGATGGAGGGGCAACATGGCGACCACCGTTAGATCCCATTACCTTATGTATTTTCAATGGCATATTATAAACTTACGAGAATACTTTATTACTTGAAAGAAGTAAATATACATTAATGAGCACATATATTTTTGAAAGAACTAAGTGTTTTTAGCTAAGAATAAACTAAAAAAGTTACACAGTGTAGCTTTAATGATGATTCATCCAGTTAAGAAAGGTTTTTGATAACTATTACATTTATCTATGTCTAACAGGGAAGGCACAGGTAAAAATAACATTTATTATAATGGGGTTATGTAAAGATTGTTTTAAGTTCACTTAAATTTAAAGTTGTTTTTTTAAAGCCTAATAAATGTTGAAATTGGCAGCTTTCAGTTATACTGTAATGTAACGTCATTAATGTTTCATAGAGACATTAGTGTGATACTGGCCTTCATTCATAAAAAGGTGCCATTACAACACATATTTAAAATATACTGGCTTTAAATTGTGTATGCATTAATTTGGAGAGTAACCAATTTTTTCTGTGATTAATTACAGAAAAAAATGCGATTAATTCAGTAATCTTTTTTAATCGATTCCCAGCACTAATCGATACTGATGTGAGCATCGAAATGTATTGATACTCAAACAAAAATACTGATACTAAGGTGTGTTTTTTTTTTTTTTTTACCAGTAATTTTGTTTATTTAAAAAGATTATTTAATGCATACAATACGAATAACCTATCATACCAAATACTAGTTAGTACTAGTACAATAGTAGCATAGGACTATTTTCCTGCTCATCTGAACCATGATCTGAACGAATGCACGCAAATGCTGCAAGACAGAACCAGTCAATCACAGAGAGAGTGTTTTATATCTCCACCATGCATGGTGAAAATTAACCATGGTCTATTTTTTTACTACAGTGACCACAGTTCAACTAGTATTTGTACATTTCCATGGTTACCACTAGAAGTAAACATATTTTAACCACGTGTAAACAAAAATATGATCTAATAAGTTGCAATTAAGGCGTATTGAATGTTAAAATACCTTTCAAATATAATGTTAAGTGGGTATCTTTACCCATTTTACTCTTAGTAATTTTAATAATTTATTAAATGTGAAAAAGTTCAGTTTAGAAGTATCGATATCGGTGATACTGGCCTTGAAAGTATCGGTATCGTATCGGAAACAAAATAAGTGGTATCGCCCATCCCTACAGAGAGCGTGCTGGGGACTTTTCAGGTGCTGCGTAATATCATTGCTTAATTAACCTTCAGTAACTCCTTGAAGACAAACTAACTGGGTTCAGCTCTCTGAGATTCCATCCTGCATGACAGATGTTTGACAAGTTTGATGTTATGTTCAACAGGGTTAACAGGCTTCAAGGTTCACTCACATATGAAAATGGCTTGGAACTATCCACTCTCATTCCTGCGTAATGATCAAGGAACTTTGCTGCCGTACCATGGGTGCAGCGGCGCAATGAAATTACGCAGCGCCTGAAAATAAGCAAACTTCCGTCAACATAACCAACGCAACAACCTGCTTGCACAGAGAACATGCTGGGGACTATTTTCAGGCGCTGCGTAATATCCAAGGGGGTAATCCAGCCCCCGGAAACCGTACCTTCCACCTGCTGTTAGCATCCCATTCATTTTGGCCTCACTTTGACAGTGAGGCGTTTAAAGACTCCATTCGTCCATTGTTTATTTCTAAACAAACACGACAATGTATAAAAGGCTCCATTACCTTGTATCTTACACTATCGCCCCATTGAAGCTGTTTTTGTAAAATATAGGCTAAAGATTGCATCATAACCACACGACTGTGTCGCGCTGTTGAGCAAATTACCGTATAGACCCGAAGAAAAGCTCGTAGGCAATCTTTTACTGTCTATGAGGCAATCGGGGGGACGTGGAGGCATAAACGCAGATTGAGATGTTGCAGATCCTGCTTCATTCATCAGAAATCGCTCCTGCTCATCCTCTATGTCTCTGCAAGATTCGGTGATTCAGATTTCACTTTGCACAACTACTAGAAGACTTGCCACTGTCGGACAGGTTGCTCACGTCACATCTACGTCGTCAAGCTCAGTCCGAGGCTGCGCAGTATGCTCAGCCATCAGGAAGTGAGTGCTTCTATCTGACTTCAATTATCTCTGTTGAAGTCTATGGGGTCGCTCTGTCCATTTCTTTTACTGTCTATGGTAATATCATTGCGCCACTGCACCCACGGTACGGCTGCAAAGTTCCTTGATAATTAGGATTGAGAATATAGTTCCAAGCCATGTCGGCCTGGAAAATTGCAACTTTTCATTTTCCGGGCGTCTTAGTACACGATGTAACTACAGAAGAGACACGTTTTAAATAGGAAAAACATTTTTTGAGTGAGATGCTAACGGTCTAATCAGATTCAATGATCTATGCTAAGCTATGCTAAAAGTGCTACCGCCAGACCTGGAGATCGGCGGAATGGATTCGAAAACGGTAAAACTCAACTGTTTAACTCTAGGGGAGTTGCTAAATGAGCCTATTTTCAAAAATAACGAGTGTTCCTTTAACACTGAGGTAAGTGACTTGCCAAAACAGCCCAGTTATCCCCTATAATAATGACTTATTAATATAAACTATGCCTACACCCCGATTTCTTCTTCAACATTTACAGTAATAGCACATGTGAAGAGTGCCATCTCAAGGCACAACAAAGCAAAGAGCCGCAGTTCTGTGCTACAGGTGATGACTGAACTCTGTAATGCATTGTGGATTTTCTAAATGAATGTAAAGATGTGAAAACACTGTCACTTCATATTGTTAGTGACAAGCCTTCACAATATTTCACAGAGCTGCGGTGCGGTTGATGGATGACATATTCCTGGAATTAACTTGTTTCATCTAGAAATTAACCAGCTATAAAAAGACTACTTTAGAGATCCTGTTCCCATAACCTTTTCTGTCACTGAGTCGAGTAATCAATCATTCTGTTTCTCATCTCATTTTAATTACAAACTGATAACCATTTCTCCTCAGCAAATCATTTTTGGATACTGCTAATATTGTTCATATGAGGATTATGTCGGCCTCTCTATGACCAAATCCTCTTGATTATATTGTTACGGCTGATTTATAATAATTCATTCCTGATAAGCCTCAATAGGAGGGGTTACACTTTGTTTAATGGGGCTTAATTAACCTTCAGTAACTCCTTGAAGACAAACTAACTGGGTTCAGCTCTCTGAGATTCCATCCTGCATGACAGATGTTTGACAAGTTTATGTTCAACAGGGTTAACAGGCTTCAAGGTTCACTCACAAATGAAAATGCATCATTTACTTAGGTCATTCCGATACTGACTTCATTCCACGGAATACAAAAGAAGACATTCTACTCTCTTACATGAAACAAAAGTGGATGAGGAGCTGATAAAACTGCAAAAAGGTGACCCTGTTGATCGTTCGGAGAAGTTATTCACTGAAAATTTTGAGTATTCTGCTTGATAGCCATGGTGAATATTTAATATAGCTACACTATATTGCCAAAAGTTTTGGGATGCTGCCTTTACATGCACATGAACTTTAACCATTTAACTGTCACCCCCCTTTTTGAGAATACACATGAAAATGCACTATCCAAACTTAAAGGGCTGTAATTCAAGAATGCTTTGGAATATAGACCAAAGTTTGGTCTCGTTTTAAAAACGACACACTGCAGATTATTGCTGAAGTGAAAGCAATTCAAAATATGAAAGTATGAAAAAGTTATGGAAGTTTAAATTTACTGTAAATGAACAATACTGTACTAAATATTTTTTATTTCATATAAAATATATATTACTCTAAAATTACTATAAAATCAAAGCCATATGTCTAACCAATTTGTGTTCCAAATTTGAAGTTGATATCACAAAAATTAAAGTTCCCATGAGATTTTGTTTAGGTGCTGTACCAAAAATAGCCACCGGGTGTCATTCAAATTCCATTTATTGTTTTTTTTTAATGCATTTTCCTGTACATTTATGTCCAAATATCACTTCCATCACAAAACAGTCACCAAATATGGACCCTTGAGACTCAGACATTTCCGACGATATGTGTTTTGTTAAGATTGGAAAAGATTTTGAATATAAAGTAGTTAAAATAATTGTTGTAATATGAAACATGACACCGCCCTCTAGGGGAGGAGCCCACTAGAATAATTTAGAGAAACATTTCCATGGTAACACAATGTCCGTTTTCACAGGATGAATTTTGAGTTTGTAAGCTTTCAAATGATACCTAATTTATGATAATTACTTAAATATATGATACGAAAAAAGGCGATCAAAGAAAGAGCACCAGGCGTCCCACCTGTGGGACGGTGACAGTTACGAGGTTAATGACATCCCATTCTTAAAGGTCCCGTTCTTCGTGTTTTTTTGAAGCTTTGATTGTGTTTACAGTGTGCAATATAACGTGTTCATGTTTCGCGTGTAAAAAAAAACAGTATTTTTAACACAATTTACTTATCTGTACACCGCTGTTTTCACTCTCCTAAAAACGGGCTGATGAGTTCCTTGTTCTATGAAGTCCCTCCTTCAGAAATACGTAACGAGTTCTGATTGTGCCAGCGGTTCCCGTGTTGGGATTTGACCGCAGCTTAGCGCACGTTGCACGGAAAGGTCACGCCTCTTAACGGGAGATGTATGCGCTCAATGATCTCTACAGCGTCCCTGGGAAAGCCAAACAAAGGTGATTTGACTCCGGGATGAAAATAACAGCGTCTCGACGACATGGCGACAAACACACTCAAATGCACTTCCTCTTCTCCACGTGGGAGAGCAACAAGACCACGCCCCCTTTTTCGCGTATTCTTGTGGGCGGAGGTTAGTCTGTTCTACTGACGTAATTAAAGCAGGCTGTACCAGGATGTAGTCCAAGCCGGCCGTTCGCTGTAGGCTTTGAAAGGGAACTTCTGTTCAATAAAATATCTCGCTTGGCATTGAACTTTGAGCTTTATTATTTTACAGGTATTATTTATGCTCTAACAGCAACATTACACACTAACTAAAGTTTGAACAATGGGATCACGAAGAACGGGACCTTTAATCCATAGGGTTTAATATGGAGTTGGCCCACCCTTTGCAACTATAACAGCTTCAACTCTTCTGGGAAGGCTTTCCACAAGGTTTAGGAGTGTGTTTATGGGAATCTTTGACCATTCTTCTTGAATGTGTTGGGTTGAGGTCTGGACACTGTGCAGGCCATTCAAGTTCCTCCACACCAAATTTGCACATCCATGTCTTTGTGGTCCTTGCTTTGTGCACTTGTGCGCGGTCATATTGGAACAGGAAAGGGGCATCCCTAAACTGTTCCCACAAAGTTGGGAGCATGAAATTGTCCAAAATATCTTGGTATGCTGAAGCATTAAGAGTTTCTTTCACTGGAACTAAGACCCCATTTACACTCTCATGAGGCACAGATTGGATATGACATGTGTAAGCAGGGGAAAAAACACATGAATTCCGATATCCTCAAACTGGATTCAGGCTTCACTCATATGTGGTAATAAATTATATGATTCGGATGCGTACATTGCGAGAATGTCTTGGGCTGTTTCGCCAGTGTGTGGTAGTGATGGGCAGACCGAGGCTTCGTGAAGCACTGAAACAGTTGAAGCAAATGTGCCATATTGTTTCGACGCTTCAAATCAATCCGACACCCGTCTCTATGGCGACATCTAGTGGTCACTTGCATGTGTTGATCTGAAATACATTGACAATGATCCATGTAAAAAAAAGAAAGAAAAGTTTTTAACATCTGTCTGTCAACTACATGATCTTGGTTTTGTAACCTGTAGCCTCCTCATTGTGAATAACTATAGTTTTTTTTTTTTTTGTGGTCATGAAAAATTAACATTAAAGGGTAACTTCAGTGATTTAGCATTAGGCTTTGTATCAGTACAAACCCGGTAGTATGTTCAAATTATGGTACTGATAATGGAGAACTTTCTGAGAGGAGAAAATTATGCATTTTATTTATTTCCTGCTCCTGGGAATGCACGACTCGTCCCACCCGCAACTCTTCTCTGAAGTCTGAAGTCGACACCACAGCAAACATGTGGTTGAAAACAATGCTCATAGTTTCTTATATACTTATGAAGTACTACCATGTAGAGAACAAAACTGTGAATCCGTTAATTACTTATTATACCTGGTGATAATATATAGTAGGCTATCAAACACAATACATTGTAAATGTGTTAATTTTTGGAAAACGTTTTATGTACGAATTCCAAGCAAGAATCCAATTAAAACGAATATAGTTTAATAACAGCTTAGTTTTAAAGCAGCACTAGGTAACTTTTCAACCTTCATAATATATTTTCAAGACTCTTGTGATGATACATCGACTTACAATAGGTTGAATGACACGTCTGCCATAGCCTGACGGGGTCTGTATCGTTTTTAATCGTACTTTTAAACTTCGGGTTTCAATCAATTCAATTTCAATTCACTTTATTGTCACACAGCTATATACACAAGTGCAACAGCAGGTGAAATTCTTGGTGCAGTTCCGAGCAACATAGCAGTCACGACATGACATGTACAACATTTAAGCAACAACAGATTACACATCTGATGCGCCCACAATTACTCACAGCACAGTAAACTCTACAATAAACAATAAATAATTTACACAATGTGAGTGTAGTTCTCACAGCTTTAGCCAATATACACATACTTACAATATACATATACTTTAAACAATATACACTAAACATACATTAAACAGTATACATTAAGCTATAATAATAATAATAATAATATACAATGTACAGTATACATTATTATTCACAGTAGAGATCCAATTATGTACAATAGGTGCTATATGATAAATGATAAATAATAAATGATACATAAATGTGTATATAATGTGTGTGTATCTACAGTGGGTTGTGCGGAGTGATATTCTGTCCAGTGTGTGTTATGATCCTGATGGATCAGGAGTTAAGTAGTCTGATTGCTTGTGGGAAGAAGCTGTTCTGAAGTCGGCTGGTGCGTGTTCTGATGCCGCGGTACCGTCTGCCTGAGTTTCGGGTAGTAACCCGAGAAAAAAAAGAACTACAAAATTCGACTGCTTTACGGCATATACGTCACTTCCTTAAATTCAGACGTGCGAGGGTTAGGGTTAGCCTATGTAAGCCTATGTCTAAACGGCATGTACAAGTTTGGTAGGGGCTACATTCTCGCAAGTAAATACATAAGACGTACAAAATCATATTTTAGGATACTGTAACGCGTGTGTCTGGGTGAAAAATACGGATAGCTCACTCAACGCAACTGGAGTCGATGCAAACACGGAGGCGACTGACATCAAACAGCCCGCACTTTATTCCCTGCGGAACCCCCACAAGAGTCCGGCACAAACTCCACTTCCGTCCACAGCATTACCCACCAAAACAAAAATAAATGAATGTTTGCAACAGAAGACAGAAAATAATCCGCACAAATGGGAGCTCGAGGCGCAGTGTACACACACACACACACACACACAGAACGCAGGCGCATTTTCCTACTCGTTACAATACCTAACATGTCTGTGATATTTGTTTATTTGTCTTGCCTCAAGCTATAATGCAAATCGACTTTTCAAATTTGAAGATTCATCTATGGTAGCTTGATATTATATTGACGATATATGTTATTACCTACCACTCAAACATTGAATTGAAGTATCATATAGATTCTGTAAAACGGTAACCAATAGACTAGACTACTATAATGACGCTGGCTTGTAAACGTGAGCATCGCGATCATTTGGCGTTTGAAAAAAAAAATAAAACCCATGAAATGATATTCATATGACATGCTGAAACATATGCCACTGTACCTGGGATGAAGACATTTCACACGCGACGCAAGCAGAACACCTGCATGTGAACAACTGCAGTGTTCAGGGCTATCATAGTTGTCATGTCAACAAATGCACGTGCTATGCATCCCCTGATGTACAGGGGCGTAGCTAAGGGGTGGCCATGGGTGGCCAGTGCCACCCCTGTTTGAAGCTTGGCCACCCCTCTGGCCACCCATGTTGTGCAAGCTGAAAAGCACTTGACAATGACTTGTTGACGTTAAAATCGCCGCTCTCACACAAACAGTCAGCGCAAAGTGCGCTATTCTGAACAGCTTCCCCCCAAAACCAGTTCGACGGTAACTTCGCCCTGCAGTGGATTCTTACGATTTTATTGGTCACGACAATCACAGTACTGACCAAACACTGATTCCTAAACCACCTGTCACTAGTACCTTAACCAATGAAATTAGCTGCAGGGCGGGGTTTCTGGTGAAGGGGTTCGCTTGCGCACTGTCTGAGGTTCTGTCTCTGTGTGACGGTATAAGCGAGCGGTAATATTTCAAGTTCAGCACAAGCTGGTTTTCCTACCTTTTCGGTGAATTTGTTAAAGTTGAGGTACTGCGAATGTTTCCTTAGCAGAAACACGTTAGGGTATGCATCGTCGTTAGTCGGGACTCAGTGGGACTGCTGCATGAATGGATATTGATTTGGGAAACGCAAGTATACAAAACAGTTATCAGTTTAAACTAAAGGTTTTGGACTCGATATAGTGTTCCTTACAACTTAACAAAGATCCAGCGATCCATGGATATTGACATGCAGCCAGGAATCATGTTTTCCTGACATTTATATGAGCCTGATTTCGATACATAAATATTGTCATGAATGGAAAATAAAAGTTTTATTCAAATTCTGAATATATCATATATCATATATCAGATATGTTATATCGCCTAGATAGTGTGCAAAGAGCATTCCCTTTATAATCACTAAAAGCTGTCAGTCATTCAATGAACGTGATCTCAAGTTCTGTTATATTAATCAATTAATTTCTTACATGTCTACACTTGGAGTGTAGACCTTATTCAGAGCAGAGCCATGACAGGCTTGAACATCTGGAAAATGGAAAATTGGAAAATTTCCAGGTTTGAAAGTGAGGCTATGAGGGTAAGACGTACCATTTCAATGGCATCAGCTGTAAAAGGCTGTATAAAGCTCCTAAATCACTTATCATTTTCCACAGCTTTTTTGTCTACTGAAACATCTTTGAAATATATTTTTTCAGTGTTTTATAAGCAGAACAATCCAAAAATACATTAAATAACAGTACAACCCACTGAAGAGATGTATGTCTATCCCCACAGCCTCACTTTCATACTAATTTCTTTAATAAAGAAGCGCTGCTGTGAATAAGGTCTATTAGGTCTATTAGTGCATGTACAGACCTCGTCGCTGGACAAAAACTCAGGTGGTGAGTGGATTCTAACTTCAACACCTGTGATTGGCCATTGCGTTTTAGAAATCAACAAACATGTCTGTGACTGTGGCTTCATTACTCACCAAAGCGAATACCCAGATGTGCATACTCTCTATTAATCATATAAATTAGCTAATGTTAGCTAAAGTTACTGCAAATGTTAGCAAGTTAATTAAAAAAAGGTACCACAAACATTACATATACACTTACATTATGACTGTCACTGTTGTATAAGTAGCTGTTTATATTAATAATAATACAATCGTTTCTTTGTCTGTTTGTCTGAACTGTAGAGAGCATGAAAAGGAAAGCAAAGGAAGATAGGGGGATACATTCCTTTTTTACAAAAAGGACTAGTACCATCAGAATTGAAAATGACAAAGAGGCAGGGGGAAATACTGATACAGAGAGGACAGTAGCAGTGGAAATGTCTGGTGCTAAGAGAGGCGATGAGGAAGCAGAGATTCAGTAACTTTTCTCTTTTTGTAATGATACTTTATCTGTTTTCTTAGGGCAACATTTTGTTTGGCAAAGGACAAAGCAGTAAGCATAAAAAGTTTGAGAATTTTGTTCATGTGTGAACGACTTGTTAATTTTGTTTAGGATTTTTTTTCTGACTTTAAGCTTTTTGTCTTTTTCCCTAAAATTATCAACATACAGTACATATTTGACTTATTTTGTATGACATTGTAAATAAAAATATAATTTTTAATTATTTTTGTTCGTTTGTGATCTATATTTTCTGTAGAATTTGCTTTGGTACAGCATGTCATAGTCAGTAGTAATTTTTTTGGCCACCCCAATAAAATCACTGGGTCTTACCTGGCCACCCCTGAAAAAATGTTCTGGCTACGCCCCTGCTGATGTAGGATGACAGAGTTTACGACAGTAGTAGAGGACAATACTGTTTCCCAACTGTAGGGGGAGCCCGAGAGCAAAACCTACCTAGTGCTGCTTTAAGTCATTTTTTTCATGGTGTTTATTTACAATTTATTTGTAAGATATTTCGTTTTTTTATTTCACTATATGCTTTATGGTTACACGTATGACTTATTAACATTTAAATAAACGTTTAATATTCTCAACAAGAGTGTCAAGTCTTAAACTGTTATTCAAATAAGTAGATTATGGATTAATTTGATAATTAAAATGGTTATGGATAAAAATACCAGCATGGTTTGTATATGAATAACATGCCAAGACAAATAGTTCACTGTTATTTAGGTATAAAGATGAATTAGTTCTGATAAAGGTGAAATTTGTACATCTATACATACACATCTCTTTTTGTACATATACATCTCTCTCTGCACATATAAATCCTTTTAACACTTCTTTCCTCCTTTCAATCACCTTTAATGATTGATCCTTCCTTTACACACTTTCCCTCACACTCTAGCACTGGCACATGAAACAGCAGTCTGGGTCCTCTATGCTGTCGTAGAATCCTCTCAGGCACTTCCCATTTCCGTAAAAACCTGAGCAGGATTTGAAAAAAAGTTTTACATGTCTTGCACACTTTAATTTAAAAAGACACCAGCCTTAGATGTTTCACTCCATTTCCCCCAGTTCACAACAGTTGCGGGCGGGACGAGTTGTGCATTCCCGCCCCAGCTGCAACACCGCCTCTATCGACGTCATACTTTGCCACTAACCAATGAGAAGCGTTATGAGCGGGGTGACACGTGCAGCCCCGCCTCGATCTGCAGGCTGCAGCCACGGCAAAGCACCGAAACTAGTGATGGGAAGTTCGGATCATTTTACTGACTCGGATCTTTGAATCTCGTTCAGCAAAATGAACGAATCTTTTTTTCAAGTCATTTCAGCAGAATCTAATTAAAATGTTACATTTTTCATTTTTAAACACATTTAGTACTTTTGGAATAAAAAAATGAACTATAAGCTAATGCAGCCATGGCCAAACTTTGAGAAATAAATTATTAATTAATTGCTTAGCTTGATTCAGGCTATGTATGCAGTCTGTTAGTTCACCTCACCTCCCGATCCAAATCGTTCTTCTTTTTTTCCAAATCGTTTACCTCTCGTGTCTGTCTTCAGTTTCGAGCCGTTAGTTCCGTCATCATGTCTGATGCTCTGATCTGGCCGTGACAGCCGTGTAATACACATGCGTCCGGAAACAAATTTGATTAGTTCATCTCGAGTCTCGGTTTGAGTCAGTCGTTCATCAAGTCCCAGTCACCGGAAACAGATTTGAACAGTTCATCTCGAGTCTTTGAGTCGTTCCTTCAAGTCCCCATAGGTTGAATGCAGAAACAAAAATGATCAGTTCATCTCTCGAGTCAGTCTTTGGGTCCTAGTCTCGTTCTTTTGTCACGTGACCGCTTCCCGGGTTCAGTGTCTCGCAACATATACAACATTACAGTCGTATTATTGACTGTATATTATTTTTTGTTTAGGAATTATCATACAATTATCAAAAGATATCTGCAACAAACATCTGAAAAATAACAAAGTGACATCTTGTTCCTGTCAGTCTATTTTTATTGTTAAATGTGTCTTGTGCCCCTGTGGTGTTTTTTTATTATTATTTAAATTATATATATATATATATATATATATATATATATATATATATATATATATATATATATATATATATATATATATATATATATATATATATATATATATATGTATGTATGTATGTATGTATGTATGTATGTATGTATGTATGTATGTATGTATGTATGTATGTATGTATGTATGTATGTATATATATATATATATATATATATATATATATATATATATATATATATATATATATATATATATATATATGTATGATGATATGGCTTTGCTATTTACTGAAGATTAGAACCCACTGTAAACAAGTCTCAATCTTTGCTTTATCAAAGTGATTTCCCCATCATACAGATAAAGTTTAAAGCATTAACCAACTCTTTAATAATATAATTCTGTTATAGAAAAGAGCCATCATTACAGATATTCACAAATATATAAAGTGTAAGCAATAAAAAAGGTACAATTTGAGGCCAGAACGCGCATCAAAAAAAGTTATATGTGAATTATTAACTAATTTCTGCATGCAATACGGCTGTCATGTCACGTGACAAAAGAACGAGACTAGGACCGAAGACTGACTCGAGATGAACTAATCATTTCTGTTTCTGCATTCAGCCTATGGGGACTTGAAGGAAGAACGACTCAAAAGACTCGAAATGAACTGTTCAAATCTGTTTCCGCCGGTACAGACTGCATATCCGTGCCCTAATATGGGGCTGGGACTTGATGAACGAACGACTCGAGAGATGAACTAATCATTCTGATTCCTGTAGTAGCCTATGAGATGTTGCGCCATGCGCATGCGCGGGTCAATACAAAATGAACGAATCGCTCTCTGAGACGACTCGTCGTTCCCGAGTCATATTAAGGATTCGTTCAAAATGAACGAATCGTTCATGAACGACACATCACTAACCGAAACGTCAGTTTCGCGTCAGCCATCCCTAGTGTAGTGTAAATGCAAATACCGGATACAGGTCGCTTTTAAAAGATGTAAGCCAGGCTCAGTGGTTCCAGTGCGTCATCGAGCCACCGTTTTAGTACTACACAGTTCACAGTCTTTGTTACGTGTTTCAGCAATACATTTATAACATTTATAATGTGTTTAGAAACTAATTTTAGAATTGCCTTTACAGTGACTTTAATTTAGTGATTCCTCTGCATACCACTAGAGGGAGCTTTGAGTACCACTAGTGGTACGCGTACCACACTTTGAGAACCATTGCCGTGGAATATTTAGTAGTGAGGAAATTTCACGAATGGACTTATTGCACAAGTGCAACCTATCACAGTACCAAGCTTGAATTCACTGAGCTCATGCCAGTGACCCATTCTTTCACAAATGTTTGTAGAAGCAGTCTGCATGCCTAGGTTCTTATACACCTTTGGCCATGGAAGTGATTGGAACACCTGAATTCAATGATTTGGAGGGTACTTTTGGCAATATAGTGTATATAGAAATATAGAAATCTCCCTTATGTTCCATGAGAGAAAGAAGTAGTTTATCCAAAGTGACTTATTGCATTTCAAGGTAAACATTTTATCAGTTGATAAACTCTGCTTGTCTGATAAATGGTGTTTCCACCAGTTAGCCTGCTAAAAAACAGTATGAAAAGCGTGTGTGCAGTTATATTGGAATAAGTGGTTTATTTTTCAGAAATGAAAAAGTATGGGAGGTATGAATTTTGAGTCTCTGGAGCATGTGGCAATAGCCTCAGGCAGGTATTGTTCTGCATGCCATGACATTTTCTAGCAAAGTACTTAAAAAAAAATTTTTTATAGCTGACTGCCATTACATAATGATATACTCATACACACATCAATTGCTATCTGATCAATACAATCCTGAGCATCTTCCACTCGTATTTTCACTACTGTTACAGACAATTTAATAAAGTCAAAAGGACTGGTCACATTTACAACTGTTTACGAATTTTCAAAATCAAGTCATTTCAATAGGAATCTACAAGAATAGGTACTTTGTGTGAGGGTGAAAGATTTCCCCACGCAGCTTCTGCAACAGATTTGCGGTGCTGACCAATAGAAAGCTGCTTGGTTTGAAAGTAAATTCAGTTTAGTTCCGATTAGGGTCCAATTCTTACTATTAACTATGACTTTTGCCTCAATAAACTCATAATTACTGCTTATTAATAGCTAATAAGGTAGTTGTTAAGTTATTGGATAGGATTAAAGGATGTAGAATTAGGTCATGCAGAATAAAGCATTAAATATGTGCTTTACAAGTACTAATAAGCAGTTTTGGCAAAATGTCACTGAATATTTCACCACTCACAATTGATGAATATAAACAATGACAGGAGTTTTATACAAAGATTAAAACCTAGTATGACAGAAGCTTGTGTTTTAACACATTAAACAGACATCTAGTAGTTCAGAGGGGCAAATAAGCTTAAAGGGATAGTTCACCCCGCCCCAAAAAAAAGTTTTTCATCATTTACTCACCCTCATGTTGTTTCAACCTGTATGAGTTTCTTTATTCTGCTGAACACAAAAGAAGATAATCGAAAGAATGTTAGTAATCAGACCATTGACGGAAGCCATTTTTTCCTACCATGGATGTCAATGGCTACCTTGTTCTTTCATTCTTTGAAAGATCTTGTTTTGTGTTCGACAGGAGAAAGAAAATCATACAGGTTTGGAACAATAAGGGTGAGTTAGTGATGACAACATTTTCATTTTTTGGTGAACTATCCTTTTAAAATGGATCACTGGCTTGTTAATAACTGACATAATGGGTCTACATAGCAAACCTAACCAACTAAAGGGGGATGGAGACAATGGTGGGCAGCTCTCCAATGGGTGGCGGGTTGTACTTCTCAACCCGCATGAGTCGACGAAGAATGTCATCTCGGTCCCTGGGCCAGGTGAAGATTTGTGTGCTTTGAAGCCATGATGGGACGTGGCACTGATAAACAGAAGCAGACAGAAATGTTGCAAACTAACACACAGGCATTATTACATCTGAACTGGATTTAAGTGGAATACAATGGAGTAATCCTTTGGGTGTTACCATACCACAACCACAGATGTTTATTACTGTTATGATAAAAGTTAAATCACAAATGTGTATTTTGGCTCCTTGAGTGAGTACTTGTTCAAACACAAATATCATTTCATTAAAGGGATCCCATGGTTTTAAGACTTATATGGCTTAATATAACATAAATTATGTCTCTTACTGAAATATGTAGTAGAAAACCTATGAAAGATCCACGTTTAAAAGATCCATTATATATTTGGATAATGGGCGGCGGCATTTTGTTTGTGTTCTAGGTTAATGACGTAGAATGGTTGCACTCGGCAATAAACTGGTGCGCCCGTAGCTATTCTTACCACAACACAACTCGAAACATGTTTCAGAGTTAAACAAAAGCAATCAATTTTGCTTTGTAATTGCGCTCACACACACACACATCCACGCAGCTGTAATGTTATACATGAGGTTGACTTGCCTAGTCACCTGGTTCCGATTCGGCAGGCCAGCACTCTCCCTGGCTGAATCCAAAATCGCCCCCTATACCCTCAAATAGGGCACAGCCATTTGTAGTGGTGTCCGAAACCATAGTGGACATTACTGAGGGCATTCATTCAATCCCACATTGCACCGCAATAATGAGTGTAATAATCAATTGTGAGTGGTGAAATATTCAATGACAGGAGTTTTATACAAAGATTAAAACCTAGTATGACAGAAGCTTGTGTTTTAACATATTAAACAGACATCTAGTAGTTCAGAACTGTATTAGTGGATAACGTAGGGAATAGTGATTGAGGTTTTAGGGGGCGATTTCAGATTCATCCTGTCGTGGAGACTGACGAGGGCTGCCCATAACACATCTCGATTGAGACAGAGCAGTCTGTCAAATGTGTGTGTGTTTGTGTGTGTGTGTGTGTGAGCGTGCACGCCGATCTGTTGGTGTGTGTGTGAGAGAGAGTGTGTGTGTGTGAGAGAGAGTGTGTTTGAGTGTGTTTTAAATGCAATTACAAACTAAAATTGATTGATTTTGTTTAACTCAAACATTTTTGTGGTAAGAATAGCTACGGGTAGCGCCAGTTGATTGCAGAGTGCAACCATTCTACGTCATCAACCTAGAACGCAAACAAAATGGCGCTGCCCATTGTCCAAATATATAATGGTGTGTCCACCAGTTAGCCTGCTAAAACAGTATTAAAAGTCTGTGTGCAGTTATATGGGAATAAGTGGTTTATTCTTCAGAAATGAAAAGGTATGGAAGGTTTGAATTTTGAGTCTCTGGACCATTTGTAGTGCTGTCCGAAACCATAGTGGATGTTATTGTTTGCACTCATTCAATCCCACATTGCACCGCAATAATGAGTGTACAGAACTGTATTAGTGGATAACGTAGGGAATAGTGATTGAGGTTTTAGGGGGCGATTTCAGATTCAGCCCCTGTCGTGGAGACTGACGAGGGCTGCCCATAACACATCTCGATTGAGACAGAGCAGTCTGTCAGATGTGTGTGTGTGTGAGCGTGCACGCGCACGCCGATCTGTTGGTGTGTTTATGTGTGTGTGTGTGAGAGAGAGTGTTTGTGTGCACGTGTGTTTGAGTGTGTTTTAAATGCAGTTACAAAGCAATTGATTGGTTTTGTTTAACTCTGAAACATTTTTCGAGTTGTGTTGTGGTAAGAATAGCTACGGGCAGCGCCAGTTGATTGCCGAGTGCAACCATTCTACGTCATCAACCTAGAATGCGAACAAAATGGCGCCACCCATTATCCAAATATATAATGGATTTTTTAAATAATGTGGATCTTTCATGGGTTTTCTACTACATATTTCAGTAAGAGACATAATTTATGTTATTAAGCCATACAAGTCTTAAAACCATGGGATCCTTTTAAAGGGATAGTTCACCCAAAAATGAAAACCCTCAAGCTGTTCCAAACCTGAACAATATGGTTTGCCAAACAGTTAATGGGCCCCATTGATTTTAGTATTAAAAAAAAAAAAGTAAGTAAGTAAATGGGGCCAACTGTTCGGTTACAGACATTCTTCAAAAGCATCTTCTTTTTTGTTCAGCAGAAGAAAGAAATTCATACAGGTTTGGAACAACTTTCATTTTTGGGTGAAAAATGAATTATCCCTTTAAGTAAATGGCTTTCAGTTGCTGAAAAGAGACAGTTTTACCTTTTTGGCACCAGGAAACAAAATGGGGATGAACCTATAATTCCTGGCCCCGTTCTGAATGAATTCGTTTTGTAACTAAAAGACAAAGTTTTTGAGTCAATTGACAAGAAAAATAGGATTATAATTGATTTCCACTATTTAACTGTAAGTTGTACCTGCTTGTGTATGTAGACGGTGTTGAGCGTTTCATCATTTTCCATGAAAAATGAGGCATTGGTCACAATCTCATGGTACTTTGGACTAATGACTATGATGATCAAATAGTCTTTCTGTGAATAATAAAAAAACCCCACAAAATTAGTCAACTTAACAGACAGAAAGTAGCAATTTGTTCAGATAATAATTAAAGAGTTTGTTCACTCTGTAACTGCTGAAACTAGACAAGCAGTTTTATCATTGTCACTGCAGCAGACAGTTTCCTTGCGTAACTGTGGCACTGAAAGGAAATTATGCCAGAAGTATGTCCTCCCCCACTTGAGGTCTGAATTAAATTAATTAAAACTACTTGTTTCAGGGATACATGCTTTTTTAAAATGTATGATATGGTCTAAAAATGCATAAAATTAAAAGTTTTGTTGGATTTGTTCATGCCATCATACTGTCTTAAAATAAATAAATGATGTCCCACCACCTGCAAAGTTCAGTAGATTAATGCAAAATAGGAACACCTGGCCTTCATAAAATCTTACAAATTCCCATGTACCTTGTGTATTTGCCTAATAAAATAATTCTTATTTAATAACGAGTGTAGTATTTCTACTCCAGCTTTGTTTAACACATATTACCATGTTTAAATCCATTCCTCAGAATTCAATATATCACAATCTGAATATACATACTGGTTGACTATATTACAGGGAGTGCAGAATTATTAGGCAAATGAGTATTTTGACCACATCATCCTCGTTATGCATGTTGTCTTACTCCAAGCTGTATAGGCTGGAAAGCCTACTACCAATTAAGCATATTAGGTGATGTGCATCTCTGTAATGAGAAGGGGTGTGGTCTAATGACATCAACACCCTATATCAGGTGTGCATAATTATTAGGCAACTTCCTTTCCTTTGGCAAAATGGGTCAAAAGAAGGACTTGACAGACTCAGAAAAGTCAAAAATAGTGAGATATATTGCAGAGGGATGCAGCAGTCTTAAAATAGCCAAGCTTCTGAAGCGTGATCATCGAACAATCAAGCGTTTCATTCAAAATAGTCAACAGGGTCGCAAGAAGCGTGTGGAAAAACCAAGGCGCAAAATAACTGCCCGTGAACTGAGAAAAGTCAAGCGTGCAGCTGCCAAGATGCCACTTGCCACCAGTTTGGCCATATTTCAGAGCTGCAACATCACTGGAGTGCCCAAAAGCACAAGGTGTGCAATACTCAGAGACATGGCTAAGGTAAGAAAGGCAGAAAGTCGACCACCACTGAACAAGACACACAAGCTGAAACGTCAAGACTGGGCCAAGAAATATCTCAAGACTGATTTTTCTAAGGTTTTATGGACTGATGAAATGAGAGTGAGTCTTGATGGGCCAGATGGATGGGCCCGTGGCTGGATTGGTAAAGGGCAGAGAGCTCCAGTCCGACTCAGACGCCAGCAAGGTGGAGGTGGAGTACTGGTTTGGGCTGGTATCATCAAAGATGAGCTTGTGGGGCCTTTTCGGGTTGAGGATGGAGTCAAGCTCAACTCCCAGTCCTACTGCCAGTTTCTGGAAGACACCTTCTTCAAGCAGTGGTACAGGAAGAAGTCTGTATCCTTCAAGAAAAACATGATTTTCATGCAGGACAATGCTCCATCACACGTACCAAGTACTCCACAAAAGTACTCCACAGCGTGGCTGGCAAGAAAGGGTATAAAAGAAGAAAATCTAATGATATGGCCTCCTTGTTCACCTGATCTGAACCCCATTGAGAACCTGTGGTCCATCATCAAATGTGCGATTTACAAGGAGGGAAAACAGTACACCTCTCTGAACAGTGTCTGGGAGGCTGTGGTTGCTGCTGTACGCAATGTTGATGGTGAACAGATCAAAACACTGACAGAATCCATGGATGGCAGGCTTTTGAGTGTCCTTGCAAAGAAAGGTGGCTATATTGGTCACTGATTTGTTTTTGTTTGGTTTTTGAATGTCAGAAATGTATATTTGTGAATGTTGAGATGTTATATTGGTTTCACTGGTAAAAATAAATAATTGAAATGGGTATAAATTAGTTTTTTGTTAAGTTGCCTAATAATTATGCACAGTAATAGTCACCTGCACACACAGATATCCCCCTAAAATAGCTAAAACTAAAAACCACTTCCAAAAATATTCAGCTTTGATATTAATGAGTTTTTTGTGTTCATTGACAACATGGTTGTTGTTTAATTATTAATGTTGTAAAATTAATCCTCAAAAATACAACTTGCCTAATAATTCTGCACTCCCTGTAGTGGTGCTATACATGTGTGTATTGCCAACTCACAAACTGGCTGCAAGCATTTAGTAGGACACACACTGCCTGAGTGACACTGCCATTTTAAAGGGAAAATGTATTAGTATGGTCAACTATATGTCAGGGATCAATCCTTGCCATTTATAAGGTTTATAAGGTTAAACAGTGACATTTTATCAGATGTATAACATCAGTGACCAAAAAATGCGCGATTTGTAAGAGCTGAAGACATCCTCAACAAAGGAGAGCACCCACCAATAGGCTCTACGTGTTGACCATAAACAGCACTATTAGTTTTTCCACTGCTTGCACTTTAATAGTAAGCATTTCTTTATAAATGCAACCATTGTTGATATATATGTGCCATTTTTTATATACATGTTTGTTGGTTACACTTCATTTTAAGTGTACGTGTCATTGTTACAGTGTAATTATATATGTAAGTACTGAGTAATATTAATGAACTACATGTACTTACTATATGGTTAGGGTAGGATTAGGGTTTGGTTGAGGTTTAGTTGCATGTATTTATGCATCATTTACTGTTATTATATACAGTATATTATGAAGTATTGTCCTTCTCCAATAAACCTGCTCCTAAGTGCCTTGTAAGAACTTGTGCTGTGTATGTCAAACTATGAAAAACACGCTCTCTGAAATACTAGGAGGCCTGAGACGATCACTACTACTTACTTCGCTGATGTATCTCTCCATGAAATCAATCTTGCTTATGCTCTTGAACTGCTGTTCAAACATGTCAATCTGTGCAAAAAGAACCAAGGCAAGGGGCTGAACATGATCTCTGACAGACCCCATATCAAGCATGGCTGCAAGGCAATGTTTGGCACAGGTGGCTGGTCTTACGTGAGTGTAGAAGCCATTGTGTCTCAGTAGCGCGACAAAGTTGATGATCTCTTTGACATGTTTTTCACTGTCTGCTTCATAAGTAACAAACACCTTCCCTGCAATAATAATGAGTGAAAAACAACATTAATTATTCTAATTCAATGATCTATTTAAAGTTTTTGCTAATTATATTTAAAGTACTATTAACTAAATATTATCTACATACTGCATCTTTAAAGGATTAGTTCACTTTAAAATTAAAATGTCCTGATATTTTACTCACCCCCATCTCATCCAAGATGTTCATGTCTTTCTTTCTTCAGTCGAAAAGTAATTACGTTTTTGAGGAAAACATCCCACAATGGCCTTCAATGGCAACCAAAATGTTGAAGGTCCAAATCAATGCAGTTTCAAAGGGCTTCAGAGGCTCTGCCCGATTCCAGCTGAGGAATAGGGTCTTAACTAGCGAAACCATCGGTCACTTTCAAGAAAAAAAAAAGTGTATATACTTTTTAACATAAATTGCTCATCTTGCGCTGCTCTGCGACATACCACGGATTGCACAACCACGTCGGAAAAGTCACGTTAGATGTAGGCGGCGTACTGCCCTAAGCGAACATGCTTAAGACTAATACAAAAGCCCTTTATAAAAAAAACTACATCTCCAACTTCAAAATCATCCGACATCATTTAACCTTTTTTGCTAAAGGATGTTTGTATTAGTCTTCGCACGAGCGTTTTGTAAACATGGGGGCGGTACTTCTGCCTACGTCTAGCGTGACCTTTCCGTTGTGATTGCACAATCTGTGGTGTGTCGCAGAGCAGCGCAAGACAGTGCTTTACACAGAAATGGAATTAAAATATTCTTATATATATATATATATATATATATATATATATATATATATATATATATATATATATATATATATTAGGGGTGTAACGGTACACGTATTTGTATTGAACCGTTTCGGTACAGGGCTTTCGGTACGGTGCACGCGTGTACCGAGCGGTTATGAATGTAATCTTTAACAGTTAACAGTCGGCTTGTTGTAAGCGCGGAACACACTTCAATCCGAGTTCCCACACAAACATATTAAGTATTCAGTCCCTTTTATCACGAAATTCAAACGATAAATGCCGTTTTAACGCTCTTTAATGTGACGTGACTGATAGACACGTATCAGTTCAACTTAAAGTGGCGGCGCGTGAGTCAATGCGAGCATCTCTTCCTAAAGAATAAACATAAATTAATATATCTTAAGGTATGTTGAGGATACATTACAACTTACTGAAATGTATCATATGTCGTGTAATCGCTCCATCTGTGTTTCAACCGCGGAAAGACAATAAAACAGCTTGTAAACAATGTCATGCAGAATCACGTTTACTCAGAAGTCATTCAGTGTCCACAGCTGTTAGCTCACTAGAGAAATCAACTCTTTCACTGAATACATGCACTATAGTCTTAGCCTGTTAGTGATGTCTTGTTTATTTAATGTATGTTTAAATAAACCCCTCATGAAAATTACAGCCACTAAATGATTATATTTCAACAACGAATAAAAATAATTAGATTTAGAAGTTAATGCAAAAACTGCCTTATGTGAAGCTTATGAGTGTTGATTATTATATCTAAAAATAAATATCAACTGAATTTAGGCTAATAGTTTGGGCTCTGTTGTTAATCTTTAATAGCTATATGTAAGTAAGGGCTCCCTATATAGTTTACAGCATTATCTTTAAGAAACTTTTAGTTATAATTTAATTCATTTAAGGACAGACACCATTTTTTTTCATTAAACCACTGTTGAATAAAAAGGAATAAAAAGCAATTTTGTAAAACTGCTGTACCGAATCCATACCGAACCGGGACTTCAAAACAGAGGTACGTACCGAACCGTCAGTTTTGTGTACCGTTACACCCCTAATATATATACATACAGAGGTGGGTAGAGTAGCCAAAATCTGTACTCAAGTAAAAGTACAAGTACTTACGGAAATATTTACTCAAGTAAAAGTAAAAGTAACAATCGTTATATTTACTTGAGAGTAAGAGTAAAAAAGTATTCGATGAAAAAACTACTCAAGTAGTTAGTTACGTTCGCTCTGATTGATAAGAAGCGAAAACCCTGAATTTCAGACTACTTGGAGAGCTTTCACACTCCTCTCGGTAACACAATAAGGTTGTATTAGTTAACATTAGTTAATGCATTAGTTAACATGAACTAACCATGAACAACTGTTCAGCATTAGTTAATCTTTGTTAACGTTAGTTAATAAAAATCAAGCTGTTCATGGTTTAGTCATGTTAGTTCACAGTGCATTAACTAATGTTAACAAGATTTTAATAATGTATTAGTAAATGTTCAAATTAACATTACCAAAGATAAATAAATGCTTTATAAGGGTTAACTAATGTAGTTAACTAATGTTAACTAATGAACCTTATAGTAATGTATATATATATATATATATATATATATATATATATATATATATATATATATATATATATATATATATATATATATATATATATATATATATATATATATATACACACACACACTCACCTAAAGGATTATTAGGAACACCTGTTCAATTTCTCATTAATGCAATTATCTAATCAACCAATCACATGGCAGTTGCTTCAATGCATTTAGGGGTGTGGTCCTGGTCAAGACAATCTCCTGAACTCAAACTGAATGTCAGAATGGGAAAGAAAGGTGATTTAAGCAATTCTGAGCGTGGCTTGGTTGTTGGTGCCAGACGGGCTGGTCTGAGTATTTCACAATCTGCTCAGTTACTGGGATTTTCACGCACAACCATTTCTAGGGTTTACAAAGAATGGTGTGAAAAGGAAAAAACATCCAGTATGCGGCAGTCCTGTGGGCGAAAATGCCTTGTTGATGCTAGAGAATAGGCAGACACAACACATATATATATATATATATATATATATATATATATATCTAGTGAAACCATCGGTCATTTTCTAAAATTAAAATTAAAATATTTACTTTTTAACCTAAATTAAAAGAGTCCCCAGGGTTAGAGTTTAGATCTGCTCCGATGGATAGCTATATATGCAAGGGTACTGTTTAAATGCAAAGTTAGCTATCCATCGGAGCAGATCTACACTCTAACCCTGGGGACTCTTTTAATTTAGGTTAAAAAGTAAATATTTTAATTTTAATTTTAGAAAATGACCGATGGTTTCACTAGATAAGACCTCGGCTGGGATCGGGCAGAGCCTCTGAAGCCCTTTGAAACTTCATTGATTTGGACCTTCAACATTTTGGTTACCAGTGAAGACAATTCTTGAAAAATCATTTTCCTCAAAAAACTTAATTTCTTTTCCACTGAAGGAAGAAAGACATAACCATCTTCAATGTCATGGGGGTGAGTAAATTATAAGGACATTTTCATTTTGAAGTGAACTAATCCTTTAACACAACAACTTTATGTTCAGGTGACAATTTTTTTTTATGTATTACAGTCAGATGTTACACACATCCAACTCAAATTCCACATTCTTTCAGTGTTGCTCAACATCAGTGTGTATACTCACTTTGCTCCAGGGACAGAGGGGCTGTGCTCGGGGTTAGTTTAGCTCGAGGGTGAGAAGCAGTGTGGCCACTGTGAGAGATCAGAGCACTGCTTAAAGACCTCAGGAAAAAACAACGTTTAATAAATCATTGAAAATCAATCTCCTACAAACAATACAAGGCTGGTTGTCCCACCGCTATTACACATTACCTATGAGTGAACTCTGTGGCTGATTGTCTGGTGTTTTCAAGACCTGTTGGAGATGAAATGGTGAAGTGAGACATTAATCTGAATACACTGTAAAAACAAATGATCAGGTAACCTAACACATAGTAACATATAAATGAACAGGTTTTATTCAAACCAAAATATTATTTAATATGATTGGATCCGCCTGATAATTTGAGTTACACTGCTCAAGTCAGATCAAGTAAAAGTCTTTTATTATAAATACGTGGCCATTTTCCATCATTTGATGAATCACTGCTGCCATGATCAATACAAATGTACACAAGCATCTAATTTTATTAATATTACGTTTACCACCTGCAGTAATAGCTCAACATTAACCGTGCCAGGCAAATAATTAAAAACAAAATGAAGCAATACGTTTGAAACTAAAAAAAAATTAATAAATTAATCACCTTTTTTTAATGCAGTTAAAATAAAATAAAACAATAAGAATAAAATAACTTTTATATAGAAAAATAAATTGACTATTTAATTTGTGTTTTTGAAATGTAGTTAAATAGCAAATAAATAAAAAAAAGCACATTATTTACAGCTTTATATCTCAGTTGAGTTCAGAGACACTGTTGTATTACATAGAGAGAGGTTGTCTGACTAGCATTGTAAAGTGAATGAACACAAACTTTTTGAAACTGAACGAAGAAAAAAAAAAAATATATATCTCATTGTGGGCCCAAAACATGAGCGGGATAGGTTAGAAGCTGGATTGGGTACCCTAGCCCTACAATCTAAGAAGGAAGTAAAGAACCTAGGTGTCATTTTGGACTGTGACCTGACTTTTAAGTCTCATATTAATCAAGTGACAAAAACTTGCTTTTATCATCTGAGAAATATTACCAAGATTCCTCCTTTTTAACCCTGGATGATGCAAAAAAATTCATTCATGCTTTTATCTTCTCTCATCTTGATTATTGTAATACACTGGCTTACCTAAGGGCTCTATAGCGAAGCTACAACTGATGCAAAATGCAGCTGCCAGAGTACTAATGAAATTAAAAAGGAGAGAGCGTATTACACCGGTTTTAATGGAATTGCATTGGTTACCAGTTCATCAAAGGATTGATTTTAAGGTTATGTTATTGGTTTATAAAACACTGCATAATCTGGCACCTCTATACATTTTAGACTGTCTGTCAAGACATGTTCCAAATCGTAGTTTGAGGTCCTCTAGCGCTAATATTCATCTGGTGGCATTTCTTTTAGCCACTATGCTCCAAATATTTGGAATTCTCTATCTAATGAAGTGAAAGAGGCTCCAAGCATTCATATTTTTAAACGGCGGGTTAAGACATATCATTTTTAAAGTTTCTTATCAGAATAATATGGTGTGAAGGTTTCATCATTGATATTGAGGTGACATTGTATTGCCAATTTCTTTATTTTATATTTTGAACCTTTCTGTTGTTTTATCTTTTTATATTGACTATTTTAACATTTACAGCGTGTATGAGGCTGCATGCGTGTGCGTGCGAGTGTGTGAGCATTATTAACGGCAATGCACTTTTGTGTTCAAAATGTATATAATGAGCGAGTACATCATGAATCCATTTTCCAAACCGTGTTTTTGTCTTATCCTGAATCACTACTGCACACCTATAATAAATGTTTATATTCGGACTATTTTAGACTGGTTCAGGTCGGCACCACTGCGGAGTAGCACAGTACCAGCATGATCATCATAACAGAAAGGAGTAGTTCCGGCTACAATGTTCTTCTGCAAGACGCATGCAGTTAAAGGGCCCTATCTTGCACCCAGCGCAATTGACTTTGTACACCGACGCATGTGTCATTCCTATTTTGCACCCGCGCAAAGCGCACTTTTCCCTCCACAGAAGCACGTCGCTAAACTAGAGAATGAACTTGCGCTCCCTGGGCGGTTCAGCGCAAAAAAGGAGGCGTGTTCCGGCTAGGGGTGGTGAAAAAAATCGATTATCGATTAATCGCGAGTATGTTATGGACGAGCATGAATCGATCATTAAATTTTCAAAAATCGATTTTTTTATTTATCTAAACCTGACTCTACCACCGTGTGTGTGTGTGTTCATTAGATGAATGTAAATCTGTCGTTAATGCTGAGATGATTCTGAGGGAACACTCTAGAAATCCTCCTGCCTTGCCTCCTCTGGAGCTCAGGCACATTAGCGCGTTAGCACGGCTCAGATTCGCGCACAAACACCGAATAAACGCCTTCAATCCGCAGATTTATGAGCGTTTCAGATGAGCGAGCGCGACACACATCGACGCGCACATTCGCGGGAATTAAGGCGATCCTGAGGACGCGATGAGCGGATCTCACACACACACACACACGAACTTCCGGCGCAAACAATCCCTGGTGCTATTTTGCTGTTCCATTAAACAATTGCGCCACTGACCAGAAAAAACCTAGTCTAAAGTCAGTGGCGCGTTGCGCGTTGTTCATTATGCTATTTTAAGGGCGCATGCTTGACCATAGCGTGCACAACGCGCATACACTTTGCTCATGTAATCTACACAGATGCAACAGTTATTTTTGCAAATCATAAATTGTTACACTAAAAAAATATTAACACATGAGATGACGGAAATCATTGTGGTGTGCCACGAAGATGTGAAAAAATAGGCATAAATCTAGCTTACAAATTATTCAGGCAAATTATTTATTTAACCGACGCTATTTTGGGTGGGTTTCTCCCATCCCCATACAACACAACTTCTCTGTCTTTCACTGCTCTTACAAGAACATCAGTCTCCTCGGCTGTGAACCGCTCCTGGCGTGCGCCTGGTAAATACGCCATAATAATAGCAATCCATAATGGAACTTGCGCACCTGCTTTTAAAGGGAATGTTGGATGACGCTCTGATTGGTTTATTCATGTTACGCCCAAACCACACCTATGAATAATGAAGCTACTTCAGACCAACCCATTTTAGATTTGCCAACCCAAGATTAGATTATCCCGCCGGGAAAATAGCAACAGCGCCGAGACCCGCCCACAAAGTTACTTGCGCTTTGACACTTGCGTTTCAGATCGTTAAAATAGGGCCCAAAGTCACGGACGGCAGCTTTAAAATTTTTGTAAATTTTAGCGGCATCTAGTGGTGAGGTTGTGAATTGCAACCGCTCACCCCTCTCTTTTGAAGCACGTAGAGAAACTACAGTGGCAAAGATGTCGTCTGAGACAGCAGAGAGTAGCGCTCTGTAGAGCAGTTTGTCCGTTTAGGGCTACTGTAGAAACAAGACGGTGCAAAATGGCGACTTCACTGCAAGGGGACCCATGGTGTGTGTAGATAGAAATGGCTCATTCTAAGGTAATAACAACATAACGGTTCATTATGTAAGGTCTTTATACACCACTGAAAACATACTTATGTATATTATATTGTCAATAGATCCTCATAAATACTACACACTGCACCTTTAAGTAGGCCTACACTACTTGACAGTTTCATACGCTTTTATTAGTATTTACTAGTATAAAAGTTCCTGTCGTCTGCTGTGTTCATTGCCGAAAATGTAGCCATGTGCAGTAATATTGAAAATTGAGGATGCAATGCATCGGGATATCAAATCGTTGACGTGATAATCGTAACATCCCTATCGTCAGTGCAACCATGCAGCTTTAGAATTGTTAGACTTTCAGCTTTTAGACTTATTGTACGAGCCACCCAAAGTACATGTCAGATGGACTATCACTGCACACCGCAAGATATACTATATGTTTATTAAAGTGGGAAATTTATATCTGTTTTATATCTATATTTTCATTATGCAATGGATAGCAATGCAATGGAAGATGTTGCAAACACAGGCACTTTTTTATAATTTCCACTGTAAGAATGCATTTAAATAAAAAGGGCAACAGTGACTTAATCTAAATACGGTTCAGCTACAGTATTTCGGTATATTTAACATTTGTCTAAACTAGATTGTTGAAGTCTGTGAATAAAATGTTTGTTTATTGCATTTAAATACCACACTTAAAAGTGAAACCTCACATTCATATAATTAATCTTCTGACAAAATATGAGCGTTTTCTTGTAAAATGGAAACTTGTTGCTCAACTGAATTGCAAATTTGGCAGAGGCAGGATTTGCCGTAGGCTTGATAAAGATCCCTGATAAAGATGTCATACAGTTTAAATACCATGGGCTTTTGATCATGGGTATTATTCATCATTGTGTTTACAGTCTTTATTGACAAGTTTTATGGCAAAAAAAAAAAAAAACACCTCCCTCATGACTGAATCATAATAGGCATGGAATTTTAACAAAGAACCGAGACTTACGTGAAGGCCAACAAGGCCTTTGGTAATGTGGTCTGTAATGATAGCCATGATCCATTTGATACACATCCACAGGGTACTGACTACAGCAGGGCGGCCCATGGGACGCGCAGGGTTGCGGAGGCATGCAGTAGCTGTGAGGTGCGAACGCAGTTGGGATAGAGTGCAGTGAACGTGGCTGTTCTAGACTGCCCTCACCAAGACTGTGCCTATCTGGAGAGCAGGAGTAGCAGGAATCATTAGGATAACTAATGTAATTTCCAGACACCAAGCAAGAAGGAAAGTTGCCACTAGGGTATTCCACTGAACTGCTGCTCACTGAACTTGAGTGGAGCAGGTCTCTGTTGTGTGGCTCTAGGGTGCTCAGACATGCTTCCGTCTGACTGGGAAAGGGTGTCTGGGGACTGTAGCCAGAGGGCAGACCTAGCGGGGGCTGGTAAGGTCTGTAGCTGGACTGTATGGATCTGTAGTTGGTCTTTCTGTCTCTGCAAATATCTGTGAAGTCGGCCTGTGCATTCAAAGATGACTCATTCTCAGACATGTAACAGTCAGTGTTGAAGGGTTGGGAACCGGTGGACTCTGAGTCACAGATGGCATCCTCAGTAATGATTTTATCCATAGTCTCGTCGTTCTCTTCTGGAAAGTTGAGGGATTGTAAACTGTAGTGGCCAAAATGGAGATTTGTAGTTAGTTAACATAGGACCTGAAGAATTCGGATAAAAATCGACATTTGAAGAGTGACAATACACAATGACACTGCCCTAAATACTGTTTTAACCACTACAATACATCGAAAATATAGCTGTAGCTTGCAGACTTCCTAATATTTATTTAAACAGTAATGTTTCAGTCGAACAACCATGCAGTTTGAAAACTTACCTAGTTCCTGGATGCCAGAAGAAGTCAGAAGAAAAATGTTTGAATAAACAGGGCACAAAAATAAACAGCCCTGTGCCAGTGTGAGCTGTCGGTTTATGTTAACATTATATATATATATATATATATATACACACACACACACCGATCAGGCATAACATTATTACAGGTGAAGTGATAGTCACAGCACCTGTTAGTGGGTGGGATATATTAGGCAGCAAGTAAACATTTTGTCCTCAAAGTTGATGTGTTAGAAGCAGGACGAATGGGCAAGCATAAGGATTTGAGCGAGTTTGACAAGGGCAAAATTGTGATGGCTAGACGACTGGGTCAGAGCATCCGTGGGACTATAGAGCAATGGAAGAAGGTGGCCTGGTCTGATGAATCACGTTTTCTTTTACATCAAGTGGATGGCCGGGTGCGTCACTTACCTGGGGAACACATGGCACCAGAATGCACTTTGGGAAGAAGGCATGCCGGCGGAGGCAGTGTGATGCTTTGGGCAATGTTCTGCTGGGAAACCTTGGGTCCTGCCATCCATGTTGATGTTACTTTGACACGTACCCTACCTAAGCATTGTTGCAGACCATGTACACCCTTTCATGGAAATGGTATTCCCTGGTGGCTGTGACCTCTTTCAGCAGGATAATGCGCTCTGCCACAAAGCAAAAATTGTTCATGAATGGTTTGAGGAGCACGAGTTTGAGGTGTTGACCTGGCCTCCAAATTCCCCAGATCTCAATCCAATCTAGCATCTGTAGGATGTGCTGAGCAAACAAGTCCGATCCATAGAGGCCCCACCTTGCAACTTACAGGACTTAAAGGATCTGCGGCTAACATCTTCGTGCCAGATACCACATCACACCTTCAGGGGTCTAGTGGAGTCCATGCCTCGACGGATCAGGGCTGTTTTGGCAGCAAAAGGGGGACCAACACAATATTCGGATATAATGTTATGCCTGATCGGTGTATATCCGAGTGAAACGGCTTCTCGAACATGAAAAAAATGTAGGAAGGGACTTGCATTTGTCCAATGAGAATTATGTTGTCCAAAGAGAATTGTTGTTTGCCATTGCTGTAATCTCATGTGAGTGACAGGTTGTCCCACCCTTGCACAAAAAACATGTCTTTAGAGAATTTGTCATAATGTTATGCCTGATTGGTGTATATGTATATATGTATATATATATATGTATATATATATATATATATATATATATATATATATATATATATATATATATATATATATATATATATATATATATCATATTTTATATTATGCTTATAATTCTTAATTTACTAGCCATTAACAGGTAATATTGGTGATATTTTACCTATATTGTAAGCAGTGCTGAGCAGGCATCATCCTTGTGCCTAATACAAAAGAGCTGCAGCCATTTCATATCCCCAGTCAGCAAAAATCTGTAATAAGTAATTAATAAGATATGAATACAGGAAACCTTGACTGATGATAACCCTGTGTAATAAAATTGTATTTGAGAAAATGAACAACCTTTGGTTAGATGGCTACAGAAACACAGGAACCCACAATTATGCCATGGGGATTTTTTTTTTTTCATTCTCTCGCTTGCTTTTTCTGTCAACTTACTGTATGAAATTTCATTGCACGTTACATAAACTGCGGAAAACACCCCGCTAATATAGAGGTGGAAACCAATATGAGACAAGGGAAAATCACAAGTAATAAGGCCATCAATCTCAAGCAGTGGAAGTGGAACACTTTAAAAAACAAACAAACTGCATTTTGTTTTTTTTACTTCGTAATTTCTTTATGAACTAGAACATATAGTAGCACTGCCGAGTGAAAGGAATTCGAGGAAGGACAATGTTCGAAACCAAAGTATCTCAGTTAAATCATGTCATTCTCCTTTCTGAACAGTGAGCAGTAGATGATAGATGAATGTCTTTAATTTAAAATTATTAAAGTATAAACAAGTATAACGTACATTCATTAAAATGTTTTACTAGTAACCACAGTATCCGTCAAAATAATGTAGTTAGTTAGTATAGTATCAAAATACATTAAATGGAGTCATTTATTTTAAAAATAAATAATAATAATAATAATAATAATTTGTTAGGCTACTTTTATTGTAGAAAAATTAGCTTCGTGTTGTCGCTTTAAAACTGCCGCGGGCTTCATAACATGCATTACTCAGGTAAAATTTGTACAAGAAACGCAATACGTTTTTCATATTTCTAGCTTCGTACCGTAGTACTATACAAGTAAAACCTTCCAAAACTAAAATCTTAGAAAACACAGCTTAAATACTCAAAAACAACAAAATAAAACTCTGAGCTACCTTTTATGAATCTTAAAATGTCACGTATAACGTCACACAAAACACCTCCATACCTGTAAACTAACCAGTAAGTTAGATTTAGTCGCGTGAATGATTTAATTCCGATCAGCATCAAACGCTGGACATTACAGAACCCAAAAACTGTAACGTTAGCAGTCGAAGTACAGACTGACTGCTTGGAAGTTTCTGAACAACACCTGCCTATTCACACTACAAACTCCGCCCACTTCCCAGAAAGCACATCCAAGAATCGTTCTTTTGAGCCGATTCTTTTTAAAGATTCTGACGAACCGATTCGCCCAGTGTTTGTAAATCACTTGACAGTAAAGGGTTGACTTTGAGAGTAAAACTGTGAAATGGGAACTAAATAGCAAGGATACTGACAATAAACAATGATTCATAATAATTGAATAGTATATAACACATTAGTTAATATTATAGCCAACAATATTAATTTTGTTAACAATACTTTTTTATCAATAACAATTTGATATGCAGCAATTTCACTGCAAATGTTACAAATATTCAGGTACATTTCTGAGCGACATTGGGTCTTTGAACAAACAGGAAGGACTAAATGAACTAGAGTTCAAACTAAATAAAACAGTGGACCAAAAAAAAACAAAACAAAAAAAACAACATTTACTCTAGGATTATATGGATAAACAACTCACTCACAGCAGTCTTTTGGGGGTTACTTTTTATTATAAAAAATGGCCAATGACAATCATTTTCCATAAACATAAGCACATTATCACAGACATCTGTGGTTTGGTTTTTGAGCTAAACATTTCTGAGTAAAACCGACATCCGAGATCTGACACTGAACTAACAGCTTTTACACCTTTATCTTTGATTTTGCTTTTTGCATTTTTTTTGTAAATTTTGCAGTATGTAAATTAGATTTGCTGTATCAGTGTCTTTTTGCAATTTTATTAATTTGCTCAATTGCATACGTTGACAATTAAAAACAGGGTGACGTTTTAAACCACAGCACTGGTTATGTGAAATCATGTAGGTAAATAATTTAAATGTTTGACATGCACTCACTCTTACCACAGATAAGTGCATAGAGTAAATACATTAGTGTGTACTGTAAAGTCTCCCCTGAGTGTGTGGTTTTTCTCTTTACACAGAAAGCAATGCTTTATTATTTAACTCATCCTATGACAAACCTCCTGATGTCATTTAGCTGTAACTGGATATACAGCGACAGACCAGTTCATTTCAAACCCTAAATAGAAAACAGATGCGATTGTAGATTAGCCTAAAGCAAACTGATTTGATCAGACACTTCGAAGGAACACAGGAGGAGCTTTGTCAACTTAACCCGATTACATATTTAGACACATTGACTTTCCTTTGGTTAGCAAAGCAGGACTCCAGCCACTTTTTCTCTACAAGGAGTGCCTGAGGGTACTGATGCAATAGGTCTCTCAGTTCCTGAAAAAAAAAAAAAAAAAAGATTAATACATAGCATATTGCTGTTACTTAATCAAATGCCAAAATATTAGTATTAATAAATGGTCATCTAATTAGTAGGCAAATTGAAGGGGTCCCTATTAAGCATTTTCAACATTTTATAGTGTGTAATGTTGCTCTTTCAGCATGAAAAAGGTCTGCAGACTCAAAGCCACTACATAGGGAGTTATTGTATATAACCGTAAAGACGGTTTCTGAACTCCCTTTAAACGGTGTGAAAATTTAAATAAGGCATACACAAAAAAAGGGTTGAGGACTGAATGAGTTGTGTTAAAGGGATAGCCCAAAAAAGTGCATCCATCCATTATAAAAGCAATCCATACGGCTCCGAGGGGTTAATAAAGGCCTTCTGAAGCTAATTGATGGGTTTGTGTAAGAAAAGTATCCACATTTAAAACTTAAAAAAAAATAATAATAATTGAAACCGTAACGCCTCTCGCAGTTCAAAAGCTTGCGCTCCGTCCGACATCATGTCACGCCATTTATGCTTTTTTCTAAAGTTGAATACATGTGTTCCGCCAGAAGCTAGATATTTTACTTTATCCCGTGTTAAATATGGATATTTTTTCTTACACAAACGCATCGATTAGCTTCAGAAGGCCTTTATTAACCCCTCGGAGCCGTGTGGATTACTTTTATAATGGATGGATGCACTTTTTTGGGCTTCAAATTTTGGGCTCCCATTCACTGCCATTATAAAGGACATTTTTTAATAGAACTCCGATTGTATTCGTCTAAAGGAAGAATGTCATATACAACTAGGATGGCTTGAGGGTGAGTAAATAATGGAGTAATTTTCATTTTTGAGTGATTGTGGTTGTGATTTTGAAGTTATTGTGGTTAATGTAAAAGGCCGTGACATTTCCGAAACATGCTCGAAACCGTTGACCAAAGACACAAAGACCAATCAGAACACACTGTGCTTTTTAGAAGGAGAGGCTTCATAGAGTGTATAGAAATAATTAGTTCTTAAAGGGGTGATGAACTGAGAAATCAACTTTCCCTTGAGCTTTTGATATATAAAAAGTCATGGTAATATAAGAATATCCTACACGTTTCAGAGCTGCTTGGTCAAAGAAAAGCTTTTATTGACACCAGACCCAGCAAACGATCGATTTCAGAATGTGCCAGGCTATGACGTGAGAGTGTAGTGAAGCACCGCCTCAACAGAAGAAGAACAACGGCTGATTCTGTAGCCCCGCCCACCAACTCGTGCCACTAACATGACATAGGCCTACAGAGAGAGTTAAACCGCATTGAATTTCTAAGCAGTAAACATACCACATAAGCTTCATTCGGATTTCCAATATTATGAATGCATGGATGAACTTTATTTTTAATGAATAGCCAGCTCACGTGGGGAACACATTGCACTTATGTTCATTTAATCACGGATTCGTTTGTAAACAAGAGACTGGATTTTCAGACAGGATGAGATTACATGAACAAATAAAGCAACACTAATGTGAGTAAAACATGTTTTTTTTATATGTGATAGTATTGCATTGTTACAGATCGTTTGATATCTATTGATTTTGTGTACGTGTCTAACTGAACATAACTTAGCACGCTGTCACAGGCTGGAGAATACTTTATTTGTGGTGTTCTTGATTCATTACGGTCTTGATGTGCATTGTTCACTCTCTTGACTCAATATTTGTGTGTGTGTGTGTGTGTGTGTGTGTGTACGGTTCGCGGTTATATTCATCGATCGGGCGGGCCAAGTAACATTAATAAAAAAATAACATTCCAATCAAATCGCAGGTGATTGAGAGATTAATCATTGTGTTTGTTTGATAAAGACATTTTGCGAGCCCTGGCTGTGGGCTGGGCGATTCATTCGATTTCACTGATAGGGGAGCAGAAGCTCATTAAATATGCAAATCTTATCCAATCCTAGCCGTGGGCATTTACGTCTTCAGTGCAGCACGCCCAAAAAGTCTGAGCGTGCAGGAGAGAGTCTCAAAACCAGGGCAGAAAATAGCCTATTACTTATTCATTGTGATGTTTTTGAATGTAAAAACCAAGCGAACGCAATAAGTTGACCTCAGACAACAGTATAAAAATGACCCCTTTAAAAATCAAGAATGAAAACCTTTTCTAATAGACCCCATTAATGCATTCAAGACATTGAGAAATGGCATAATAGGTCCCCTTTATTACCTCTTTAAAAAGTCAAGTGTTTTGATTGTACTACCTTTGCATGGACAGGACTTTCTACCTCTCCTACGATATGAGTGACGTGTGAGCTCATGATATCCTCTTCATCACCATCATATGTGCAGAAATGTTAAGGAGTACAGCATCAGCCTAGTGGTTAAACACATTTGTTCACTATTCTCTTCATGCAGAGGAACATGTGGGTAATGGAGAGACGTGAAAGGATATGTGATAAGGTAGCGAGTGAGCTGCTTCTTTTCTGTAGCAGCTATGTTGTAGAAGTAGATATGAACACCTCTCATGAAGTCAGCCAACCCTGGTGTGCCCTGACTTTCATGTGATGTAGTGGAGATTTTTGGTGACTTTGTAAGGTCTTTTTTGTTACCAAGGGGACTGGAGGAGTGTGGGGATCCTGCTGCTGATGCTGCAGGGTCTGAGGTTGATGGAGTAGCCGTGCAAGTGGTGGAAGAAACCGTAGAAGTGTGTGAAGTGGCTCGCCTATAATAGTAGCTGAAAAACAAGTCAAGGATAATTCCTGTTTCTAATACTGATATCAAATCCATTACCTCTGAAGTAATTAGAGTATTCATTTAGGGGGCATTCACACTGGGCACATTTGATGTGGTCTGAATTTGAGTTTGATTGTTCCTGGTACTCCCCCATTGCATTGGTCTGGTTTTACACTCACTTGATTCTCTCGAACCCCAGTACATGTGCGTTCATCTTACTTAGTTGCTTTAATATTCATGCGAATCCCACCGCAGTTCCAGTGCAACCGAACTCAGACCACCACCTATAGGCAGTTTTGGGTTTGGTACCATGGCGCACTCCCCGGTCCACATGACAGCTTTCACATGATCAATTTTTCATGCGAACCGTGCTCTGTTTCGAACTAAACTGCCAGTGTGAAAGCACTCTTAGAGTACAGATATTACATTCTAGTGATGCAAATAACTTATGGCTTCAGTTCACTGTTTTTAGAAGTAAGGACTTCTGGGGTAGGATACATAGACGTGGAGATACCTTTGGTGGCCAGGTGTTTACGGATGAGTCTCTCTGTACCGTACCAATTGAAGCCTTTAGTGGAGTGACCAATCCGAGGCAGATGGACACTTGCTATTGAAGATAACACAGAAAAGGTTTAATATCAGAGGTTAAAGACATCATTAACAAACCATTTTTGAAAAAGCTGAACTTCTTTTAAGTTGAGCGGCGAGTTTTTAGAACGGTGTGTCATGCACAAGACACGTGTCAAACACATCCATCTAGTGCAAGGTTGGGCAACTCTGGATTCACCTTCCTGCAGAGTTTAGCTCCAACTCTAATAAAACACATATGATCAAGCTAATCAAGTTCTTCAGGATTAAGCTACAGGCAAGTGAGTTTAAACAGGGTTGGAGCTAAACTCTGCAGGAAAGTACATCTCAGTGGCCAGAGTTGCCTAGCCCTGATTTAGAGTTTTGAAATTAACATTTACATTTAACATTTATGCATTTGGCAGACGCTTTTATCCAAAGCGACTTACATTGCATTCAAGGTACACATTTTACATTTGGTCAATTCTTGCTTTCCCTGGGAATCTAACCCATGACCTTGGCGTTGCTAGCGCCATGCTCTACTGTTTGAGCTACAGGAAAGATATAAATCTACCTCTTGGAAACAATCCCATCAAACCTATATAATACTAAAAGGTGTGTGCAGTGAACTTGAATTTTAAGACAGGTTTGCAGTGCAGGGCCCTCATTTATCAACAGTGCGTAGAAAAGGTTCTATATTTCGTCCTACGACTGAAATTTAGAATGTTTCTAAGTACAATCACACTTAAATATAATACAACTTAATAAATACAAAATCCGTATTTATTAAACGTGCACACAGTTCTTACGCACATGAGTAAGTAGTCATTGTTGATAAATCCCACGTGCGTAAGTACCATGCTCGTTCACATTCACGGTCATTAGCATTAGGAAACGCCTCCAATGAACCATATATGGTGACAACATATCCCTTTAAAAAAATCATGTGATTGTGTTTTTTCCTCACCACAATTATGGCAAAAAAGAGGAACTTCACAAACACAGGAGTCGCACAACAACATTTATCAACAACAAATTTGCATCACAAATGATTTGCACATTAACAGAATGAAACCCTTTTCTATTTACAACATTAAATTTGTTGGTTGATGGTGCTTTTTTGGCGATGTGGGTGCAGTCTATGGCTCCGATTATGTTTGGGAATCTGGCTATAGCATGAAAGGCCCATTTTATTTTGGCTTGTTGAGGATTTTGGTAAGGGAACTGGATGTTGGTTGGGTCCAAGGAAATAATTGCATCCGAAATTTGTCACAGCTGTCTTTTATAGAGTTTGACACCAATTACGCATTGTGTTTAAAATGACAATACGTAAATGTAGCTTTTTATAATTAAAGGAAATACAGGACATATGTAGATTGCTTAATGCATACTGTGACACTCTTAAATGCTTTTTTATGTGTAGTATCGCTATTCTACCACTAGATTCTCAGCGTAAGCATGCTCAGAGGTGTGCTTATTTTTACACACATTTCTATGTATAAGTACAAGTTGGTAAATCCCACACTTTGCGTAAAACTGTTCTTACGCACTCACTACGCACAGATCTGTGCGTACGTACCATTGATAAATGAGGCCCCAGGAGTGTAGTTCAGTGGCAGCTGTAATAAAACACGAATAATATATGACAATAATATACTATATAGCTACGCACGTCGTTGCAACTAGCTCAAAATGTATCAACAAATGAGTGCTGAGTACCCTTCTTTTGTTTGGCATCTCTGTAGATCTTCTTGAGGCCCTCATCCAAGGCAGAGAGCCGAATGCCTGACAACTTGTTGGCGTTATCCCTCTGCTGGGCAACTATGAGTGCCAGCTAGAGAGACAGGAGGCATAAAATGATTAAATAAATGAATGATTAAAAATAATTAACGGCAGTAGATTAAAGACAAAACAGCTTGCTGACTTACGTAATCTCTTCCACTGAGCCTCGACTGTTTGTCATCAATAGGAAAAAGCAGAACATTCCCAAGTTCTAAGTCTGCAACACACAATTATCACTTTATCATTTATATATTTTGCTTGTTGCACTTGCATTTTGACCCAATCAGTTATGGAATGGAATCAACATGTGTTGAGTAAGCTTTCAATTCTAATGATTTTTTAATTTATTGGTATTGGTCAATATTCAATTTTATATATATATATATATATATATATATATATATATATATATATATATATATATATATATATATATATATATATATATATATATATATATACACAGGGAGTGCAGAATTATTAGGCAAGTTGTATTTTTGAGGATTAATTTTACAACATTAATAATTAAACAACAACCATGTTGTCAATGAACACAAAACTCATTAATATCAAAGCTGAATATTTTTGGAAGTGGTTTTTAGTTTTAGCTATTTTAGGGGGATATCTGTGTGTGCAGGTGACTATTACTGTGCATAATTATTAGGCAACTTAACAAAAAACAAATTTATACCCATTTCAATTATTTATTTTTACCAGTGAAACCAATATAACATCTCAACATTCACAAATATACATTTCTGACATTCAAAAACCAAACAAAAACAAATCAGTGACCAATATAGCCACCTTTCTTTGCAAGGACACTCAAAAGCCTGCCATCCATGGATTCTGTCAGTGTTTTGATCTGTTCACCATCAACATTGCGTGCAGCAGCAACCACAGCCTCCCTGACACTGTTCAGAGAGGTGTACTGTTTTCCCTCCTTGTAAATCGCACATTTGATGATGGACCACAGGTTCTCAATGGGGTTCAGATCAGGTGAACAAGGAGGCCATATCATTAGATTTTCTTCTTTTATACCCTTTCTTGCCAGCCACGCTGTGGAGTACTTGGACGCGTGTGATGGAGCATTGTCCTGCATGAAAATCATGTTTTTCTTGAAGGATGCAGACTTCTTCCTGTACCACTGCTTGAAGAAGGTGTCTTCCAGAAACTGGCAGTAGGACTGGGAGTTGAGCTTGACTCCATCCTCAACCCGAAAAGGCCCCACAAGCTCATCTTTGATGATACCAGCCCAAACCAGTACTCCACCTCCACCTTGCTGGCGTCTGAGTCGGACTGGAGCTCTCTGCCCTTTACCAATCCAGCCACGGGCCCATCCATCTGGCCCATCAAGACTCACTCTCATTTCATCAGTCCATAAAACCTTAGAAAAATCAGTCTTGAGATATTTCTTGGCCCAGTCTTGACGTTTCAGCTTGTGTGTCTTGTTCAGTGGTGGTCGACTTTCTGCCTTTCTTACCTTGGCCATGTCTCTGAGTATTGCACACCTTGTGCTTTTGGGCACTCCAGTGATGTTGCAGCTCTGAAATATGGCCAAACTGGTGGCAAGTGGCATCTTGGCAGCTGCACGCTTGACTTATTTTGCAGTTATTTTGCGCCTTGGTTTTTCCACACGCTTCTTGCGACCCTGTTGACTATTTTGAATGAAACGCTTGATTGTTCGATGATCACGCTTCAGAAGCTTGGCTATTTTAAGACTGCTGCATCCCTCTGCAATATATCTCACTATTTTTGACTTTTCTGAGCCTGTCAAGTCCTTCTTTTGACCCATTTTGCCAAAGGAAAGGAAGTTGCCTAATAATTATGCACACCTGATATAGGGTGTTGATGTCATTAGACCACACCCCTTCTCATTACAGAGATGCACATCACCTAATATGCTTAATTGGTAGTAGGCTTTCCAGGCTATACATTTTAGTACAGTGAAGTCATTGTCATGTTCAAGAAACCAATTTGAAATGATTCGAGCTTTGTGACATGGTGCATTATCCTGCTGGAAGTAGCCATCAGAGGATGGGTACATGGTGGTCATAAAGAGATGGACATGGCCAGAAACAATGCTCAGGTAGGCCGTGGCATTTAAACGATGCCCAATTGGCACTAAAGAGCCTAAAGTGTGCCAAGAAAACATCCCCCACACCATTACACCACCACCACCAGCCTGCACAGTGGTAACAAGGCATGATGGATCCATGTTCTCATTCATGTTTACGCCAAATTCTGACTCTACCATCTGAATCTATCAACAGTAATCGAGACTCATCAGACCAGGCAACATTTTTCCAGTCTTCAACTGTCCAATTTTGGTGAGCTTGTGCAAATTGTAGCCTCATTTTCCTATTTGTAGTGGAGATGAGTGGTACCCAGTGGGGTCTTCTGCTGTTGTAGCCCATCCGCCTCAAGGTTGTGCGTGTTGTGGCTTCACAAATGCTTTGCTGCATACCTCGGTTGTAACGAGTCAAAGTCAAATCTCTTCTATCAGCTTGAATCAGTCGGTCCATTCTCCTCTGACCTCTAGCATCAACAAGGCATTTTCGCCCACAGGACTGCCGCATGCTGGATGTTTTTCCCTTTTCACACCATTCTTTGTAAACCTTAGAAATGGTTGTGCGTGAAAATCCCAGTTAACTGAGCAGATTGTGAAATACTCAGACCGGCCCGTCTGGCACCAAAAGTTACTTTAAATTGTAATAATATTTCACAAACTTATGGTTATTATTGTTTTTGATCAAATAAATGAATCCTTGGTGAACTTAACAGTAGTGTAATCTTTAGTAAATCTCATTATTAATATCAATTGTTTCTAGTGCTGTGATTCGATTAAAAAAAATTAACTAATTAATCAAAATTTTCTGTGATTAATCATGAGTAATCACAATTAAAAAACATTGGAGTTTTTATGTTGTAATAATTTCAGTTACTCTCCAAATTAATGAAGAAACAATTTAAAGACAGCATATTTTAAATATTTGTTGTAATGGCATCTTTTTAATGAATGAAGGCCAGTATCACTGATACTAATGTCTCTATGAAACATTAATTACGTTACATTACAGTATAACTGAAAGCTACCAATTTCAACATTTATTAGGCTTTAAAAAAATAACTTAATTTAATTGAACAAAATCTTTACATAAACCCATTATAATAAATGTTTTATTTACCCATGGACTTCCCTGTTAGACATAGTCTACACAGAAATTGAATAAAGTTATCAACACCTTTCTTAACTGTATAAATAATAAATGAAATATAGATTAATCATCATTAAAGCTGCAGTCCGTAGTTTTTCCTCTTTGTTGCCATCTCTGTTCGAAATCTCCAATTGCAGTTATTCACGGAATTATCAACTTTACGTGAATTGTGCCTCGGCACGGCACAACACAGAGAAATTCAATGTTTTGAGGAGAATGTACTGCTGTCAGTCACCGCACCGATGTGTATACTGTCATTCGAAATCACAGATTCTACTTTTTGAAAGTATGCCCAGCATAAGAATTTTCACCGGAAATATGTCATCTGAACAAGTTATGTATTTGTTCAGAGTTACTAACATCCACTTTTGTTCTGACCAACTAAGGGAAAAAAGCATTGCAATAAATCGCGATGATCAATCGTTCACTTATCATATCACATCAAACCGTGCAAATTATACTTTGTTTTCAAATTGTTAATGTTAACAAGATCAGCATTGTGTGACTACATTTATTGTGTATTAGGGCTACCTGTAGTTCAGTTTCCATTTCTGTGCAGTCTAATTTCTAACCAATATACCAACAAATTAATGTGGAGTAGAGGTGAATTGCTCCCTCTCATAGCTAGCACAAAACAATAGACTTTTACCATAATGCACATAGCAAAACGAGAAAGGCACAACAAAGAAAACTCCGTAACTGTATGAATTAAGCGAACAATTGTGCTACTGTTACATAATTTAACCATTGAAATGTCTTGTCCAGCAGAAAAAAAATCTGTCTCTTTTTAACCCAAAAAAGTTATGGACTGCACTAATAAACAGGATTAAACATGCCTACGATCACCCCAGTGTAGAGCAGAACTACAGAACAGCTTTGTACACTATTATGTTAAAGTACAGCAAGCTGTGTCGGTATGGAATGTTTGTAACGACAGAGCATGAATTAGACCTGTCTCAGCAAAGACCTGTTTGTCACCTTTCATGTCACCAGCCAACTCATACTGCTTCCTCGGCTCATCTGATCTGAGCTCCAGTGCGGAGAACAATCCTCCTCGGCCCCAGTGTCCAGAGTCGTCTACACCAAACACACATCACATCATGCCATCTGTTAAAGGGGTACTTCATCACTGGCAAAATGGGCTTTCAATAAAACTTGGCTGCCTATACAGTAGAAAGGCAATCTTTTTGTTTTGATATTGATGCTACCTGACTAGAGAAATACTACTTAGCAAACTTTTAGTCACAATGTTGTTGACTTGTTTTATTTGCGGGAGTGAGTTACTTTTGGTTTTCAGTGAAGGATCCAGCCCGTTGTTGGCAGTGGCTAAAGACGGCAAAGAATCGTAAATACGGAGAGAAAACTGCAACGGAAAATCTGAAAGACTTCAGTGTTTGTGGTCATTTGCAGTGATAAACCTACCCTTACAATAATAACTGTTCTGTTAATTACTGTTACTTTAGTGCGCTTAAAAGTCTGCTGGATGACGACATTGTAACAATACAAAGCGCGTTGAAAATGTTACACTTTAACAAGCCATGTGGAATAATCAATATGTTGACAGTGGTCTTCTATCAGTGAAACGTCTCTGTTACAGGCCAACTTGGCTACCCTGTAGAGAAGTTTTTAATAGAGACATACCAACACAGTGGACGATGATGGCATCTTCTCGATCAGCCTGAGGGCGAGTTACATCACCCAACACATAGCGAATGGCTGTGTGATCCGAATCAGTGGAGCTCCAGCTGACATCATCATCTTCATCCATTTCTTCTCCCTCACTGTCGACACTTGGCAAGCATAGCGATTTGTAGCCACAAGAGTCCCACCATGCCATCCTGACATTGAAAAACAAAGATTTACATACAATATACAGGCTATAAAATATATATACAATACATTTACTATATACTGGTCAAAAATGTGAATGCCACTATTTTCTTCTTACTTCTTCTTGTAATTTAGTTCTTCCTGTTGCTTCTTCCTTTCCTCCTGTAGCTTTGCCCTCTTTGCAGCCGCTTCTTGTCTCTTCTGACGTCTCTGTTCTAACTCTGATTCTGTAAGAGGTCTCTTCTTCCTCCCTTGGTCTATCAAGGGTCCAGTCAGGGACACCTGATAGGCAGTAAAAGACATACGTTTTAGTTAAAATTAAGTAGGCCTACATGAATAAATTATATATATTATATATATATATTATATATATAATTTTTTTTTTTAATTCTAAAATATTAATAATTGGCTTATCATAAAAAAGAAAAAGAATCACAGCAAGTAAATATTTGTGAATATTATATATTCACATTAAACACAACTGTTCAAATGTTGGTAAGATTTTTTTAAATGAAGTCTCTGCTCACCAAGGCTGCATTTATTTAATAAAAAATACAGCAAAAATTATTTTATTTTAATATATCTTAAAATTTAATTGATTCTTGGCAAAGCTACATTTTCAATATCATTACAATCTCCATATCACATGATCCTTCAGAGATCCTTCTAATATGCTAATTTGTAACAATGTAATAGTCTCTACTGTCACTCTTTTGATTAACGTAACATGTCCTTGTTGAATAAAAATAAAAGTATTAATTTCTTAAAAAAAAAAAAAAAATGCTGACCCAAAACGATTTCATTAAGGGGTCCTTATAATGCCCCTTTTTACATGATGGAAATTAAGCCTCTGATGTCCCCAGAGTGTGTATGTGAAGTTTTAGCTCAAAATACCCCACAGATAATTTTTATAGCATGTTAAAATGTAAAAACGCACTGTTTTTGTTTGTGTCCCTTTAAATGCAAATGAGCTGCCACTTCCCCTTTCAAGAAGAGGGCAGGGCTTCAAGAGCTCATGTTAGCAGCTCTGATTATGCAGACACACCCTGAAAAGGTCAGAAACTCTTCAGCCTTTTATGTTCAAACCGGAGTCGGACAATGATGGAGAGACTCAAGAAGAAGTGACAATGCTACAGGACGTTTATGAATGGGTAGTTGATGAATTTATGTAGCTGATGTGGAGTTAACTATCTTCAAGTCATTGATTAGCATATTCTGTCATGATAATCTATAAATCGCTCGTGAGAACTGTTGTAAGTTTCCTTCAGAGCCAGAGAATATATGCTGCATGAAGACAGAACAGGTATAGTTTAGTTTAATTATGTTGTCATCTTGCTTTTATGACATGCTATTGCATTTGTGTTACGTACTGTATTGCAATAAATGTGAAAAGATGGATGTAACAGCTTGAGCAGACTCCCAAATGTGCTCTACCTACAACAACTCTTCCACTTCTCTAAAGCAGGCCAACATGGCCTCACCCCCTTTGTTGTGTGTTCCCGGGGGCAGGGTATATGTGAATTTTAGGGTTAGTGATGTCACTAACTCGTGAATAAGCTTGTTGTAATCCCTACCAGCCGTTTGTTGTAGTGCTTAAAAAACTATTTCTTTAAAAGAAAATATCTCCCTTTGCTTTTACACTCAAAGAGCAACATTACACACTAACTAAAATTTTAAAAGTGAAACCATATCAACCACCACTTTAAATAAGTTACCCCAGCTTTGTTACGAAGTGCGCGACCCTCCTTCCCAGCATCCTCTAGATCAGGTAACTGCTTCTCAAGTAAAAGTTCAAAGGTCTTCTCATCCTCGGCACTGGGGTCTTTAGAGTAGTCCTTCCCCTCAAAGTAGTACATGTGGTCTGGAGGTCAGGAAACATTAACAGTTCATTTCATTCTCATTTTCAGTTATACCAAGATCACTGAAAAGAAGCTAAGTGTTGTACTTTGACCCTCCATGTCCTCATCTTCCTCTTTATCACTGTCATTAAGCTTGACATGCTCTTCATCCATTAGCCATCGCCCATCTCGAGAATGCCCTAGGATCAGCCTGAGGTCCACATCTTGAATAGAGCTCTCCTCTGACGACAGCAGTTTATCCACACCAAACTTCAGAATTTCACTCAACTAGATTGGTGGGGATGTAAAAGACAGCATACTGGAAAAACTGCTAACGTGCAGTTTAACAATAAGCAAAACCACAAGTGCACAAAGATATGAACCAGGAAACAGTGCACAGAGATAAGATGAAGAGTCAGAGAATGTGTGTCTCTTTCTACCTGAAGGCCTGAAGCTGCGGCTTGAGCCTGGTCTAGCAGAGAAAAACGCCCCTCCTCAATCACTGTGTCTGTGAGACGTAGTTTAGACACAGCGCGGGAATAGATGATCTCTTCTACAGTATCTCTACCGAGAAGCCGGATCACTTTAACAGGCCTCCACAAAACGAAAAGATGAGAATTATCTACATGGTCAAGTGTTCTTAACAGGGGACATTTAAAGAGTGTTTAACAGGACAATTAAAATGTCAATTACATTTTGTTCTGGTCCTCGAACAAAACCATCACATGGACCACTTTTGTGGCACTTATTCCTTTTTTATTCTTGACACTTCAAAACTAGCTGGAACAACACAGAATATGTATTTTGCCAGTGTAGTACCTTGTTTGGCCAATCCTGTGGGCTCTGGCTGCTGCTTGTAGGTCATTCTGTGGGTTGAAATCACTGTCCACAAATATCACAGTATCTGCTGCTGTTAGGTTCATCCCAACCCCTCCTAAAACATGAAACAAAAACTCTGTTGAAAGCCAAGGTGCAAGGTCAGCAAATACAGATACACTACAGTTCAAAAGGGCTCAGATTTTTTTAGGTTTTTGAAAGAAGTATCTTATGCTCACAAAGACTGCATTTATTTCATCCAACATACAGTAAAATAATAATATTGTGAAATATTATTACAATTTAAAATAACTAATTTAACATTTTAAAATGGTATTTATATCTGTAATGGCAAAACCGAATTTTCAGTCATTACTCCAATCTTCATTGTCATACGATCCTTAAGAAATCATTCTAATATGATGATTTGCTGCTCAACAGAACTAGTTAAGTATCACTGAAATACTATTAGAATTTTTTTATTAATTTTTTTATTAAATTAGTTTATATTTTTATTTTAAATTTAGTTAAATTTCAGTAATTTTTACTTTTTTATTTCAGTTCATGTTTATTTTACTTCAAGTAACAAAAATTATTTTTTATGATTTTAGTTTTAGTTTCCAGTAACTTTAATAACCCTGGTGCTCAAGTAACATTATTATTATCACAGTTGAAAACAGTTGTGCGGCTTAATATTTTGTGGAAACCGTGATACTTTGAGGTTCTTTTAAGTTCAAAAGAACAGCATTTATTTGAATAGAAGTTTTTTGTAATATAATGTATTATAAATGTCACTTTTAATCAATTTAATGCATCCTTGCTCAATAAAAGTATTAAATGGTAGTGAATAATATATATGAAGGGTAGAGTGTATAATGATAAGAGTTCAAATACAATTTTACAGTGAAAGTGAGGCTGTAATTATAATAATAATAATAATAATAATAATAATAATAATAATATGAGCAGCTCTGAGAAAAAAAAAAAAAGGCTGAATCTCTCTCTACATCACCGCCATCTCATACAGAGACACAGTTGTAATGCGTGTTCTCAATATTTATGCATTATCTCGTCACGACTTTCGGTTTTCAATTACTTGTGTCATTCTAAAAGATGCTAATAAGATTTGCATCAAACACATAAGGCCACTTTTGCAACCTCGAATGGCATTCATATAATACTCTAAATATTATATAAAGTAACTAATAAAAAATGGATTGATTCATGGGTTTATTATAGAGTGTGATAGTGTGAATTTCTGACTTTCCCAGACTGTGAACTCACCAGCTTTGGTGCTGAGGAGGAATATAAAAACATCTTTGGTGCTGAAGTTTTTAATAGCTAGGTTACGTTCCTCTCCCCGGACTGAACCATCCAGACGCTCATAACTGTAACCTGCAGAGAAGTGGGAGGGCCCAATCAGAGCTGGCAGTTACACGGCCGGTAGCACATTAACACACACGCAGCCGTAAACACAGGATGTGATGCTAAACCCACATTAACTGCTCTAGATCAGAGGGCTAGATTACTAGGAGAACATGTAGGGTACGGTTACATAAATGTTCCAAATTGAGAAGAAACACAAAGCGAATACACATTTCTTTTTAAATGACTGAAGTCTTGAGCAAGCACAGTGTGGTAACATTACATTGTTTGTGATTTCACTTTCATTTCATCATTTAAAGTCGGTTGTTGCTTGAGTCTATAAAAAAAAAAAGTGAGCAGTAAGCACTTTGGTGATCTGTCATGCACATTGTGAGACCACAGGTTAGTAAGTAAAGGTGAAGGCTCTGACAGAGTCAAAGTGTGTCTTAGTACCTCTGTACTCCAAGTAATCTTGCAGAATATCCAGCATCCTGGTCATTTGAGAGAACAGAAGAACATGATGGCCCCTAAAAACAGTGACAAAAACCAAATCAATAAAACACATTTAAAGCTACACAAATGTAACATTTGGTCTTCTGGCAGCTTAAAAAAAAAGAAGAATAAAACTACATGCGTTTTTGAATGTGGTTCAAGACACTGGTGTACACATGGATACAGGACATTTTATCAAAGCGGAGGGATTTTTTGTTTGGTTTTAACAACCTGAGGACAACCAACATTTTTCTTGTACGTTGTGACTTCAAACTTGCAGCTTGAAACTACCCACAGTCTGAGCTACTTTTCACAGTGTACGGATATGATGTGACACATGGGTGAATTACATACACCAATCAGGCATAACATTATGACGTTATAACACTAATTATGTCTTCATCACGGCACCTGTTAGTGGGAGGGATATATTAGGCAACAAGTGAACATTTTGTCCTCGATGTGTTAGAAACAGGAAAAATGGGCAAGTGTAACGCCGGCTTCACACCGCACGTGCAAGCAGTGCGTTGGCAGGGCAGGAGCGGTGCGTGTGGAGAGCGGGAGCCGCGCGTGCCCGTTGTGCATTCACACTGGCAGCGTTTGTCTCGCTCAGCTGAACCGCGGCTCCTGTATTGCAAATACAGACGAAAGTTGTCCATTATGTCACATTTTCCGGTCTTCTCTTCCGACTCCTGTCTGTCTCATGCTTTGATTTATGATGGGCAGCATATATCTGCTGCAAATGCGACCGTGTTCCCCTCTGTTTCATACAAACATGCATATAACATGTTGTATATAAGTAGTTCACATGATAAATGTAACATTAAAGTGAAGATATGCTTCTAGTTTTAATCATTTTTTTTAATCATTTAAACAGGCATTTGAAGTTTGGCCAAAAACTTTTCGTGAATGTTATTTTATTTTTTTCACAGCGCTGGATGTCATATGGTGATTGTGAAACACACGGAACACTTCACTACATTATTTCATGGTGAAATTTGTTATTTTCTATGTTAATCAGGTCAGTTTTGATCAAGAACAATCCACTGTGGCTTTAATTCAGCGTGGGCAGCGCGTAGCGCCTCCTCTGCATACGGTGTGAATGCTCTAATCTGTTAACATGGGCGCCGAAAAAAATATGCGCTGCTTACGCTCTGCTAACGTGTGAAGTGTGAAACCGGCCTAAGGATTTGAGTGAGTTTGACAAGGGCCAAATTGTGATGGCTAGACGACTGGGTCAGAGCATCTCCAAAACTGCAGCTCTTGTGGGGTGTTCCCGGTCTGCAGTGGTCAGTCTCTATCAAAAGTGGTCCAAGGAAGGAACAGGGTTGAACCGATGACAGGGTCATAGGCGGCCAAGGCTCATTGATGCACGTGGGGAGTGAAGGCTCGCCAGTGTGGTTCGACCAAACAGACAAGCTACTATAGCTCAAATTGCTCAAGAAGTTAATGCTAGTCAGGGTGCCCATGCTGACCCCTGTCCACCGCCGAAAGCGGTGTCAAGTCTGAGCCATGGAGGCCCCACCTCGCAACTTAGAGGACTTAAAGGACCTGCTGCTAACATCTTGGTGCCAGATACCACAGAAAGTTCAAATTTTTAATGCATTGATGCTTAAACAGTTTGGACGGTATTTTACATTGCTGTAGCCCAAATATGACTAAAAGAAGTTAAATGTAATTTTGAAAATGAAACTTCAGTTTCACCATCAATTGAGTGTGGTAACAAAATCTCAAAATCTGTATACCAGTTAAGTTTTTGGAAGGAACTTTAGGTAAACAAGACAAACCCCTCCTGAAGATACGTCAGCATTGTGTCCAACAGAGAGAGCTTTCCACTGGCTTCCACTAAATGCTCCCCCATCTCAAACGGTTCTGGTTCCACACCTTACATGGAAATAGTGCGGAATAAAGACAATTAGTTAGATAAATAAATGTGCATTGCTTACCATGGAAAATCATAGAAAGTGATTACCATCAAACAAGTACGGGTGGTCCACACATTTCCTGAGCTGCATTAAAACATTCAGAAGTCGGGTCTTAGTGTTTTGATCTGTCCTAAAGGCATCTGAAATTATTAAACAGAGAGTGAACACTCATCCATTTGTTGCTTAAGTATTCAATTTTGCCTGTTGTGAAATGATTCATGACAGTCTTACCAAGGTCTCTCATCAGAATGGCTTTATAGTATCTCTTCTGAAGAGCAGACAGCCCATGAAAAACCACAAGTTCAGTCTTCTTGGGCAGTTCGGCTGCCACTTCTGCTTTAACTCTGCGTAGCAGAAAAGGCTGGAGCACTCGATGAAGCTCATCAGCTGCAGACAAGAACAACCATGTTACAAACTCGGTCACCCGAGTACAAAAAGGAGATATTATCTATTCATTTCTGACATTTATGGGTTATTATCTGAAGTAGTTAGTTTGGCACCAGATCTGTGCAATTTTCCTGTTTCAAGCGGAACAAATGTTTGTAAATGTTGCAGGCACAGACGTGTCAAAGTAAATTTCACCATAAATAGCAATTACACTCGATTTAAATAAAGCCCTGAAGGTCAATGATGGTATCTATTTTTGGATATTTAACATTTGCTTAAGCCAACAACCTTAAAGTCATCCAAATGAAACAGCTTCTTGAACAAGAAAGAAATGGAGGGCTTGATTTTGTTCATTCAGAATTGATTGGATCATTGTGGTTTGCTATTGCTGTGATCTCATATGAGTGGCAGGTTGTCCTGCCCTCACGGTTGATTACATATTACGAGGGTACATACATGTAAAAAAAATATGATGTGCACGGATAAATCATTTATAATAAATACTGCAATATTCCATTAAAAACAAGAATTAGTCAGTTTTGATTTCATGGTGACTTTAAGTGCTAATAAGGGTGGTGGCAGACATAAATTGTCTTTCAGCGCAAACAGTTTGATTTTCAAACTGAAACCGTAAAGGTTGGTGATGCCATACCAAGGGCAGGTTCAGTCTGTACATCTGCATAGGCACTAACAAAGTCCTCAACAGATTCAGGGAGAAAAAGACTGGGCTGGATGAAGGTGAGGAGGGAATACACTTCTTGCAAGTTATTCTGAATGGGAGTGCCTGTCAACAGCACTCGAAAACCCACTGTAAACTGAGAAAAAGCAAAATGTCAGATGGCAGTTAATAGCAGGGAAAATCTGAAAAATTGACAGGCAGGGCTAGGTTTATCATCAAGGGTTTTACAGACTGACAAAAAAGCATGCCTATATTAAAATGCAATCATGTAACCTCTTTGAGGGTCTGGTGCAGCAATGATTCCTGGTTCTTTAGCCGGTGAGCCTCATCGACAACTAAAATCTTCCATTTCCAGCTGTGAGAAGAGAGTGGTACAGTTGAATTTGAAATAGAAATATGCAGTCACTGATGCCGATAAGCTGATAATTATTTTTATGTTATGGCCAATTACTGATAAATGTCACCAAAAAAAATCTACAGTTATGTCTAAAATAAATTAAAATATACTACAACTTTAAAATACTAAATTAGAAGTAATTTTCAAATAGATTAACTTTAAGTGTTAGATGACAGCCACGGTCATTTTAAACATAAAATAGGGCAAATGAGCATGAACTATTAAATATCTAAAATTTCATTGTTGTATCTCCAACTATGGCCAATAACAAAAAATAAAAAAGCTTTAATAATTACCCAATAATCAATATGGGCCCGGTTTCACAGACAAGCCTTAGATTAAGCTCAGGAATAGGCCATAGTTAAATTAGGACATTTAAGTAGCTTTTATAAATGTGCCTTACAAACATACATTACTGTATATCTTGAGACAAAACAATGGCACTGACATATCTAGTTGCTTTCAGTTAAAACAGCTCAAACATCCATTTTAGACCGGGACTATGCTTAAGCCTTGTCTGTGAAACCAGGCAATATTGTATCAATATTGTCAATTAATTACATGTAAAATGTGTAGCAGAATTGTGTAATTTATATAAAGATTTATAATATATCCGTTCACAAACATAGATCACCTTTTCAGGAATCTGGCATCCTTGAGGCACATCTATTAAATATGAAAATTATTTCACATTAAAAAAAAACTGTGCAAATACTTTGAAAGCAACCTTTTGAATGTAGTAATCATGGATTTATCCTCTGAAAATAGATGCACTGACCTCATAGGTGGTGAGAAGAATATGGAAGTTTTTGCCATTTTTGAGCTCTTCCTGGAGCTCCGCCCTTCTCCCTTTATCCCCAGTGTAATAGAGCACAGAAAGACTGGGACAGAAGCTGAATAAAAGGGAAAAAAAGAGAACCTTAACTAATCTGTCATGTGAAGTTGAATCTTATATTGCCTTCAAGGTAGATCCTAATCCAGAGTTTATATGCTACTGTCTCCATCTAGTGACAGTGACAACATACTAACTGTTAGGTCAAATCAGTTCATGCTGGATTATTCACACATTCATAAGGTGGAATATAGTTTCTCAGTCCTGTAAAAGTAACAAATCAAGATGTTTAAAGTCATCATGAAACGGAAGCTATGATAGCCTTTTCTTTCCAATAGAGTGGTGCAGATATGACGTCACTTTGTAGGCCAAAACGTGGAAATTAGTTAGCATTTTAGCACTTCCGGTTCCCTTGTCCCGAAGTCAATGTTTTTATTTTTATAGGATTTTGATTAAATGGCTGAAATAAGGTCTGTGGTGAACACTCAAGATACTTTCATGTTTTATTCTACGACATAAAATACATCAATATTACCCCACTTGTGATTTTTTGAAACGGTTACGCGTCTTGAAAAAGGCGGTTGCTCAAGGGGCTAAATGGGACGACAGAGGCAGTCAGGGAGATTAACGTCATCACGCCGAACAGGTAAACTCAGTCTGCTTTTACAGCCTCAATTATGCTCATAATTGTACTCTTATAAACTATTCAAACTCAAACGTTCTTGGAAAATGTTTTAAGGTAAAAACATGAAAATTGTCCGAAGCTTAGTGGTGATGCTGAAATCGCGGGACCATGGTGTAGTCTGTTTGTAGCCTACCTTTAGCCTTTCACTTCTGGCCACTGCATTTAGGCTTCAAAATTAATTAAAGTTGTGTTCATCCGTGATAATTATCTTGATGGACAAAACGTGCAAGTATCAAACTTTTGTTGATCAGACAGCTTGTTTTTTTCGATAATCCAAAAGCCTATGGAAAAATCGTATTGTTTTTTTTTTCAAGGGAACCAGTGTGATGCAAACTGCCAGTTGGCCTACAAAGTGACATCATACCCGCACCACACTATTGTGATGCATATCCGTATGAAATGGCTTCTCTAACATGAAAATGTAGGTCAGACTTGATTTTGTCTAACGGGAATCGATTGAATGGTTGGATCGTTGTGGTTTGCTATTGGTTTGATCTCATGTGAGTGACAGTTTGTCCTGCCCTTACACCAGTCAACACGTCATCCAAGAAGAGAAGAGATGTCATTGCATTAGGGAGGAGAAGTTATTTTGAATAAAGATTACAAGGACACATGAACATGATCTACACCAGGGGTGGCGAACTCCGGTCCTGGAGAGCCACTGTCCTGCAGAGTTCAGCTCCAACCCTGACAAAACTCACCTGCCTGTAGCTTTCTAGTAACCCTTCAGACCATGATTAGCTTGTTCAGGTGTGTTTGATTAGGGTTGAAGCAAAACTATGCAGGACATTGGCCCTCCAGGACCGGCGTTCGCCACCCCTGATCTACACAGATAAATAATTTATAATAAATACTGTGATATTCTACAAAAAACAAAAAGTATCCATTTTGATTTCACACAGTGACTTACTGACAACACAAGTCTGATCATATACCAGTATCCCTTACCGTTCCAACTCTTGCCTCCAGTTCTCCAAAACTGATAAGGGACAAAGCACAAGGAATGGTCCGTTCATCTTAAGGCATCCTCGAGCATATGCCAGCAAAGAGATGGTCTACAGCAGAGGATGACATCTCACGTATCTGATATCTGACATCTTGGAATAAATCTTTGGTTTAAAAGCAAGCAATACAAGCAAGATAAAACCCATCCCATTACTAACCTGACAAGTTTTGCCCAGACCCATCTCATCACCAAGGATGCAGCCCTGCTGGTTCTTCATGCACTGTGACAGCCACCTCACTCCATCTACCTGATAAGACCTCAGATGAATAGCTGTTAGGAAGGAGATGTATTGTAGTGTTGTTTGTAAGAAACCTTAGATTTAGAAAATGTCAAACCATAAAATGAACAATCAACGCCTTTTTTTACTGGTCAAATTAATGCACCACATGAAAAGCCAACCATGGCCAAAAATGTTGTATGATGAAATGAATGCCATTGGCTCTAAAAGTTAAGTTTGGGGGTGTGATTTTCAGGTAATTTCATAATCATAGACCCTTTTCACATTTCCGGGTTTCTCAAAGCTGAAGTCATCATAGTTGGGTTAATTATTATAATTAGTTGTGAATGAGAGAATACATGAAATATTTTTGTGTGCCCATTTGCTCAAATAGCAAAAGAAAAACGCCACAATAGTGATTTCACAACTTTCAAAAAAAGGGGAAAAAATAGAGATTGATTGATAACGGCAGTCAATGGAGAGAAATATGTTTGTTTGTTTTTTAAACTAGTTTTTTTTTTGTAATTTGATGCAAAAGTAATAAAATACAAAGTAGTAGTGTTATAAATGTACATACTTTAAAAAAAATGAAAATACAAAAAATGTTGCAGGATTTACGATATTGATGACCGTTAAAGCATGTCATAGTCTGTGAAAAGGGATTATAAAATACACGATGAGGAGAAATGGCGTCAGCACAAATTTAACGAAATTTGAGTAATAAAAAGTACCATTGACTGCAATCAAATTATGTGCTGGAAATATACAACTATTCATGTTCAAGTGTGCTCAAGAAAAACCGATCTAGGAATCCTGTTGATAAGCACCTTAGGTTGAGACACGGACACTCTTATTTAAATCTATGAACGCACTCCATAAAAAAATATGTATTTGTATTACACGTCGTATGTGAAATATTTTTCATGCCCCCCCAAAAAAATAAGTAGGCACATATATACTTTTCTGTGTTTCTTTTAAACATATACGAAGCTTTCCATTCACTCACCTCCTAGTCCCCATTTTTTCAGGTCACTCTCCATTAGTTCCGATTTGTCCTTTTCTGGTATGTTGCTTCTGACTGCTTGAAGAAATATTGACATTGTTGTGGTTTAGTTACGTTTAACTTAAGCCCTCTAATTTTCCACACTTTATTCAGTCGAAAATAAAGTTATAGTAGGTTGCGCGCTCCAGAGGACTACTTCCTGAAACAGTGAGTGGGGGCGGGTACAAAAACAGACCAATGAGTAGTCGGAAATGTAATTACGTATGGTCAATTTTAAAGGCCACATTGTTAAACTGTCTATGGTTAAAAAGAGGGAACAAATATTATGAAGTTTGCCTTCAAAACCAAACAAGGTCACATATGTGTATTGCAGACCATAAATTCACAAATCCCGGCAGATGATTTTTATACAGTTAGCATAAAACATTTATGAGACATTTTTAGATATATAACAATAAACAAAAGCACAAAATTGAGCTGATAAAACTTTTCTTTATTTACAGGGTGTTACCATTAAACAATATTAAGACAAAGGTAGAGAAAAATAGAAAGTGCAACTTTCAAAAGCCACCCCCAAAACATTTGCTTTTATAAATATACATTTTCAGGTATCTTACAATCTTTCCTAACTGTTTTACAACATAATTAATGGCATTAAAACTATAGCTATGTCCCATTGTGCCATTCTGTCAATGATGGATAAGAATACTTGAGTAGAAAGTCCCTGAGTGATGAAAGGCCAAACCTCAGCCTCTTCATTTCACACACATGGTGCACAGCATGGAGAAAAACTTCAGGACGGCATCTCTGGTCAAGGCAAAGACAATTTACAGCCTTATAAAAGATGTCTAGACTCAATATGATAAAACAGCCACGTTCAAAAAAGGCTATGCATGATACGGCTGTCATATACCAGATTTACCTGCAAAATATTTCATTTATAACAGAATACAAAAAAAAAAAAAGACACATTTGTAAATGTCAATCTGTTAATATCTAATGCTGTGCAATTCCAGACTAACCTTGCGAAAGGAATGTATGACAGGCTATACCTATAGAGAAGAAAAATTAAAATTGACAAAATGTATTTCAGTACAATAATTAACACTGGGTGCTGAGCTACTGGTTTAAATAATGTACTTAAAATATTAAATTAAATATTACATCTAAAATGTTAGATTATGCGTCAATGGAAACTTACCATGCAAATGCAAGGATTTGTAGAATGACAAACACCAAAGTGAGTGCAAAGATCTTCCACTGCGATATAGAGATTAGTGTTAATAAAAAAATAATACTGCACGATCTGACTTAGACTTAGTTTGAAATACGCAATAAGGATAGACTAGAACTCACCCAAAAAGCTGCACAGAGTGTGAGAACCAGACATGTCTATAGACCACAAAATGAAAAGTGGAACTCTTAATACCGATCAAAAATACTGGATCTGTAATCATAATCTGTATTCGCTGTAACTGGAAGATTTCTAAACGTTGCACATAAACTAATATATATATATATATATATATATATATATATATATATATATATATATATATATATATATATATATATATATATATATATATATATATATATATATATATACACACACACACACACACATATATATATATATATATATATATATATATATATATATATATATATATATATATATATATATATATATATACACACACACACATATATATATATATATATATATATATATACACACACACACACACACACACATATATATATATATATATATAATGTTTTTTTTTTTTTTTAATACTTCCAAATTGAGATGTATATCCAAATGAAACAGGATATTTAATGCAAAAACAGAATGCGGCATGAAAATTATTAACATTACCATACACCACCAATTTTCATTTTTAGTGTTATATGATAAAAAAAAGGAATAACTCACTATCATAACAACCGTAGCAAAGGCTCTGGTCTTGTCACACATGCGTTTCAGCTGTTTCATCGGTCCCATCAAAAACATGGTGCTGGGGGTGGGTTCAAATTAAACAGATAAGTCATCAAAATATAATAATAAATAGTTAGTACATTTAAATACAGCTTGTCGACCCACCTTATTAAGGAGCATATGTTGCCAAATGTGTAAAACACAATGAAGAAAATCAATCCTATTTTGGGAATAAATAGGCAACATACTCCCTGATGAAAGAAAGAAAAAAAGCCAGTTTTTAATATAATACCTAATAGTCACAAAGTTAGACCAAATAATACAAGAAAGAAAACTAGTTAAACTTAAACCTAAACTTCTCACTCTCAAAATATTTGGATGCACATTACAATAGCATTTCATCTCATTCCAGAGAGAGCAGGTCAAACCGGTGACACAGCTCTGCTTCTAAACATATTCCTCCAACTCGTCGCCTAATACTTCTCAACAATAAGGAAGTTACCTGTGTGTAAAATCCTGTGTGATAACCAAAATACAATTGATTAAATTTTAAGTCACTGACCAAGACACTGCACACTACTCCGATGACCATACAGACGAGGAATCCTTTCACGCGCGGCCCCCATCCCAGCGTGGACGCTTCATTCGCCGCCTTGAGTGAGCAGACAACTGTGATTTACATGGGGTTTTTTTCTTTCAAAATGTGATGTTGGAATGTCAATACGTTCAAATCAACGTCACATTATGATGTTTATATTTTTGTTTAAATATCGTAATTAAAAATCCTAATTAAGATTTATAGTAGTAGAACACAAAGACAGTGACTTACCTGCAGTATATTTCTGTCATTGTTTCCATCATGACCACCCAGAACTGCTCGGAGTTTGTCCATTACTGTACATTCAATTCTCGGTATTAACTGAATACATTCACTCTAAATCCCTGAGAATGTGTTGTTGTCTCATTGTCCAGCTGGCACTCGCTTCGACATCACTTGTGCTTACCTTTGCCTTCTGGGTTCCCTTTATTGATCACATTTTGCTCAAGCACGCCACCTACTGGTGCTTCTCAAGTGCACTAAATTAGTATAGACAAATTTTGATCCATACTCCCAGGGGTTTTCAAACTGGGGTCCTCCAGAGGGTTCTAAGTGGTCCCAAGATAATTTTAGAGAATAAGGACAAAACAAAAATGGATAAAGTCTACCGAATATTCTAACGGTTTCATTTCTAAATGTTTCTCTCCTGTCTTGCCGTATACATTCCAGAATTGTATATGTTTGCTTTGTATCTTTTTTTTTTTTTAGTTTTTCTCACTATAGTCCCCTTTATCTTGCTCACTGGTGTTGTAAGGCAGTTTTCTTAACACACTTCCTATACGCTGCTTGCATACATTTATTGTGAAAGTTGCTTATACAAATAATTTTTTTATTGAAAATGCTCTTTTTCAGGTTTATACATCCAACATTACTAGCCAATTTAAGTTTGGAAACAATATGTTGTATTTATAATGTCACACTTACTATTTATCTAACAGTTTAAATGTTTTTTTCATACATAAAGTCTCATAAAGGTTCATCATATTTGAGGGTCCTTTGCATCATAAAGTTTGAAAACCCCTGCTCTATACTATATATTTTCACTGTACTATAGACTATGGATCAACATGTGTCAGTTGTTTTTCGTGTTACTGGACAACTTTTTTTTAAGAGTCAGTTTCTTTGTTTCCATCCAAGCACCTATCCATCCATCCATCCATCCATCCATCCATCCATCCACTATCTATCTATCTATCTATCTATCTATCTATCTATCTATCTATCTATCTATCTATCTATCTATCTATCTATCTATCTATCTATCTATCTATCTATCTATCTATCTATCTATCTATCTATCTATCTATCTATCTATCTATCTATCTATCGTTAGTTGGGTCTTTGAACTATTCCGATAGAGAAATATATGGAAAAATAAATACCAGCACATGCCAAATAAATAGCAGTTAATATAAATAGTCCCTACACACTGTTATAGATTAATAAAATACTTTATTGGAAAAAGATTTGTTTTTAGAAAATGTATTTATCAAGTCAAATTAAATTAATCAATAAATGCATGATAATCTTATCAATGCATAAGATACTCTAATTAAAAGATTTTCACATACAATGGCCAATTTTTTTTTTTGTCCTTTTCTTTTCCAAAGAATAACGTGGCACAAACGAACACAACAGACTAACTGAGGAATTGTCATGGCTGTCAAGAATTGTCAAGAAAATACAAAAGTGTCATCATTTGATGACTGAAAAGTGACTTACAAACCCCCAAATTCTATGGGCATTAAAATATAATAATTTCAGCATATACAGTAGATCATATAGTACCACTAAAACAATATGATAAAAATATGATATTCTCTGTCCTTGAGTGACAACATATAAAATACTGACAAGGCACACAAAGAAATTTACACAGTATTGCGTCAAAGAGAAAATGATGTAATGACAACAAATAGTGTACATAATGAATGACCCAAGAATAATCAATACATCATATTTGATGGACTTTAATCCAAACTATAGAAAATAATCAAGTTTTAACTAATTTCTCAGATGTTGGTCCTGAGGTGCATCAGAGAAATGAAGTGGAAGTGATATAGTCAAATAAAAAGGAATGACCACATAAGGTAAGATTTTTTTCTAACTGTAGTGATCGTACTGGGAACATGAGCGAGAGATTTAACACTATGGCTCTTGTGAATTACTTAAGAGTCACTTGTAGCAGTTTGATGAAAAAGATCTTGGGAGGCAAGACTGTCACTGTTTGTCATCTCTTATCTGCTCTTCAGGAAATTAAGACAAAGCTAATATTTAGTGACAAAGCCTCTCTGTTACTATCCATCTCTCACTCTCTGTCTCCATTTGTCTTTGGTCTGAGGCCCAAATGCATTTGGATGCAGGGTTGAACGTTTAAAGATGATAAACACTCATAAAATCTCATCTTCAGACTCTACTTCCTTCTCCCTTGGTTTCAAAAGCCCCATTTCCATGGGTGGCATCCTCCTCAGTCTGGAACGCACAGCACTGGAGGGAGAACAATAAAGGCAAATGAGAAGGAACTCAAATCTAACATACAGAAATACATTTTCAGAAAAAATATGATTTAATATGCAATGGGGTCAGTAAGTTTTTTTTGTTTTTGTTTTTGTTTAATGCACACCAAGGCTGCATTTATTCGATCATTTATTTATTGATTTAAAAGTAATTCTTTCCTATGATGGCAAAGCTGAATTTTCAGCAGCCATTACTCTAGTCTTAAATGTCACATGATTCTTCAGAAATCATTCTAATATGCTGCTTTGGTGCTCAAGAAACATTTCTTATCATTATCAGTGTTGAATAAGCAATTATCCTGCCTAATATTGTTCTGGAAATGCATGTAAAACTTTTTTTTTTCTTTCCATATTTGATAAATAGAAAGTAAAAAAACAGCATTTATTTGAAATAGAATCTTTTGTAACATGATACAGTAGATGTATTTATTGTAGATGTATTTTCACTTTTGATCAGTTAAAGGGTTAGTTCACCCAAAAATGAAAATTCTGTCATTCCAAACCCTAAGTCCTTTGTTCATCTTCGGAATGCATAACAATATTTTTTTTGATGAAATCTGAGATTTCTCAGGCCTGTCCATAGACAGCAATTGAATTACTACTTTCAAGGCCCAGAAAGGTAGTAAAGACATCGAGGCTCTGTGCGAAGGTGATGTGCGAGGCCCAGGGGTATATTAACGGGGGTCTACTGTTGCTATAGTGACAAACAATTTGTTGTTTATGTGGATATTTAAGAAAAAAAATCGTATATTCAGATTAACAGCATTAGGTTCAAGAAGTTAAACTGTAACTGCGCAATTCGCACATTTTGACGCTTAAATTATGTTCTAAATTATGAATGGGTCAAATGCGTTTGCCCAACGGCCTGAATCCACTTGAATTATTTTGGACTGCTCTCTCACTGAATCATCTGAAGTGATTTCTCAGTCAGTAAAATAAACAGACAGTATATTGAAAGAACAACAAGCGCTGTTTTTCAATTGTTTTCCTCTGTGAACATGTGCTAAATGGATGTCTGGATGACAATTTTGTTTCTTTTTGCAGTTTTCAGATTTAAAAGCATTTAAAACTAGTCTAGAGATAGAGTAGGCTTTTTCTCGTTCTGCGGCACCGATGCTCCGAAATGTGCGTAATAGTTAGGCTATATGGTTATTTAACTTTATAGTGTTAAATAAAAAACATTTTGTGCGTAGGCTACCATCAGATGAAATGCAGGCATCCATGCTTTCTCTGTCCATACAATAAATGAACATCCTTCAGTGAGCGCAGATTTCTAGTGTAGCCTATTCTTAGGTAGTCTAATATCTATGGTTTAACCCATTTCAGAGGCAGCCAAAATCAGAATTTGAATGGACTAAATAAAGCTCTCTACGAACTTTACGAACGTGCGATGCCCGCTGACTGACATATAAGCTATGCGCATGAATCACTTACACACGCAAAGAGAAATATTGTAAGTTACTGCATAGTACATTTTTAACAAGCAGAATAATACAGCATCACGATGCACATTTTTAGCTATGTCTTTTAACTATTATAGTATTTTGAAGGACAAAAACAAAAACTTTTATATCAAGTCATTTTACTTCGCACACTTAGCACAGCCCTTGCGACGGTACTGCCGATGTTGTTCACATAAGCACCACAACGCATGCATGTGATGAGCTGACGTTCTGACGTAGAACTCGGAAGCTGCACTGTATTTAGAAAGTGTTGAATAATGTCATTATTTTTGTTTTGTTTTTTCAGCAAAAAAATATTCTCGTTGCTTGACTATTTTAACAATGTCTTTCCTACCTTTCTGGGCCTTGAAATTGGAAATTGCTGTCTATGGAGGGGTCAGAGAGCTCTCGGATTTCATCTAAAATATCTTAATTTGTGTTCCGAAGATGAACGAAGGTCTTACGGGTTTGTAACTACATGACATTTTTTTGAAAGTACTGACCCTAATATTTTGAATGGCATTTTATGTTCCTTTAGCTCTTTTTAGGTTTTTGTATTTCTTATTAGAATGGATAGAATATGTCATGCTCACCATAGAACAGACCAGTACGCTACAGCTACAGTGAGCAATGCAAACGCGAGGTGCCAGCAGTAGCATAACGTGACAAACATAACATTTTCATGGTCTGTCTGATCCCATTTCACTTGACTGGGCGGGTACAACACAAAACCAATCTAGAAAATACAAGAAAAAGAGAGTTAAACAGTGTCGAGTCAAAATGATTTATGTATGCCCTTGTGCACATACACGTAGGCACGCACACTGACCTGCCAGAACCAGCTGCCCTGAAGTACAGTGAGAGTGGCTCTGAGCAGTTCTAGTAGAATATTCCCCCTGTGGAAAACCTCCAGAAGGCAGATGAAAGCTTGTCCAAAGATGGCATAGAGGAGAAGAGTGTGCACATGGACATCTAGCAGGTCTCTACCATGGAGATGATAAAGGAACAGAAATCCTGCAAGAGGCAGTTGTGTACTTTAAATATTACATTTGAAATATTACAAAATTAGAAAATGAGGAACTTCAAGAGTAAAAAAGGGTGCTCAATTTAGGTGACAATTCACATATTATCCAACATTAAAAATGTTTTACATACAATTTTTTTCTATTTTACACCGATCAGTCATAACATTATAACAATATTGTGTCGATCACCCTTTTGCTGCCAAAACAGTCCTAACCCGTTGAGGCACAGACTCCACCTGACCCCTGAAGGTGTGCTGTGGTATCTGGCACCAAGATGTTAGCAGCAGATCCTTTAAATCCTGTAAGTTGCGAGGTGGGGCCTCCATGGATAGGACTAGTTTGTTCAGCACATCCCACAGATGCTCAATTGGATTGAGATCTGGGGAACTTGGAGGCCAAGTCAACACCAAACTCATTGTTGTGCTCCTCACACCATTCCTGAACCAATTTTGCTTTGTGGCAGGGCGCATTATCCTGCTGAAAAGTGGACACAGCCACCAGGGAATACTGGTTCCATGAAAGGGTGTACATGGTCTGCAACAACGCTTAGGTAGGTGATCCACAAGTAACATCCACATGGATGGCAGGACCCAAGGTTTCCCAGCAGAACATTGCCCAAAGCATCACACTGCCTCTGCCGTCTTGCCTTCTTCCCACAGTGCATCCTGGTGCCATGTGTTCCCCAGGTAAGCAACGCACATGCACCCGGCCATCCACGTGATGTAAAAGAAAACGTGATTCATCAGACCAGGCCACCTTCTTCCATTGCTCCAGTCCAGTTCTGATGCTCTTGTGCCCAGTGTTGGTGCTTTCGGCAGTGGACGGGTCAGCATGGGCACCCTGACTGGTCTGTGGCTATGCAGACCCATAGACAACAAACTGCGATGCACTGTGTATTCTGACACCTTTGTATCAGAACCAGCATAAACTTGATCAGACCACACGAACTAGCCTTCGCTCCCCACGTGCATGAATCAGCCATGGCCGCCATGGCCCTGTCGCCGGTTCACCACTGTTCCTTCCTTGGACCACTTTTGATAGATACTGACCACAGCAGAACACCCCACAAGAGCTGCAGTTGCTCTGACCTAGTCGTCTATCCATCACAATTTGGCCCTCGTCAAGCTCGCTCAAATCCTTACGTTTGCCCATTTTTCCTGCTTCTGACACATCAACTTTTAGGACAAAATGTTCACTTGCTGCCTAATATATCCCACCCACTAACAGTTGCCGTGTTGAAGATATAATCAGTGTTATTCACTTCACCGGTCATAATGTTATTCCTGATTGGTGTAGTATTTTTTGACCAATTTAGAATATGTTGGAAAATCAAGAACCTACCCTCATTAAAGAAAGCAAGACCCAGGAGCATACGGTCTAATGCCAATGGGGCGATGTCTGTGCTGTGGACAGTGAGAGATATGGCCCCTGCGATGGCAAAGAACAGGTACATGGTGGTGTGCTGCCAGTTCATCAGCTGTTCCCAGTGCTGAGTGGAAGAATCGTACAGTTGAAACTTGGGCCCCCCTGCTAAAAGCTGCTCTGCTAACATACCTGTGTAAATGGCAAGATAAAAAGAAATATAACAAGCAGCAATTATGGGGCCAAGCACCACAGAGACAGAATGAAGAGCCAGAAATCAAGGCAGCTACAAAAATGAGAAAAGACATTTGGAGATGGTTTTAAGCTAAATGGTTAAAAGCCCATACATACAATCACAACCATTATGTGGCACGCTGCCAAAACTGTACAAGTACCCTCAGGTCATGGTTGTCATAACATACACTAAGTTTGGTCAGAATACGCTAAAGCGTTGTAGAGATATAGTCTCACGTCCATTTTGGCATGCTCTTCATCAAATTCGCTTGCATGTTACTCAGTTTGTTTTTTTGTTGCCGTGGGCTCAATATGACTTAAAATAAGTTCAAATAAGACAAAACAAGCATTAAAATATATTTCTTATTTCAATTGACCCCCTTAACAACTGTATTTTGTCTTTGAAGAATCAGGGTTCCCACTGCTTGAAAAACCTGCATATGGAAGCATAATAAAAATGTAAAAAAAAAGTGTGATATATATAGACAAAATATTAATGTAAATTAATAACTCCATGGGAAGTTTTATACATTTTATGAGTATACAATTCTCTAGTCTCCAAACTGTAAAATATTTGACTGGCTAGAAAGTGAGTAGAAAATAAATTTTAATCCTTATACATGTACAACTGGAAAAGTTATGGAACCATTTGAATATTGTTGTTGACAATAGGAGACCTTGGAGTTAAAAAGGTTGAGAATCACTTGTTTGACTGTAAAACCTGTGATTTAGCAGCAATTTCTTTTACATCATTCAGTCAACCCTATATAGCAAAAAATGGTTCTTGAAACCAAATGTATTTCTTTGCTGAACGTAATCTGCTTTAAAGACAACCTTTATTTGTCTACATCTATAATGAAACTTCATATTATATTGATGAAGGCATGGCAGCAACTCACCAATAATAGAAAATGATAAAATGACAGCTCCTTCTATGATTTCTATGCGGCGTTGGGTAGCTCGAGATGCCAGTCTGCCCGCACCAGCACTTTTGTTCCTGCGGGTGGCGTACAAAAACGTCTGCTTTGCGGCCCACCACAGACCAGTGATCAGGAAGAAACTTCCAGGCAATGCATGGCCTTTAAAACTTCCCATGATTTCCTGAAAATCAGATGAACAATTTTATTTATTAATAATAAATAAATAAAAACTACAAAACCAAAATACCTCATAATAGTAATTCTGCTTCATAGTATCTCAAAATGTTCAGTGACAATTAAAGCAAAGGACCATGTTTGTTAACCGGATTTGTTTAGTAGATTATGTTTTAGTTAATCACTTCAGTTAACATGAACTAAGAATAAACAATACTTCTACAGCATTCAGTAATCTTAGTTAATGTTAATTTTAACATTTACCAATACCATATTCAAATTAAATGTTGTATTTGTTAGCATTAGTTAATGCACTAGCCTAACATGAACAAACAATGAACAACAGTATTTTTATTAACTAACATTAACCGAGATTAATAAATACAGTAGCAAATGTATTGCTCAGTGTTAGTTCATGTTAGTTCTTAACTAATGTGACCAAACAAGACCTTATTGCAAAGTGTTACCTTTAAAACTACAAAAAAGCAGACTCCTGTCTTAAACAGCGTGAGATGTTTAAGAGTGAGATGGTGGTCCAGTGGGTTAAACCACTGAACTGATATGCAGATGGTTGCTGGTTCGATCCCAGCGGTCACCACCAGTGTGTCCTTGAGCAAGGCACTTTACTCCATGTTGCTCCAGGGGGATTGTCCCTGTAATAAGGGCACTGTAAGTCGCTTTGGATAAAAGCGTCTGCCAAATGCATAAATGTAAATGTAAACATTCACCATGAAGGCTAATGGCATGTTGATTTATAGGCCTAATTGACGGAACTTTAATTTAGCATTTAACTTTAAAGATCAAAGATCACTTCAATAAAATCAAGTATTCTTGTTCTAAAGTAATCAAATCAACACATAAGAAAATTATGACATGGCATGGCATGTTCCTCCTTTTCTCTTGAGAAGGATGATTTCGGATGGAGTAGGCCATTATTTAATCAACAGGCTGATTAGCACTTGGCCTCAATTTCATTCAGGTCCCATGACAAACAAAAGGAAGGTGGTCATTACTGCCAAAATCAGATGTGTGAGTGTCTAAGTGTGTCCTTGAGACCAAGACCTTTTATTTAAACGCCTCCTTCCAATTGCTTCCAGATAGACACATGTAAAGGACACTATGTAGGCAGAGACAGCAAGACTCATAATCTCATAATGATCAAATGGGGGAAGAAAGAACAAAAATCACAGTGATGGTAATATTGAGAGTTTGAGACAAAATCTTATTGCTAAGATTTAATCCATTTGCTGTTTCTGTCATGGCTTATTTCAACAGAGGGTCTCAAATGTTAAATTGCTGTCATCATTTTCTCACCCTCATGTCATTCCAAACCAATTCTTCTTTTGCGTGTGAAAAGAGAAAGTAATATGGACATGAGGGTGAAATTGTATTTATTATGCACTATATGACAATGAAAATCAAGGCAATGAGTAGCATCTCTGCAGCTTTGATCTAAACACACTGTTCTTCAGGATGCTCTGCTGTTACCATAGAGACAACCCGAAGCTTTGAGAGTCTCTCCAGTGAAGAGGCCAGATCCTTTGAAGTATTTATGACAACAGAAGGACGACATTATTTGGAATATTCTGAACCAAAAAAAAGAGAACTCGCAGTGCACTTTTAGGCTACACAGACACACACACACAAACAAAATAAACTGTAAAAATATGATATAATAATCCTGCAGGTTTCACGAAAAGATGACAAAAATAAATAGGCAAATTTAAAATCGTTTTAAACCTTACCTGAACAACGATTTATAACACCGTGATGACTGTAACAAATTCACATATGTTTATTATGTAAAAAAAAAAAAAAAAAAAAAAAAGGCTTTTTAAAGACAGATAATGAGAAAAAGCCTTCGGCTCCGTTATTTCATTAAGAAAGAAAAGTGTAATTCTTCTAATTCTGGCACAGTAAGTGTCTGAAATATGATTTAAGAGTTCTTACCTTATAGATTGACCAAATAATTGGGATATTCTTGAGAAAAATAAGAAGGAACCTCAGAGTCGATGTTTTTCTCGAGTGTCTGCATTTGATGCTGTAACAGTTCACAAAAAATGTTGAAACATCCTCACACGGTTCCTTTCAGTCCCTCTTGACCATCATCACTTTTTTCCCATCAGGAATTCACGTATAAACTTCTTCGTCCACTTTTCCAGCTGTTTCGCAACCAGATTTGTGGGGTTTTCAGAGCGTCTTCCTAAGGGAACCTCCCATTCCATCAACGATTCGTCCATGCAGCCACTAGACGTCATTGTTTTCGAATGTGATTGGTTAGTTCACCTGTCAATCAACAGTTGGTCTCTTTTCCACGTGTGCATTTCTTTTCTTCTCTGACCGAAACAGTCTGGAGTCTGGCTGAAGCTAGACTTCACTACAATAAACAGAAATTTCAGTCCAGTGGTTTGAGAAATTAAAAATAGTGTAATTTTGCTATGCTTTACGTATTTTGAAAACCTTGACCAATTATTGATAGACAGACCCCAATTCAGTCATGTTCTCGCTACAAACTCTTTGCAAGAAAAGATAATACGCTTTTTAACGTTTTACTAATGCTTTGGTAAAAGTTGAATAGGCATAATATTTTGCTGCCATACAGTTTTATAAGTACAGTATTTACAGAGTTTTGTTGGGTTTTCACTGTTATTGTTTCTTTTATAAGTGTACAATAGGGCGGGACACGAGGGCAGGGTTTGGGTACGTGCACAAAGACACGGTCCCTCGAGGGTCTGACAGGGAGAGAAGAACATCATCTCACTGTATTCATTATTTATTTCACAGTTTATAACGTGGCACTCACTTACATAGAAATGGCATTTAAACTAAATAACATACCAAATCAACAAAATCTGTTCTGTAAAAACAAGTATCATAGCCTATGCAACAATAATGTCAAAATAACAGCACTAATACTATATAAAAACTTTGCAACAATGTAGTTAGGCCCATTTCTTAATCTGTTAATATTTAATTAAAGGTATGGTTTTAGAACAAACAACATTTCTACAACTTTGAAACGTATATTTTCATTTCTGATCATCAGAAAAACTAAAACTCTCTGCCTTTGAATTCGGCATGTACGTTAATGGGTAATGCAGATATGCATTTTGAGCAATACATGAGTGGCGAGATGGACAAAGAGAAAGCAAAAAGGCTCTGGTCATACATTTAACATGCAGTTTTTAACCTAGCCAAACATTCTGTCCTCATGACACCACAGAGGAAAATAAGCAAGAAAGACGGAAAAGGAGGGTAAGGAACGAATGGCTCTTGAGATGCACATCCAAAACTCTTAGGCCTATCTCAAGTAACAGACCATAATCACATAGTATTGCTACACACTGGCCTATACTTAAGTCTTAAACCCATGCCTCCACCCAGAGATGACGGTCTTGTTTTGTTTTTATTAACACATAAACATGCAGTGCCCAGGGTCACAGGAAGCAAATAGACATGGAAAGTGAAGAAATATGGACATTGTCAGGAAAACTGGACATGAGCAGAGGACTCAGGCATGGTCACATGAACTCGACAGGTGGTATACATGACTGTCTCTGTCAAAGCCATTTCTCAATGCACTCTAAGAGAGGAAAGCTAAATTATGGAATGTCATTCAAAGTAGGGTGTGGCATATAAAAATGGATAACTATTGGAACATGTATCTATACTAAAAATACTGAAACAATTATTGCTTTTAAAGAACCGCAAGAGTTTACTGAATATATAAGTTTACATGATCTATATGCGTAAATGCTTGGGAAATTAAATGTTCCTTCTCTAGATTTGGGGGAAAAAAACAAAATCTGTATATCTTAACCCATACAATTTTATATCACTGTATTTTACAACAGCCGTAAAAGAGGCATGATGGCACCTGCATGACAACTGCATGCATGAAAAAACGATCTGTTGACCTTTGAGGGGCAAAACCGTGGCCAACCATTGATTTCCATTATAGTGGCGTATAGCCACCAGCTTATTTCCACTTTCCAGCATGCGCATTTGCTACTGTATTTTCACAACTGCAACTCCTGACATATGACCTGCAAATTCAGGAAAACTTATTTACAGTTTCAACATCCATAATTCATCCAGGCTAGTGCCAAAATAACCCTAATCATTTTATATTCACAGTTTGGTTTTCTAATCCAAAATAGCTGTATATTAACTCTGAAACACAAAATTTGACTGAAAGTTCACTATTACACATTAACCATATTATGGTTCATATCATTCTTACCAAATACATTTTTAATGGTAATTTATAAAATATAAATGACTTGGAATGGGAAAATAAAAATAAAAATGCTGGTATCTAATTCTTTGCTGATTTTAAAAAGGGGGGAAAGACAATATTTCCTGCAAACAAGAAATCACCATGTTCATTTGTTTTAAAGCAAAAGTAGTGTGGAAATACACACAAAATTAAATAGATTTTTCAAATTAATGTGATTTTTGATAATACACTGAGTAAGTACTGTTCAGATGAACTACTATTGGTACACTGGAAACAATCAACGCTGTCTACGTAAGGAGAGTTGACGACGGGGTAAGCAATATTCCTCTTGTCCAGGACAGAACGGTGTCTCCTTCCCTCGTTCACATGCAGGTGCAGAACTCCCACTACGTGGACGTGCACGGTGCTCTGGCCATTTTGCCTGCACAATCTATAATCAGAGACGGAATATTCAATGTCACACCTGGCACAAGAGCAGCAAATAACCAGACAAAGTACTGCATGTATGCCAGGAGGGGGAAAAAAAACTATATTTGGAAAAAAAATTGCCTCAATTAAAATGGGGTGTCTGGACTCCATACACTAATAAGGTTACACCTTGAACCCCATCTGTATGATGAAGAGGAGGGAACACATGCGGGATAATAATCAAGCGTTATGAGTTGAAGGGACGGATTTGGCACTGTTAACAAGCAACAGAGGAGAGAATTGATGCAGGAAGTGTTTACCTCTTTATGAAAATGATGTCTGCAGTTAAGCTCTTGGATGCCACCTCTTCCATTCCGAAGTTCTTCATGGCAAATAAGACATATGCTATCTGCATCGCCCTACAAATAAAGCAGAGAAAATCATCTTAAAATATAATTATTATAGGGCATTGATGCACTTTGTTTAAAACAGTATATAACTGTACTGTATATTGCAGTATTTCTTCTAAAAAAACAGTAAAAAGTGTTATATTGTGATATATTGTTGCAATCTAAAATTATTTTGTATTTCTGAATACATTTTAAAATGTAATTTATTGGCAAAGCTGAATTTTCAACAGGCATTACTCTAGTCATCAGTGTCGCATGAGCCTACAGAGATCCTTATAATATATGCTGATTTGCTCAAGAAACATTTCTTCTTATGTTGAAAACAGTTTTGCTGCTTAATTCGTTTTTTGTACTTTATTTTTCAGGATTCTTTGATGAATAGAAAGTTCAAAAGAACAGCATTTATTTGAGATATAAATATTTTGTAAGACTATAAATGTGTGTCTATCACTTTGAATGAAAATTCAAATTGAATGCAATTTAAAAAATTCAATTAAAAATAAATAAATCTTACTGACCCCAAACGTTTGAACAGTAGAGTTGAGTATGTTAGGCTATACAGCATACAATAAAGTTATTCACTTTTACACACAGGGGAACTGTGAACTCAATAACTGGGAACTAAAATGAAAGTTGTATGTCATTGTGTTGTTGATGCTACACACTATGTAAAGTGTTTTGCTTAAAAAAAAAAAAAAATTGCATGTCACAAGAAGTAGCTATAAATTTTGCTTCAGCACTACTTTTATACACGGATGAATGTAATGGTTTGAAGAATCCTTTGTTTGCCTGTGATCACCATCAGAGCAGATCTGTCATGCTGCTGATGGTAAGAAGTTCCATTAAAACATTAGAAAAAAAAGTAAACTGAGCAGGGTAGGCAATTTCAGAGAGGCTAGCAGCAACAGCAAAAGCTAGCTGTGAAAACATAAGATCCCACCAGAGATCTCATTGGAGAAATTTGATCACGTGTGCCTTGAAAACCAATCACATTACAGCCTTGATGCCATGGCATTCCCGTTCCAGAATTCCAGTTACTATTTGTGGATACCATAGAAATTAATGAGAAGTGCCGTAAAATGAATCATACCTGTCGAGCAATTGTCTGTGACTTCTCTTATAAAACTCTAAAAATAGAACAATCCAAAATTAATGAAAGTTAATCTCGTGCTCCTGTTGCGTTTGTCCTGTGACTTTCGTTTGGCTCACTCACACTTTATTGAAAAGACACATTCAGTTTTTAATTATAGTGTTTATTCTCTTTCTGAATGAAATTATTGTATTATTATGAAGATCAAAACAACGCTGGGGGTGGTGTAGGGATTGGCCACGCGAAGCAAGTGCATTTTGGGAGTTGTTGTCTTTCATCCACGAGACAAAAATACATTTTCTGTCTTTTCTCAGTCTAGAAGGCACCAAATTCAAAAATAATTTCACACTTCTACTACATAAATTATGCAGTTTAAATACACATTCATCTTCCCAGCGCTGAAGTGCCCCTTTAAGTAGCACCAAAACATTGCTGGTCTAGAAAGAACATACTCAGTTACTTAATGTAACCTCGGTTCCCTGAGATAAGGGAAGGAGTACTGCGTCGAAGACGCTATATGGGAATTCTCCTATTCTCGAATATACTGAAGTAATTGTAAAATCACGCAGTGCTACTGCCCAGTCAAAACAGTGTCGAGACATCTCGCACGCTATTGACTGGCCAGTGGGAACTGCATGAACCAATGCAGAACAGCGTAATCGGAGCGAACCAATGCGCATAAAGCTGAGTGCAGAAGCTGAGTGCAGAAACCCGCGAAAGGGGCATGTAAAATACGCTGTAACTGTCAAAAACGTCAGGTTAAATCAACTGAAGCGACAATCAACCAAGTCAGCGCCATAGCACGGCCATCTACGCAGTACTCCTTCCCTTATCTCAGGGAACCGAGGTTACGTTAAAGGTCCCATGGCATTGCATTTTTCTATTATTTTATAGTGTTTTCTGAGGTGTACTTATATTGTTAGTATGATTTTTACATCATAAAATGTCATAATTTAGAAATAAAAGGCATTTTTTCAATACTGCTGTTTTCCCTGTGGCTGAATGCCCTGCTTCAAGAGGCGTGTCTGCTGTGAGACTTCAGAGACTTCCTCGGCCTCCAACATCCCCGACCCCCAGTACTGCATCTGGCCCACAGCGGAGGCACCAAACGCGGCGTGAGATTAAGCAGAAGGAGGGTAAGCGTGAGAATATCTGGGCTAGGCTAGCCAGCTTTCCCCACAATAAACTGGATTACATTCGATTACTGCTGTTGTGTCTTTGTTTGCGCTGTGTAACGTTACTCAATGCGCGTCACTGACGCTATTCATATGATTGGAACATATCTAGAAATAATGCTATACTCAACACTTACTTTTAACTCGTTCATCTCGACAGCTGTAATGGTACATTGCATGTGTTACAAAGTTGGTAGAATAATGATGAAGACGGACTCGGCGTGACTGGGACTCGTGTTTATTCAGATCTCTCAGATACAAACACAATAAACTCGCGCTGACTGACAGCGCTCTCATAACTCAGAAGTTACTATAAATAACTTTGTTAGCAATCGCTCCGTCTCCATGATGTCCGGTTCGCGAACGAATCATTCTTTTGAATCGGTTCTTTTTAGTGAACCGAACCAGTTCACCAAATCGGACTGAATCGTTCTAAACGGTTCGCGTCTCGAGTCAGCGCTGATCCATAATTTACTAAAGTTACTAACTTTCTGACATGAGTGACAGCCCCTCCGACTAGAAATAAACGAATAACCTGAAGTATATGCTAGTAACTACAACAGTTCACCCTGAACTGAGACTGAGAACTGATGAGAAGTGAACACAGGTCCATCCGTCTCTGGCAGACTCGTGCCTGCTCGTGCCTCGTTAAACCACGCCCCCTCCGCTCATTTAAAATGCAAAGATGTCAGCCAATCACAACAGTGGGCGTTTTTACTGAAGTCTCACAGCAGACACGCCTCTTGAAGCAGGGCATTCAGCCAGAGGGCAAACAGCAGTATAGAAAAAATGCCTTTTATTTCTAAATTATGACATTTTATGATGTAAAAATCATACTAACAATATAAGTACACCTCAGGAAACACTATAAAATAATAGAAAAATGCCATGCCATGGGACCTTTAAGAATTTTATGACCATGTCGTGTCTGCCTACTGATGAGCCAACTATAGGCGTATGAGATGAGGCGATAGCTGCCGTGTAGACTTTGAGTGTGGATGGAGTGTGTCCTGCATCCAACTTCTCTTGTAGAAAAACAAGAATCTGTGATATCTCGCATGACACTTGGTTATAGTTCCTGACTGAACACCAGTCAGAGAACACTGACCATTTAAGGGCATAGAGACGTCTAGTAGACGGAGTTCTAGTTTCACTGATGGTGCTCAAGACACTCACTGGGAGGTTCTCGAGCCCCCCTTGAGTGGCCAAACATGTAACGCCCACAATTTTGGGCAGGGGCTGCCAGATTGTCCCATTCGCCTGAGAAAGGAGATCTTTCCTCAAGGGAACTGGCCATGGGGCTGCTGATAGTAACTGAATCAACTTGGGAAACCTGATGTGGGTTCGCCAGAGTGGAGCCACTAGCAGGACCAGCGCCAGCGCATCCTTGCTCTTTGAAAAATAGATTGGGCAATGACAGTTGTCTTCCGAGGCGAAGAAGTCGACCTTTGCCCTCCCAAAAACACTCCATACCATTTGAACCGTTTAGGAATGGAGGGCCCATTCCCCCAGGGACACGAGGCCCCTGGAGAGAATGTCTGCTCCCTGGTTCAGTCTGCCTGGCACATGCACTGCTTTCAGTGAATGTAATTTGCTTTTTGCCCATAGGAGGAGATGTCTGACCTGTTGGTTGAGCCATCTCGACCTGAGCCCGCCTTGGCGGTTTCTGTAGGAGACCACAGTCGTGTTGTATGTGCGGACTAGAACATGGTGACCTGAGAGACGTGGTAAAAAAGTCTCGAGGGCTTGCACTACTGCCAGCATTTCTAGGCAGTTTATGTGCAACCGTGACTCCGTGCTCGCCATGACCCGAAGGCCGGTTCGCCCTCGTACAGAGCGCCCCAACCCGAGTTGGAGGCGTCCGTGGTGACCACCATCCGTCTAGAAACTGTGCCCAAGTGACCACGGGGCCAGGGCTTTGACACAGACGCGTCCTACTTCCAAAGCTGGCCTGAATGCCACGCTTGGGAAGGAACCCGTGATTTCAGCCAGTACTGCAGGGGGCACATGTGCATCATACCTAGCGGAAGTACTGGAGAAGCTTTTGCCATTAAGCCTAGCATTTTCAGAATTTTTTTTAAGGGTCTGTTGGTTCCCATTTTGAATGAACGTGCAAGCTGCTGTGTAGTCAGAGCGTGTTCGTCCGATAGCCACGCCCTCATTTGGGCTGAGTCTAAAATCGTTTCCAGGAAGGAGGTTTTCTGCCTGGGAAACAATGAGCTCTTGGCGGTATTTATTCTGAGACCCAGGCATTCTAGATGGCTGAGTAGCACAGATTTGTGAGATTTTATTTCTTCCTCTGACTGGGCCAGTATGAGCCAGTCGTCGAGGTAGTTCAGAATGCGCATTCCCGCTTGTCTTAAGGGGGAGAGAGCTGCATCCATGCACTTCGTGAAAGTGCGGGGGGCCAGGGACAGGCCAAATGGCAGGACTGTGTACTGATAAACCTTCCCGTCGAACGCGAATCTCAAAAACGGTCTGTGAAATTGGATATGAAATGGATATGAAAGTAAGCATCTTTCAGATCCACTGAGAAAAACCAGTCCATCCGGCAGATTTGCGCGATGATCTGTTTTAATGTCAGAATTCTGAAAGGCCGTTTGATAGAGCCTTGTTCAGGTGTCTGAGATCTAAGATGGGCCTGAGGCCGGCATCTTTTTCGTGAACAAGGAAGTAGCGGCTGTAAAAACCCTGACTCGCTCTGAGCTGGAGGAACTGCCTCTATCGCTTTTATTTTATTTTTATTATCAATAGGCTCTCTACTTCGGTTTTGAGGACGTGAGTCACGTTGCTCTCCACCGAAGTGTGCATTATGCCCGTGAAACGGGGGGTTTGCGAGCGAATTGGAGCAAGTATCCTTGTTGAATTGTTTTTATAACCCACTGTGACACACCAGGGATGGCTTTCCAAGCCTCTGCCCGATCGCACAGGGGTTTTATAGTGTCAGAAGGCTTCCGTGCAGTAGAGAAAGAAGACTCATTTGTTGAACTTTTTTTAAATTTAAATTGTATTTTATTGAACTCGCCTTTATGACGGTAGAATGCAGGTGAACACGCATTAAAGCGGACTCGTAGTTTACATTCATTGCATGAAAAACATTCAGAACAGTATTTTTCTCCCTGACCGGAACAAAAACGGGGCGTGGGGAGAGAACTCGGAGTCTTTTGGGAGGTGGACCAGCCTGGGCGGGACTCAACCCTCCTCTCTTCCTTATCAGCCTGTCAGGGCTGCTTGTGTTCAGTTTTGTCAGCATTCTGAAAGCCGTTTGATAAGGGCCCTGTTCAGATGTCCGCCGGTTGGTTTGTGTTTGTGTGCGGACAGCACTTATGTGTAGCGGTGCACACTTGTAGTGGGCGCGTGCTCTACATATAGAGCCCTCTCGGTGCGAGCTAAAGAGCGATAATCTGTGAGAACAGTACTTATGTGCAAGGTGCACATATTTTACTAAGGTTGTTGTTAAAAACAGCGTTGGTGTGCAGGTGAGCGTGTTTGACAACAGGTTAGTTGACTGCAATATTTACATCTCCAGTCGCCTGAACCGAGGGGATTGAGAGAATGTGAAGGAAGTCTGTGGTGGTAATCGGGCCACAGCAGGACTTTTGAGTGGTTCTATAGCACTGAATTAATAGTGCTTTTATGCAGGGGTACACCCTATGTAGGGGACAACCTGCCTGCAGTCATAACAGAGGAAAGAACTCTTAATTGTTTATTAGGTTTGCCGTTAATACAGCGTTTTGTGTACAGGCGAGCATGTTTTATAACAGGCTTGTTTACTGTAATGGTGAACCTCTCCAATCGCAATTCAGAGAAGTGGTGGAGGGCTTGGCCGCCATTCACTTAATTGAGACTCAATGAGAAACCTGTGAGAGCGGGGTTCAAACCGGCAACCCTGTGTACAAAAGTGCACCGTACCACAGAGAGCGCGGCTATGACGTAAGTCTGGTTCTAGACGTGTTTTGGTGTGTAGGGCGTGCATGCTTCATAACAGGCTCGTTTACTACACTGTTGAACCTCTCTAGTCACCTGAATAGGACTGAGAGAAGTGATTGAGAGTGAAAAAGGCGCAGGGCTTGGCCGCCATTCACAACGCCATTATGTGCTAGACAGCGAGGCAGCAATGACGTAAGTCGCGCTCTTGACAATGAGCGCGCACTGGGAGAGAGAGAGGGAGCACGCACTGCCGCTGTAGAAAGTGCGAGCTGCAGTGACAACAGTCTGTAATGTAAGCCGCGCTCTCAATATCTCCAGCAGTCTGAGAGCGAGTAATGCGGGAAGCTCCGGCATTAGTTTGCTCGTCCACTCTGGCATTCCCTGTCCGCGGTGCGAGAAGAGGAAGAGCGAGACGTTGGTAATCATGCAGATTCGTCTTCCTCATTGCCGCCGAATTGCCAAGCCCTCGGCGTCGAGCGGAGAGAGCAGGTCCGATCGAGAGACCGTCACAGGGGAAACTTCTCTCTGAGGCGAAGACGAGGCACACAGGCACTGGGCCGACGTGAACTCGCTAGCCTCGGTATAAGTTACTCAGCCCACTGGCTCTACAGTTTTTTCCCGCCGAGGCTCGGACGAAAAGGGGAACGGGAGAGCGCGAAGGGCGGGGTAGCGCTCTGAAAAGAGCGCTATCCGCAAACGGAGGGAGGAAATGGGCATACCCTCGCAGTGAGAGCAGCCAGACCCGGCGAGAGCAGCGTCCGTGTGGGCCTTGCCCAGACAGATCACGCACCCGTCGTGGTTATCCTCCTAGTGCAGGGAAGTACTGCACATGCCACACAAGCGATATGTTTTTCTCAGTATTGTACAGAAAGGATACACCGTATACACCAAAGAGCACAGGGGAAAGGCGTGACAGCTCGCGGGATCGCTGGCGATTTGAGCGCGCTGAAATACAGCAGGCCGCTGACTCTCGCAGGATGTCCGGGCTGGCTAGTCTGCTATTCCGCTGCAGGGTCGTCAATTCACGGTGAATGGTGGTGTAGTTCGAGTTTATCAGCGAGGACCGTAGATTGTCGCTGAAGGAGATTAATCTGACGTTTTTGACAGTTACAGCGTATTTTATATGCCCCTTTCGCGGGTTTCTGCACTCAGCTTCGCGGGCTTTGTGCCCAATGGTTCGCTCAGATTACGCTGTTCTGCATTGGTTCATGCATCCAATAGCGTGCGAGATGTCTCGACACTGTTTTGACTGGGCAGTAGCACTGCGTGATTTTACAATTATTTCAGTATATTCGAGAATAGGAGAATTCCCATATAGCGTCTTTGACGCAGTACGAACTGACCGCTTGCATCAGGGGCTGAGGGCGGGGTTACCGTGACCAACAAGACAAACACAAACTTGTGACCGCCATTTTTTAAATAGCAGCTAATCGATCTAAAAGTTGCCCAATTGTAATCTCCGTCTAACTACGGCGAGCTGCACGAATGCTTCGGATTTGCGGGGTTTTGATGACGATGTAGGTTCGCAAAAATCATGTGCATCAATAGTAACACAACGTTCGCCATTGTTGATGGAAGGCTTGTTCGAGATGCATCGCGCTGCGCAGACTGATCGGCGTATGACATCAAAGTACAGCGAGAGCATACAACACCTTGTGCTTTTGAATCACTCTTGCGGTACTTTGATGTCATACGCTGATCAGTCTGCGTAGCACTGATGCATCTCGAACAAGCCTGGTGTGTTTGTGTTTCCCGCTGCCTCGCTAGCGTTGCCGAGAAAGATGAGATGTATACAGTGACGCAAGACTTGGCTCTGTGGTGGTTCTCTAGCCCGTGGAAAGGCAAACCGGTTCTTAGAAGGCTCGTCAGTCAAACCAACTCCGAACCAGCACTAGCTCTAAACTAGCACAGGGTTCATGCTGGTGGAAAAGGGGTAACGTACCACCCCAAAGTCCCTAGTTCCTGGGGAAAGTTCCTGCGATGGAAACGCAGCTTATGGGTTCTTTCCAGATGGAAGGCTGTGTCCTAGTGAGACATTGTCCTAGTCCCATCCTTTGGAGGCTCATAGGCAAGAGTCCACCTTAGCATTAAACCATAGAATGTTACACTTGATGCATCCTTCAAAATGAGCCGAATGAAGGATGTGATCCAAGGATCCTTCAAACTGAGATGTCCTTTAACAGAGATTGATGATGTGGCAGCTGGCATATGCAGCCTTCAGAGGATGAAGGCTTCTGATTGAGAAGCACCCTTTAACTCTGCATAGCCTCATCGTGGAACGTGTGATGTCCATGAGAGCAGGGAGCGTGGAGATATGGAAATAGGTTGACGCGATGGGCAGGTAAGACATCCTATCAAGTGGTGCAGGATTTTCCCATAAACAAGCTGTGTGTTTATGATACTTACACATTTTGTCCATTTTGTCCACAGATGAACAACTTTTATGAATTTTGAAGCCTAAATGCAGTCGCTAGAAGTAAAAAGCTAAAGGTAGGCTATAAACGGACAACACCACGGTTGCTCAACTTCAACATCACCACCACTAAGCTTCCGACAACTTTTTCCATTTTTATTTCAAAATATTTTCCAAGAACGTTCGAATAGTTTATAAGGGTACAATTATGAGCATAATTGAGGCTGTAAAAGCAGACTGTTCGGCGTGATGACGTCAATCTCCCTGACTGCCTCTGTTGTCCCATTTAGCCACTTGTTAGCAACCACCTTTTTCAAGGCAAGTAACAGCTGCAAAAAATCACGAGTGGGGTAGTACTGATGTATTTTATGTTGTAAAATAAAAAGTGAAAGTGTCTTGAGCTTGTGTTCACCACAGACCTTTTTTCAGCTATTTAAACAAAATCCCAGAAAAAAACATACCCATTGACTTCGGGAGAATGGAACCAGAAGTGCTAAAATGCTAACTCATTTCCACATTTTGGCCTACAAAGTGATGTCATACCTGCACCAGTCTATTGCATTTGGAAGAGCAACTTTTTTTTTTTGTCCTTCCAGAGAAAATATATGCACATGTTTTTAATATTTAGACCACCTCTATTATTGATTGCCATCAGGATGTTAAGAGAGTTTAAACCAGTATAACAAAAAGTGTTTCTGAAATAAAAAAAAATAAAAAAAAAGGTTTTGTTTTGGGGGGTATGACATTTTCAAATTTTTAAGTGTGACAGTTTCAAAACCTTTTTGGTCCATTGTATGTGACGTGTAATCTGGCCTCTCACCCACCAGTGATATCACCTTCTGGTTGTGGAAACGCAGCCTCTTCTCCAAACACTCGGAGAGCTCTGGAATGGTGGGGATGTGACATTCAGGTCCCCCCATTTTGGTTCTGCTGTTTTCGTCTGAAGACACACGGCGGGCACGAGGGTGAGAGTGCACCTCCTTCTCCTCACGGCTCTTTGAGTGGACATGGGCAGGGGTCATAGCATGGAGATGGTTCACCTTCATGGCTTCCAGCTGAGACTTTTAGTACAGAAAACAAGACAGAGAGATAGGGAGAAAGACCATGAAATAGAAAGTGATAAGCTACATATTCAAATAATTAGAATATTTTAAAGCAAAATGAAATTATTTCATGAATGATTATTGTTTGTTTGCACATTTTGAAGTAGTGCATATTTTATATATAATTTCTTATTGCAAATTAATGATGAAGTTAGTATTTAAGGCTCAATATAAACACCCGTATAAGACACTTAATCATTTTGCAGATAATTGCAGTAAATAGACATAATAGTCTGTAAGCTCTGCCATTACAAGGGTCAAATATAGGTTAATAATTCTTGAGAAGCTCATAATGACTTGTGTGATCATTTCACTTGAAGTCAAGTTAATCATAGTAGCTTTATTAACATGCCTATTAACGTGTTTACTGCCATTCACTACTGTCTCTTAGGCTAAATAACATGCACACTGTTTACAGATAGCTATGTTATTTTCTCCAACACAAACTGAGCATGTATGCATTGCCAAAACTAATTTCCTGACCTAAAATACAGTTCAAATATGGATGAACACAAATAATGAAAAAACAATTTAACATGCCACCATGACACTATGGAAATTTAAAGTCAATAATTCACATAAAAAAACAACAGATAAACGTGCCGGCTCATCATGACGAGGTGACTTTAAAATGTTCAAAAATGTAACATATTTGACCCAGAACTTTTCTCTGAATGCATATATGTACCACATATAATTTCTAGGAGGACTCTGGAGCAAAACTACTCTTTAAAATATTCAAATAATTCAGTATATGTTTACCATTCTGTGCATATGAAAACATGCAAAGCCACCTCAGGAGACTTTTGGAATAGCACTCTGTGGCCTTTTTATATTGATCACATTCAGATCTGAGCATATAAATAATGTGATCATTTTAGCAGCAACAGTGACATGTAAAGATAGTAAAAAAGCTAAACTTACACACGATTTGTAATAATTGTATTATTTTAAAGAAAAAGCTGTTCTCTAGTAGTATATTCTAAATGTAATCAATTATGTATACATATACACCGATCAGGCATAACATTATGACCACTGACATATAAAAAGTGAAAGTGAATTGATTATCTTTTCATCACGGCACCTGTAAGTGGGTGATATATATTAGGCAGCAAGTGAACATTTTGTCTTTAAAAGTTGATGTGTTAGAAGCAGGAAAAATGGGCAAGCGTAAGGTTTGATAAGGGCCAAATTGTGATGGCTAGACGAATGGGTTAGAGCATCTCCAAAACTGCAGCTCTCGTGGGGTGTTCCCGGTCTGCAGTGGTCAGTATCTATCAAAAGTAGTCCAAGGAAGGAATAGTGGTGAACCGGTGATAGGGTCATGGGCGGCCAAGGCTCATTGATGCACATGGGGAGAGAAGGCTGACCGATGTGGTCCGATCAAACAGATAAGCTACTTTAGCTCAGATTGCTCAAGAAGTTAATGCTGGTTCTGATAGAAAGGTGTCAGAATACACATTGCATCACAGTTTGTTGTGTATGGGGCTGCATAGCCACAGTCAACGTCCACTGTCAAAAGCACAAAGTGCAATCAGTAAGCATCAGAACTGGATCACAGAGCAATGGAAGAAGGTGGCCTGGTCTGATGAATCACGTTTTCTTTTACCTCACGTGGATGTCCGGGTGCGTGTGCGTTGCTTACCTGCGGAACACATGGCACCAGGATACACTTTGGGAAGAAGGCAAGCTGGCGGAGACAGTGTGATGCTTTGGGCAATGTTCTGATGGGAAACCTTGGGTTCTGCCATCCATGTGGATGCTACTTTGACACATACCACCTACCTAACCATTGTTGCAGACCATGTACACCCTTTCATGGAAACGGCATTCCCTGCATGATCCTTTCAGCAGGATAATGCACCCTGCCACAAAGAAAAAATGGTTCAGGAATGTTTTGAGGAGCACAGCAATGAGTTTGAGGTGTTGACTTGGCCTCAAAATTCCCCAGATCTCAATCCAATCGAGCATCTGTGGGATGTGCTGAACAAACAAGTTCGATCCATGGAGGCCCCACCTCGCACCTTACAGGACTTAAAGGATCTGCTGCTAACATCTTGGTGCCAGATACCACATCACACCTTCAGGGGTCAGGTGGAGTCCGTGCCTCGACGGGTCAGGGCGGTTTTGGCAGCACAAGGGGAACCAACACAACACAATAGTCATAATGTTATGCCTGATTGGGGTAAATTATAAATGTATAAATGCATATTATTCTAAATGTAATCAATTAGTAGACAATTTGAAGAAGGTTAACATATATACATTTTGCATGTACATGGGCTGAAACCATTACATTTAAATTCACAATAACATTTATCCAGATGTAAATCAAAAGTAATGTCTTGGTTTGGTAGGACATTATAAAAGTTAGCTGATTTGCTAGAATAAGTGACATTTATGAAACTGAATACTGAACCTTTATCAAACATTTATTGTACTGTTTATGTAAATTGTGATATTTAAATGTAATGCATGCAGTTAGGAAAGCATGAAGGATATTCAACTTAAATAATCAGTTCTGGTTTAAATGCCTCACCAACAAATACATTTATAGAATACTTTGCCGTCTGTTTTTATTTTAAATTATCAGTAATCCATTTTAATCCAGGCAACCATCACACTTTGTTTTCTTCTCTCCAATATTTTTGCTATAAACAGTCCTGCTGTACATTGTTTACACAAGGGGGCTGTGAGGCGTGAGAAAGAGCATGTGATGCGCTGATTTGTGGGGGAAGAGAACAAATTTCTGCTGGGTCACCATCTCTAATCAGAGCATACTTTCCTGTTTTCGCAGAGGCTCACTTCCGAAACCCATTATACAATATTTTGCCCAGCTTTATTTTCAAGATCAACTGAGTCTGCATGTCAGTTTGTCAATGGATTTGTTTGCTCCCAAAAGCAACAGCACTATGATAAAATACACCAGTGCTCAATAGTGTTGAATGCATTTATAATAATTCTAAATGTATAATTTGGAACAATATAATTTTAAATAAAAAAATGCTTTTTTTTAAAAAATATTTTAAAAATATGAATTATTATAAATAATATTAAATGTGTGTGTTACATTTGTATTATTTTATACTATACATTTATAATGATAAAATATATATATATAGTTTATGATAATTTGTATTGTATTATATTATATAACTTTTATATTACTTTTAGCTGTACAAAACAGCCGCTTGATATAGCCAATTAGTATTTTACGTCATATTATTCTAATGTATTGTCATAATTACAAACACACTGGACACTTATTTGTAGTGCAATAAGTTTTCACAATGTACTTAAATAAAATTATTGATTGTAGTGCAGTTTGTCCTATGATGTCCAATTGATTTGTCCAATGTAATTAAAAAAATGTTCTCTCAACATTTAGGAGTAAGTAAAAAAAAAAAAACCTTGCAAGTAAGAAATAAGTACCTCATTTATGCTTTGCAAAATAAGGTGGGTACAATTATAAAATTAAGTTAAATTAAAAACAACAATATTTCTGCCAAGAGATAGTTCATTATCCTAACATTTGGCTCATTTTACAATGACTTTGAACATGTCAAATCAGAGTTTAAAGTTGAAACTATCCATTTTATACCAGGGAACTCTTAATACAATCTGGGTTTTGTTTAGTAACATGCATTCATATGTTGCATTTCTGATCATCACCAATACCCTAACATCATTCCACATGTATGATCATCACTACCTTACCATACAGGGCAAAGAGGCACGGCGGTCAGTTTTGTAGCGGGAGGGCCTCCTTAAGCTCCTCTTCCTTTCTTTGGCGTGCTCCTCCCCGTGCCCCCAGTAACTGCTCATCCACTTGGTGAAGTTCCCATCATCGTCCTCCTCATTGTCCATAAGAATAGCGGGAAGCAGCCGAAGAGACAGCTTGGGAGCTGGTGTGTGGAGCTCTCCGTGAGGCTCCTGTCTCCTGGAAAGAAAAAACTGAGCAGGGTGCAGCCGGCGTAAGATGATCCAGCTGGATCACACGGGGCTGCTGTTTCTGCTGATGTTGAGCTTCTCAGGAACTCTTTCGTTGAAGGCAGGGCGAGGTCCAGACTCCAGACTGTGGACGATAGGCTGGGCTTGGCTTTGTGGTAGGATGAAATTGGATTCCTCTAGTTAGGTGCTCACAAGGTGTGGGTGTAATTGCAAGCCGACCCCAAAATATGCATGCACAGCTTTTTGCCGAAGTCTTTAAATACAAGTCTTTGAATCCTCTGTAATCTATTTAACATGAGAGAGGGAGGGAACTGTAGTATAAGTGCAGGAGAGGGGGCGAGCTAGTTAGACAGAAACAGAGAAGAGAGAGAGAGAGAGAGAGAGAGAGAGAGAGAGAGAGAGAGAGAGAGAGAGAGAGAGAGAGAGAGAGAGAGAGAGAGAGAGAGAGAGGATGGTGTTTTGTGGGTTGGTGCTCTGCTTTTAATCTTTCCATTACAGAGCGATGGGCCTGAGGGTGGGTGTTAGTAACACACACACTCTGTGCAACTCCAATTCTCCCATACTTTCCCCTCACTGGGCACATCAAACCTGTCAATAATTATGGACCGCAGCAGGCAAGAACCAGCATGTGTTATGAGAGTGGGTGTGATCATGTATTTATACTTCAGTACTGTCTGACAATGAGTAAAGTAAGATTACCAATCGATACTTTGTTCTGATTATGACAAATGCTTTGTATAACCATTAGGGAAGAAATGTGTGTTGTGTTGCAGCAATTTAATCAAAAAACCAAAAGAAGATATGGTAACACTTATATATTTAATAATAAAGTAATATATTAAAATATATATTAAATGAATAATTGTAAATAAAAATTAAATATAGTATATTGTTTTAATGCATTATACCTTCGTAAGGTATAGCATTATATATGCTAAATGTATTAGTTATATAAGCTAAAAGTGTGGTTACAATTATTCATGATATCAATGCATTATAAGGTGTGTCATGGCATAATTAATACATTAAAAAAAAAACACTTTTATAATGCAATGTCAAAATGAACTATTTTAATAATACAAATCCTAAATATGTTACGAATCATAACCGATTATGTCTGTCTACAGCAAGTTCAAAAAGCACAGCGTTTAGCCAAATTATTCTCACATTATAAATGTCGCAGCTGCACGTTCAGTTGCACGTATTTTCAGCTGACCCCATTTTAGAATATGATAAACCCCCTCCCTTTCAGGAAGAAGCAATCTGGGGCACACAGCAACCACCCCCAAGCCTCGTCTACTGTCCTGCTCCAGTTGTTCCCACCGCTGGACATTGGGGCAGCAGAGCATACAGTATGAGCGGCCAGAGACACACACCACACCTGTGGCCATGTCTGTTTGACCCCTGCCCTTAATTACAAGGTTGTTGTTGTTGTTGTAAATTCTGGGTCACTATATTTATTTTATTCCTTGTGAAATATTGCCTGCATTAGTCATTACAGAAGCATATTTTCACAATGCGCATATGGGGGTTTCTTCAACTATGGGCACTTTTCTCACAATGTCCATTTCAAATAATGTGCTGTGTTTAATAGCATTCTGTTGTAGCATTCTGTTCATTTCTAGCATTTCATGTATTGTTTATATATGTTTACTGTAAATACGCACAAATTCAATAATGAGTATGCTTTTTGCATAATTTTACAGCTTGATTGAAAATTATTCTGAATAAAGATATTCTGTTCAAGTTATTAATGAATTTTTTTATGATTTTATGATGTTTTTGAAAGAAGTTTCTTGTGCTCGAAGCTGCATTTATTTGAAAAATACAGTAAAAACAGTAATATTTTGAAATATTATTAAAAAATATATTAATAAATTTGTCAGAGTCAATAAAGGATGGATCCAAAAGCAGAGGTTGACAGGATAACAACAGTCTTTAATGAGAATATAAACAAGGCAGTCTGTCGTTAAGGCACACAGAACTGGTAAAACAAACTGAGAAGGCAGCTGAGATGATCCTGTCTCGAAGAGGAGAGAGATCGGGACACCAGTAGAGGTGGAGGCAGTTCTTGAGAATAAATCACAGTCAGGAACAGAGGACCGCGAAGGTACTCTTGCAGCAAATGCAGAACTCAGACTAAACTTAGGCGCAAGGCTGTATCAGACAAACAAGACCAGGTGAGCACTTCCAAAGCAAATCAGACATGAAGAAAGCAGCAGTCGTAACGCATGACATGAAACAATGATCCAACAAGAGGCAGTAAGAACAAACACTAGATAAAGGGTAAGCACTCAAACAAAAGGGGGAACAGGTGTCATCGCAAGGCAGCGAGGCGCTGATTGCGATGACTCAGGTGCAGGTAGACAGAGAGAAGATGAGCCTAACGAGCGAGTGAGAAAGTGTGTGTGTGTGTGTGTGTGTGTGTGTGAGTGTGTGTGTGTGTGTGTCTGAAACAATCAGGAAGGAGAGTGAGTGAAGAAAAGGATAGTGAGAAGCAAAGAGAAAGAACCTGACACATGACAAAATTTGAATTTGTTTGTAACAATGTAAAAATGTAAAACAATACCCCCCCTAAAATATTACATTTATAAATATTAATTATTTTTAGCAAAACCACTATAAAAATGTGTAAAAAATTAGCTCTTTATTCAAGCAAAATGTATGACCTAAATACAGTAAAACACTAGTATTTTGAAATATTATTACACATTTTATATTAATATATTTTAAATGTAGTTATGTTAAAGCTGAATCCCCCTCCAAAAATATATATTACATATATAAATTCTCTTCCGATTGTTTGTAGCAAAAAAAAAGCACTTTAAAATGTGTATAAAAAATTGCTCTTTATCCAAGCAAAAGGCAATGCTCTGGAACATACAATATGTGATCTTTCAGATATTACATGCATTGGGATTGTGTCAAGCACTGACAGAAAGACCTGTTCTCACCGAAACCTTAAGGATGTGTGTCCTGTCCTTACACTAATGCAAAGCGCTTCTAATCACATACATCTAAATGACCATCTCTTTTGCTATCCAAGGATCTTAATCGTATTATCCTGCTATTCCATGTAGGTATTCACATAATTTAGATTATAACACTAAGGAGTTTAAAGAACATGATTCATGTTGTTGTGGATAACAAGCTGAAGAGTCCATTCAGTGTTGGGCTGAGTGTGACCAAATCCAACTACTTCCTGACAGAAGTAGCAATTGAACGGGAATAATGCTGACTATAAAAATAAATCTGTACTTTTCTTCCTAGTTTCAGTGCAAACTTGTGTACGTGCTACAACTGATTTATTTGACCATAGAAAGGTTGCTCTTTTTGTGGTTCTATTTCAGGTGTTTTCTTACAATAACAAACAGCCCTTGTCCTACATTCTCCCGTTTCTAACCAGACCTCTGAATAATGAGCTTATGGTTCAAAAACGACAGAGTGCTTCTAAAATTGGAGCCAATCATGGTTGTTGACTGTTATGGAGTACAAGTAATTATATCAAGAGGTCTTGAATAAAAATGATTATTCACTGTTTGTACCAAATACAGGAGTCGTCCTGAAATTGCAATTTACAATACTAAGTTATACTAGTAGTTTAAACTGTTAAATTATCTGTTAAATGAAGCCTAAAAAGATCTCATGACACATTTTCAACACTGAGGAGAAAGTGAGAGTCTTTTAAAGATAACCACTGTCCTTAAGGCATCCATAGAATCAACGATAATACATTTTTAGTGTGTTCATCATATTTTGAGTTTTGAATGGCCTTAACCTAAAATCACTGACTAAAAGATGAGTGAAAAGACCCAGGCTGAACGGAGGCTATACAGGGAGACAGCAGCCTCATAACTGCGTTACTAGCACAAACACAAATTGATCATGTCTCGTGTTCTAGCTAAGAGCTATGATTGATCTAAACTTGCTATGGCAGTGTGCATTCAATTGACATTTGACATCATGTGTCAACCAGAGAGCCTAGATACAGTATTGCAGCCATTTTTAAACCACTGAACACGCACACTGTTTTGAAATCTGATTTTTGGAAAAATCAAATGTTTATTTTAATCAACATATCCACTATGAACTAATATAATATAATATAATATAATATAATATAATATAATATAATAAGAACAATGATCAATACAAAATAAGAACAAATAATTAAATGACAAGCAGTAGCACAAACAAGTGCAATAGAACAAAGATACAAATAAAATAAACAGTGCTTTTCAGGTAGGTCTACAGTAGCATAGTTTTCAGATACAGAAATTCAATAAAGTAATCAAATGTAAAATAACACTTGCTTCACTGTATAAATTAAATATAGATTAATCCTTAAAGTTACAAAAGTTATTCCGACAAAAGCAGAGTCATTTTCTCTTTGTCTTTTGTTTTTAACATTAATGACAGTTTAAGACAATGCACGGATCTAATACCAGTAGGGGTTCAGTCTTCAACTGGCTTGCAGGAGCCGCCACTGGCAGGTCATGTGACCTGTCAGTGGGTGGTTGCAGCTGCCAGTCTGATTCTGGCTGGTCACGTGACCTGCCAGTCGATTCTGGGCGGGCTGTTGAGCTGTGCGTATAACGTGTTCACTCTTGCTGCATGGAAATACATTATTTAATTATTAAGAATCTATTCTTTTGTATAATAGACGTTTTCACAATTAAAGCAGTCAAATGAACGTGATCACGACTGATGCTTGGCTGGCCGCTCAGTTCAGCCAGCCGCCCTTGCCTCTAATTCCAAGAAAATTGTTACAATTTGAAAGTAATGTATAATAAATAAAAATTCTAAATAATAAAATAACGTATTCCCATGCAGCGAGAGTGATAGAGAACGCGTTATACTCGTAGCTCAACAGCGGCTGGTTGGATTAAGCGGTCAGCCAAGAGGCAGTAAGCACCCAGTCGTGATCACGTTCATTTGACTGCTTTAATAGTGAGGAAACCCCCCTAAAATGTCTATCATACAAAATAATATATTCCTAAGATTATATTCACAATAATAAAATCATGTATTTCCATTCAGCGAGAGTGATATACTCGTAGCTCAACAGCGGCCGGTTGGACTAAGCAGCCAGCCACGCGTCAGTAAGCTCAACGATGGCTGAGACTGGCAGCTGCCACCACCTTAACAGGTCACATGATCTAGTGGCGGCTCCTGCCAGCCAGTTGAAGATTGAACCCCTTCTCTCTCATATATTCTTACATACGTTTTCTTTCTCATCTGTTTATGTTCAGTTAAGACATAACCAACTATAGCCCTATTTAGACCTTCTTTTTTGAAAACTTCCCACACAGCACGCAAGTTACACATTTTGTTCTCTTTCGAGTCATATTGCGCTTGAATATTTAAATTGGCAAAGTTAAATTGGCAACAGATTTTTACTTGCATTTGGCTCTTGGCGTGTTCATTTTAGGCTGTATAAAGCACTTTCAGCTGTCTCATAGGCCTACATTTTTTACACAATTGTTGCACAAAACCAGACAATAATCTGGAGAAGTTCTCTTTCAGACATTGTCCAAAGAGAAATACTTCACACCCAGTTGGTGGTCTCAATATCATGCCATCATCCCAAGAGGTCACATGTCATAAGCACATGCATTCAGCTCGAACAACTTGTCTATACACTATTCACAGTCCAGAAGCCAGAACAAAGAGCACCTCCAGTTTAATAAAATTTGACCTTGCCTATTGAAGACACTCAAAGAGGAAGATTACACTCAGTCTTTGTTCAGGGGGAGAGTCTAACAGGGGGCATTAAAAGAAAATAATACATTCTTTCTTAAGCTTAACTTGATCTGTGAGGATGACAGTTATAGTTTTAAAGTCATTTTGGTAAATGTTAAGTTGAAGATTTAAAGGTTAAAGCTAGTCTTTCAATAGCATCTGTGTCACTTGTCCCTCTAGTGGAATTTAGTTGTATTGCAATCACAAGTAGAACCTCAAAATAATCTCAGAGCGGTTGATGATTTACAATATCCTACTTTATTTTAAAATTTCTTTTTTTGTGGTTTTATTACCCTCTCATAAAGAGCAAAGATTAAAAAATAAATAAAGAATAATTAATTTAAAATTAAGGAAATTAATTGTACTGGTTGCTATGCACACATTTAGGAAAGTCATGTCTATACACTGTGATAAACTCATATTATAGCCAAAAACCTCACTGCTTTCTACTTAAAGACACTTTATTTGTGAGAATACAATGTACTTTAGAAATCTTTTTCTTTTTTTGTGGTTTCACCATAGTGTTTTACAAATAGCCATTAAAATAATTTATTCTACAGTTATACTGCTCATAAAAAGTCATATATGTACATCGTGTCATTTCAGATTACATAAATAAATGATATAATAAATAATAAAAAATAAAAAATGGCAAACTGGTGACTTTTATTTTTATTTTTGCTGACTTTTGTTTTGAAAGCATGACGTCACGCTTTGGACCAGGAACTACTTTCCACTCGTCCAGCAGCAGTTGGCACTGGTGATCGCCTGCTTGCTATGCCCTTGTTAGCCACGCAGCTAACCTAAGTGCCACATTTGGAAAGATGCATTGAATTTTATATCGGAAACAGATCTGATTCACACCTATACATTCTATTATTGTCAATAGCAGGATGTTACGAGCCGGAAGTGTAGTTACCTGGTAAGTAGAGTAGCTCGTTTGCAGCTACATAATTTAACGCAGATACAGTAGACTGGGAGGCAGGTGAAATATAACTAACACTGCCTAATCCCATCTGTGATATAAATACACTAATTTATAATTATAAAGGTTAACTGTGAATATTTCCCCTTTAATGACTAATGCTACGTGCTATCGTTTCCTAAATGACACTGACTGACAGGCTACACTACTGCACTGAATAGACACCACCCGAACACTGACTTACTTTTCGCGTTTTTAGATAAATTACATCAATAATAAACAAAGATTCTACGTTGATATCACAATTATATCCTTAAAATATAATTAGACAAATTGCTGTCTATTTTGACATATTCCTTCCTGTTTTAAAGCACTAGCCATTGGGCAACTGTTATAGGAACAACCAAGAACTGAGGTTTTGTTTTGTGTTTTTGCTTGAAAATGTATCTATAGTCATTTAAAAGGTATTGTTTTCAGGCATTTGTTGGTCTATTAACACAGTTGTCAAATTTTGGACCTTATACCTTGTACAGATGTGGTTTTGCATGCTGCGTGTGTTTGACATGTCACATTACAGCTATAAATTGTCACTTTTAATCGAAAACGATGGCACACCACGTGAACCATTAGGGTTTTTTAAAAAATAATTTTCAACCTATTGTAGCTTCCAAGTCATTCTCATAATTTCAAAACAAGACTTTTTTTAAAGCTTTGCTAGACTTAAAAGTGGGACTTTATATCTTATACTATGCTGTGGGTTTGCCTGCACTGTGGCGTATGTCTGACAGAAAGCAGAATACCTGACATTATTACATATTTTTATATGTAAGAAAATAGATGTGTATTTTTCTTTAAATGTTTAATCTTGCGCATTTTATTTACAATAGCCCCCCATTACAACTATAAATTGACAACAATGCCATTGCCCCAGTTCTTTTAGCTGGCCGAATATTTTGACACTGGCTCCAGACCATCGAGCCATCCATACTCTTAAGCCCTGCATTTGAACAATATAGTCTATATTCTTCAAATATTCCCACATATATTGTTATAATCTAGAGAAATAAGAGACTCAGAAGAGTATAAATGTATCAGAATGATCACAATGTATCTCTATCCACAGCATTGCCTGCAAGAATCTACTTCCCCCCAGAATGGGGGTGAAGTTCAGAGTCCCGTTGCAGAAACTGCACCCGCTCTCTCGTGCCATCCATCACCGCTACTCTGCTAACAGCAATCCACAAAGACCACCTCACTGCTCAGCTGCCCGCCATTACACGTCTCTCTCCAGACTCCCCATGCGTCCTCCCAAATCCCGCTCAGGAGGACACGGCTATCAACAGCACCGGACCTTCTGGGTGGCCCGACTTGCTGCCAAACTGCTGAAACTGAGGTACATCGTGCTGGGCTCAGCAGTTGGAGGTGGATATACAGCAAAAAAGGTACGCTTAACTATTTGGTTGTTTTGGGCCAATTGAAATGACCTCAAGGTCATTTTACTTGCACATGCAGAGTCTGATTTTGAATTTGAATGGACACTGGGTGTGCTGGTTGTCCTATTTCAAACAGGATGCAGATATTTGGTTTTCATTTCATCACTGACTCCAATGTCATCATGTTCTTTTAACAGATTAAGCATGTGACTTATAGATTTATAGTATAAGCCATCATATTAGTTGTCAACCATATACTATTGGCTTTTGGAATCAGACAAAATGTTTATTATTAGTACACTACTAGTCAATAAATTCTGTCTGTTCTGTTTTTTACAGACTTATGATGAATGGAAGGATATGCTTCCTGATATGAGCCAATATACATGGGTTGTGCCAGACTTCATATGGGAGCTGAGTGAAAATATTGATTTAGGTAAGTAATTCAGAGAACCATATTTTGATCAAACAATATGCTTAATGCTAGGGATTCACTGGTAGGAAACTCTGGCTGATACCGATAACTGATAATACTTTATATTTGAAAGCCAATAACCTATATATTGGCCGATAAAACTAAATATAATTCTATATTTTGATATAATTTTTATTTATATCTATATTTTGATATAATTATATATATATATATATATATATATATATATATATATATATATATATATATATATATATATATATATATATATATATATATATATATATTAAAATATATATATATATTTTATCAAAAAAGTATTTTTTTCAATTAAATAAAAAAGCTCAAATAATGCTAACAAGTCATTAGACAACAAGTATAAATAATAAAAATGCATGTGCCATGGATAAATAAAATGCAATATCCTCCGCATGTACAATAATAAAATGATTTTAATTAAACAATATTGTTGATGAAAAAAAAGTTATTTATTATTAATAATGCATCAATGTTTTAGCAAAAAGAAATATCTCAAATTAATATTACTGTTTTAAATAACAACATTGTTGTTTGAGCTGCGAGCTGAATGAACACAAACTGAAGTGCTTTGTTGGGGTAATTAACTCAATTAAACTTTTATGAGATTAATAAGATATTTATGCAACATAAACATAATATTACAACTTATATCTGCACAAAATGACGCAAATGCACAAGTGAACTTGAAGTAACATAGTCAGAAGAATTTATATAACTGCTGTTGTGGATGTGCTCTTCCTGTAACAATGCGCTGAAACACGGCAACTGAACCCAAAGAAGTGTCACAGTGTTTTATTGCAATAGTGTTCTCATTATAATGTTATGTATATGTATAGTCCCAGTCATGTCGTTCCAAACCCGTAAGACATTCATTCATCTTCGGAACACAAATGAAGATATTTTTGATGAAGATATCTCGGACCTCTCCATAGACAGCTATTTAATTAACACTTTCAAGGCCCAGAAGATAAAAATGAACTAATCTAGAAGAAAATAAACAGAATATTACAACTTACAATTGCATAAAAGTTCGTCATGAAGGTGTAACTTTGTTGTAGATGCGCTCTTCCCGTAACAATGTGCTAAAACACTGCGCACAGAATCCACAGCATTCTTTTACAGTTTTCTCATTATAATTTTATGTACCCTGTGTATGACAGGTTTGTGCTGCACATGTAGCGCTTAATTGTATTTTCCTTTTCAAAGTGATTCCAAGCATATTTTAAGCAATTCAAAACCATCATGGCGAACAATGTGCATCTACACTCACCTAAATGATTATTAGGAACACCTGTTCAATTTCTCAAATTCTCATTCATGCAATTATCTAATCAACCAATCACATGGCAGTTGCTTCAATGCATTTAGGGGTGTGGTCCTGGTCAAGACAAACTGAATGTCAGAATGGGAAAGAAAGGTGATTTAAGCAATTTTGAGCGTGGCATGGTTGTTGGTGCCAGACGGGCTGGTCTGAGTATTTCACAATCTGCTCAGTTACTGGGATTTTCACGCACAACGATTTCTAGGGTTTACAAAGAATGGTGTGAAAAGGGAAAACATCCCATATGCGGCAGTCCTGTGGGCGAAAATGCCTTGTTGATGCTAGAGGTCAGAGGAGAATGGGCCGACTGATTCAAGCTGATAGAAGAGCAACTTTGACTGAAATAACCACTCGTTACAAATGAGGTATGCAGCAAAGCATTTGTGAAGCCACAACACACACAACCTTGAGGCGGATGGGCTACAACAGCAGAAGACCCCACCGGGTACCACTCATCTCCACTACAAATAGGAAAAAGAGGCTACAATTTGCACAAGCTCACCAAAATTGGACAGTTGAAGACTGGAAAAATGTTGCCTGGTCTGATGAGTCTCGATTTCTGTAGAGTCAGAATTTGGCGTAAACAGAATGAGAACATGGATCCATCATGCCTTGTTACCACTGTGCAGGCTGGTGGTGGTGGTGTAATGGTGTGGGGGATGTTTTCTTGGCACACTTGAGGCCCCTTTGTGCCAATTGGGCATCGTTTAAATGCCACGGCCTACCTGAGCATTGTTTCTGACCATGTCCATCCCTTTATGACCACCATGTACCCATCCTCTGATGGCTACTTCCAGCAGGATAATGCACCATGTCACAAAGCTCGAATCATTTCAAATTGGTTTCTTGAGCATGACAATGAGTTCACTGTACTAAAATGGCCCCCACAGTCATCAGATCTCAACCTAATAGAGCATCTTTGGGATGTGGTGGAACGGGAGCTTCGTGTCCTGGATGTGCATCCCCCAAATCTCTATCAACTGCAAGATGCTATCCTATCAATACGGGCCAACATTTCTAAAGAATGCTTTCAGCACCTTGTTGAATCAATGCCACGTAGAATTAAGGCAGTTCTGAAGGCGAAAGGGGGTCAAACACAGTATTAGTATGGTGTTCCTAATAATCCTTTAGGTGAGTGTATGTCTCAGCTGAAGCAAATAATAAATTTTTTATCAGCTTAATCTATCTGCCTAAATATCTTATCGGGGCAATAACGATAGCATAAAAAAATCAACATATATCAGCCAATACTGATATGGTAGCCGATATATTGTGCGTCCCTAGCATATGCTGTAGTTGTGAATTATTTTGCTAATGGTGTCATTTCTTTGCCTCCGAATAAAGACAAGCTCGCCAAGGCTTTGCCTGAACTAGAAGAGATAGCCAAACTACTACCTGATATGGAAAAGGTTGGAGAGAACTTCACTTTCCTGAAGAGCCTCCTCACCAGTGGTAAGCAGTCTCTTTCACACACATCTCATGATGGACACAAACTGAATACAGAGGAACAACATAGAGGATTTATAAAAAAAGAAAAGAAAAAAAAAAGACGATAAAATGATTACTTTTTATTCAGCAAGGATGCAATACAATGATCCAATGACAGAAATTACATTAATATATTACAAAATAAACTGATATATTTTTTTCAAATAATCCTGCAAAAAATATTATGAGCAGCACCACAAATATTTTCAAGATTCTTATTCCAATAAATGTTTCTTGAGCACCAAATCAGCATACTAGAGGGAGTTCTGAAGAATAAATCTCAGGAATAAATTACAATTTAAAGGGATAGTTCACCCAAAAATGAAAATTAGCCCATGATTTACTCACCTTCAAGCCATCCTAGCAGTATATGACATTCTTCTTTCAGATGAATACAATCAAGAGTTCTATTAAAAAATGTCCTGGCTAATCCAAGCTTTATAATGGCATTGACTTTATGGTTCATTTTTGAAGTCCATAAAAAAGGTTAATAAAAGGCCTTCTGAAGCGAAGTGGTGCATTTGTGTAAGAAAAATATCCATATTTAAAACTTTATAGACTAAAATAACTATCTTCTGGCGGTCAGCGATACGCAAGTCTTGCACTAAAAGAGTAACCCCTGTACGTATAGGAGCATTACATGCTTTGACGCCTCTCATGGATAGGGCTGGTCTACAAACTCAAGCCCCTCTTCTCTTATATTGAAATTCTCTGCCATTTCTCTTTAAAAATTCTCATTTTAGACTTCTAATTCATGTTTTGCTCTATCCTCTGTGCTTCTGCGTTCGTCAATACGCATGCCTCAAGGTTTCATGGGTCAAGGGTTACTCTTTCGCTGTAAGTCGACTTGTGTACTGCTGACCGCCGGAAGCTAGTTATTTTAGTCTATAAAGTTATAAATATAGATATTTTTCTTACACAAACGCTCCACTTTGCTTCAGAAGGCCTTTATTAACCCCCCGGAGCAGTTATATGATGAATAGATGCACTTTTTATGGACTTCAAAAACGAACCATCAAGTCAATGCCATTATAATGCTTGGAAGAGCCAGGACTTTTTTGAATATAACTCTGATTGTGTTCGTCTGAAAGTAGAATGTCATAAACACCTAGGATGGCTTGAGGGTGAGTAAATCATGGGGTAATTTTCATTTTTGGCCGAACTATCCCTTCAAAATATAATAAAATAGAAAATAGTTTCAAGTTGTAATAGGGCTGGGTCGATAAACGATAGCATTTCGAATCGCGATACAATTCCTGTCGATAACGATGATAAACTCTGGACATTTTATGGATGTCCAGAGTTTATGGATTATTGTAACAACCAATCACACAACAGAAATAAACGCGACAACAACCAGTCCGCATGCAGCTTTTAGCTTGCACGTCAAAGTACACGCTCTACTGGCAAAGAAAAATCGACACGAGAAGGAAAAAAATTGTCGAACGTTAAATTGAAAGTGAAACTAACCTTGCGTTATCATCAAAAGATGATGAAATTGTCAATAAAAGGTAGCACAAATTCAGTTACTCATTTGAACCATTTATGCGCTCGGGTCAAAGTCCAAATGCCAGCGCAGCGCAAACTCACTGGAGCAGATCCATTTACTCTGATCACGCGACACTAAACAGCGCTGTAAGATCCAGTGAGAAGCGCATGAATTCAGCGAAAAACACAAGTGTCTCTGTGATTTAAACTACTTTAAAGCCAGACAAAACAGCGCTGACAAACACTAAACACTGTGCGCAACGATACAGTCAGCAGGATTTTCGATCTACAAATCTCCATAATTTACCATGGATTTACTGTTGTAACACTAACTGCGCCATGTTACTGTGGCAGATATGTGGGATATTCATATAGAAATGTATTATATTATTAATGAAGACATGTATTAAATGTATGAAAGGAGTAATGGAATTTTATTACAGTATTTGTTATAGCTATAGAATTTGTTCATTTATACGAAATGGTTTTAGGCTACTGATTTTCATACAAATAACATAGAAACCATAGATACATTTTATCAAGGCAGTGAAGAGCTATATGCATTGTTTTAACTGTGGTTATCATGATCTAAATGTATGGAAACTCAGAATATTTAAATTTGACCATATAAAGACGAGGTTGTTACAATTTATTTTTTACAGATGTCTGTGTTTTTGTTAATGAATATAAATTTACATCTGCATCCTCCTAACTCAAGCTTCTACTACTACTATCAACTCACTGTTAAATTTCTTAGAGACTAAACATGTAGTATTGTTAATATTGCAGCCTGCATGGCAAACTGTGCTGAAGATATATGCCAAAGTCAGGCAGCACAAACCTGTTTCATGACTAGAAACAATATCACCCGTTAGCACATGCAGAAACTAATACATTATTTCCTCTATTAAGATATTTGTTAAGAAAAAATGACTGGAAAAGGAATTTAAAAATGTGAAATGTTTGTCATGTTCTGACAATAAAGAGTAGTTTAAAACCACAATTAACAGTCTGGTTTCTACAACTTTCATTTAAAGAGATAGTTTACCCAAAAATGAAAATTCTGTCATCATTTACTCACCCTCAAGTTGTTCCAAACCTGTATGAGTTTCTTTGTTCTGCTGAACACAAAATAATATATTTAGAAGAATGTATATAACCAAGCAGAGAGAGCAACCATTGACTACCATAGTAGGGGAAAAAATACTATGGTAGTCAATGGTTGCTCTATCTGCTTGGTTACAAACATTCTTCTTGAGGGTGAGTAAATGATGACAGAATTTTCATTTTTGGGTGAACTATCCCTTTAAGAGCAAATATCTGCCTTTAAATTTGAAAGAAAGAAATATTTGACATTTATTGGAATTATCGATATCGACTGATGTGAACATTTTTTATCGAGATCACTTTTGACCATATCGCCCAGCCCTAAGTTGTAATAATATTTCACAATGTTACTATATATTTGATCAAATAAAAGCAGTGTTGGTGAGAATAAGGCTTTTCTTTCAAAAACATTGACAAAATTTTACCAACCCCAAATGTTTGCATGGTTGTGTAAATTTTACAGTATTTAGTAAAACTATAGTGGCCATATAACACAACTCTCTCTTTAAGAATTTATTAAGTTTAACATGGTGAATGTGGTGTATTAGCTGTGATTTTGATCTTCTGAAAAGATTTCCAAAAATCGAAGTTTACTGCAATGTTTGTGAATGTCAGTTTATGTGAATGTCTGTGTGTGTGTGTGTGTGTGTGTGTGTGTGTGAATGTTAAGATTTTTAAAGCTTCAAGGAGCTAAATCTAACCATGACCCCATGTTGTTTGTCTCTGTGATTTCTGCCAACTAAATGGATCAATATAGTCTTAGACACTGCATTGCTTATAATCATTTTCACGTTTGCATAATCAGCATCTTCCTAATGGTAATACGACATTGAGGCATTTTAAGATTTTTCACATAAGTCTGGGTTATTTGTTTGCATTAACATATTTTCCAGGATACTGTGCTGACACTGCTTGCCCGCTAGAATCCCAATCCAATGTGCAATGAAATGAGCGCTCCATGCTTTTTCTACAGCCTTTATTTTATTTTCATTTCATTTGTTCCTCTTGTCCCTCCCTTCTCCTCTCCCTCCCTCCACGTTCTTCACAGGTTTGGGTAGTGAAGTCAATGGAGCTTCTGGCCTGCGTCTGTTATTAGGTGTGTAAATGTCTCCCTTAGCGTGCCTCGATTTCTCCTGCGCTGCTGCACTGATGCAAAAAGTTGATGGGGTGTGCGTCTCTAAGGATGGACCAGCAAAACCCCTCTTATCAAAGGAATAATCTTTAAATGATTATAAAAATGTTGTTAGTCGGAAATCGCTTTATTGTCTGTACAGAGCTACAGCTTCTTTATATGTGACAGAAGCTTAATTTGAATAGATGAAGTAAGCTTCCTGTTGCAGTTGCGTTACAGTGTTGCGTTGCATTTCAAAAGTCTGGGGTTGGGAAAATGTTTTTGAAATGGCTGTTTTCTATTTTAATATAATTTATTCCTGTGATGCGAAGCTGAATTTTCAGCGGAGATTGCTCCAGTTTTCAGTGTCACTTTAAATAGAAAATTCAAAGAAATAGCATTTATTTAAAATATAATTTTTTTGTAACAATGTAAATGACTATAGTCTCTTTTTTCTCTCAATTGAATGCATCTTTGCTGAACAAATGTATTCATTTCTTACTTTAAAAAAAACGTACTGACCCCAAACTTTTTAACGCTAGTGTATATTTAGTATAAACTGGATCACAAAGACTTAAGTGTTATGTAGTTTGTTTGACTTTTTATCATATACAATTTGCCAAAATCTTTTAACTAGATGCTACAGCATTCAGTCCCAGTCAATTTCAGATGCATTTGCAGTTACAGTACAGATGCAGTTCATGACACTAACAGTATCTGTGAATGTGTATTTTCTCCGATTTTAATTGTCTTGCCACTTGGTCCCTTGACTTCACCTTCTCCTCTCTAAAGATTTTGTGGGCCCTTCCCTGTGTTTGTCCCTTTCTCTCTTTCCATCGATATTACTAATTTATTCTATATGTGTGAAGTTCTTACAGCTCAAGAGTTTTGAAAAGTACACTGACTGAATATTTAATCAGAATTTTTTTAAAGGGTTGGTTCACCCAAAAATGAAAATTCTGTCATTAATTGCTCACCCTCATGTCGTTCTAAACCCGTAAGACCTTCGTTCATCTTCGGAACACAAATTAAGATATTTTTTATGAAATCTGGGCACTCTCTGACCCCTCCATAGACAGCAATTTAATTACCACTTTCAAGGCTCAGAAAGGTAGGAAATACATCGTTATAATCGTCCATGTGACTCCAGTGGTTCAACCTTAATTTTATGAAGTGATGAGAGAACAAAAAAAATAACAACTTTATTCTTTTCTTATTCTTTTATTCTTATGCTTAATTAAGGTTAAACCACTGTAGGCACATGGACAATTTTAACATAGTCTTTTAATACCTTTCTGGGCCTTGAAAGTGGTAATTCAATTGCTGTCTATGGAGGGGTCAGAGAGCTCTCAGATTTAATCAAAAATGTCTTAATTCGTGTTCCGAAGATGAACGAAAGTCTTACGGGTTTCATTTTTGGGTGAACTAACCCTTTAAGTATCTCAGACAGGGATTGATTGTTCAGAACTGTGTTTTACATTATGTTCATGTTTTCTATAGCAGATTGCACATATTTTCTCATATAGTATTTATTCTCATTACTATTACTACACTCACTACAATCCTAAAATGATATGGTCATTAAGTGTGCCTTGATAATTTATCAACGATTTCTCAAGCACCTTTGCACCATTTACTTTTCAAACCTTTGAGTCTTGTTGGGATATGGTGACTTAATATAGGCTAATGGCTTTAAAATACAAGAAAATATATGCTTTCGCATGCTAATTTTTATTGTCACCTGACACAAAGTTCTATGTGTAATGACTAAATGCTAAATGTGTGTATTAAATAGGGGGAAACAACATATTTTTGATGTTGTATTTTTTTTCCCCCTCTAGAAACCACAGGTGATTCAGCCCTGAGAGCACCAGATGTCCCACCAACGTCTGCAGCCATGTCCGACGGTAGTGATAAACAGTTCAAGAAGGTAAATGTCTCTCTTTTCACGGCATAAATTATGTTACAAATGGCTTTTCTGAATGCTAAAGCTTGACCATAATAGTATGGCGTGTTATGGTCGCTCTTTTCATCATTATAATAATTAAAGCAGATTATGTTTCTTTATCTGCATTTTTCTGCCTAGCTGTGTTACTTGGGCTTTTTCTTAGCACTAACTGAGTTGCCATTTGCTGTTCATTTGTTTTGACTGTTTACTGTAAGGTACAGGTTTACTGTATTGGTTGATGGTCCTGCTATTCTGCTTTAATATGGACATTATGTTTCAGTAGCTTGTGGCAACTTGCTAATGCTGAAGTTAAGTTTCTCTTGCCCCCTTACTCAACCAATTAAAATACACTACATGGCTAAAAAGTATGTGAAACTTTCATGCTGGAACAGAAAAGGCCTCCATTCTGCTCCAGATGTCAATGCATGGCTTTGTTCTTGTTTTTAAGCTCCTCCTAGTAATGGGTGTAACTGAATTATCTAAAACAGTTGATTAGAAGAGAGTCTCTTCCTATTTTTGTTCATGTAGTAGTTATAGTAAAATATGATAGAATAGCTGTTTTTTTGCATTTTGCTCTTGATATTTTTCCTCTCATTTTAGTTTTTATTAGTTTTAGTCACGTTCATACACTTTTTAGTCTAGTCAAGTTTCAGTCGACTAAAAGTCTGAGCATTTTAGTCGTATTTTAGTCAGAATTATCCACTACTATTTTCGTCTAGTTTTAGTCAACGAAAACTGATGACATTTTAGTCTAGTTTTATTGATGCAATTCTATTTAACCCAGTCAATATAGTATAAGTACCTAGTAGTATAGACAAAACCAAATTTTTCTTTTAGCCAAACCCATTTCAAGCAAGGTTATTTTATTATATTATTGTTACCTTAAAGACTCAAGAATACATCCATTCCAGACACAGAAGACGCTCTGATTTGAATTGACAACATAATTATTTTTACCAAACAAACATGTTAGAAGTACACATAAATTTATATAAAATAAATAAAAACATTGAGATGTCTCTTAAGGTTTGTGGTGTGTGATTTTGTGGCCGCATTTCTCCCGAACTTCTTCCAACTTCTCATTGTCACATGACCAGCATTTATGTTGCGTCTTGTCTCTTTTTCGTCACGTGATAAAGGTTCATTGACGACGATATTTAGTCATAATTTTTGCAACACTAGTGTGCAGATGTCTCTTTTATCGACATGCTGAAACATTGACAGATGAGCATCAAGGCTTTTTTAGATACTTTTGTGTCATGCAAGTCAACAACTCATAATTTTAGATGTTCTAAAATCTTTTTTCCAAGGTGTTTTAAAGGTCAGATCCAGTTTTATAATCATGATAATAATGATTAATTTCTGTCTTTTCAGCTCATTGTCTGTGTAAAAGCTTCCCCTCTCCATAACTCCTACATGTTTGTCTGCCATGGTCATTTTATGCTTTATGAGAAAACTTTCTTCTCTGAGAGCAAAGAATTCACTACTTGATATGCTAATGTTTAATGCCAGTGTTCTGTTTTTCGTTTTCTTTGTTCCATCACTCATAAATCACTCTTTGTCTGCAGCGGAAAACTATATACTTTTTAGTTTATCTTAGATTAACACTGACGTTTTTAATTTTAGCATGCATAAAAGAGCATATTATAGCCCATAAAATTACAAGGTTGTAGCAGATGAATTGGAAGTCTAGTATACTTTTATTCATCAAGGATGCATTAAATTGATCAAAAGTGGCAGTACATTTATAATGTTACAAAAGTTTCCCATTTCAGATAAATTCTGTTCTTTTCAAATTTCTATTCATCAAAGAATTTTTTTTTCATGGTTTCCACAACAATATTTAACCGCACAACTGTTTTCAACTTTGATAATAATAAGAATGGTTTCTTTAGCACCAAATTATTTGGAATTGTAATAATATTTAACAATATTGCTGTTTTTGAGCAAATAATGCAGTCTCGGTGAGCAAAAACATTAAAAAAATACCTTCACCAAATTTTGAATGGTAGTAGTAGTGTGTGTGTATAACAACATTTTACAATTGAATTAATACATGGGCTATGTTCTAAAGCAGCGGTTTTTGAAAGATGTGTAGTAATATTTGCTCTCTCTAGCTTCAGGCTTTGCACTGCTCTGCAACTCAATCACTTATTGTATCTCAAATGCTTGCTTTGCCTTTTAGCACTAGTTTTATATGATATTAATTATCTATTAAAACTTAGACGTGCCCTCTTGCAATTATAGCAGCTTGACAATATTGACTGCGAGTGCAGGCCTAGTGTGAATAAATGTTCTCTTTTTAATTTCCTCTGATGTCCGCAATTCAGCTCTTCCCCGCCCGTTTGCTGAGAGACCTTTATGGTCGTTTCTTATGCTCTTTAAGATTTTAGGTTCACCAAAACAAAGTCCAAAACTACTGTATTATCAAGAGCAGTACATTAAAGTGAGACGGACCATTACCCAAAGTACCAAAGTTGGTAATCAGGTTGATTGATTGCCCCTCTCTGTCACTGTGCGTCCCTCAGCAGGGGCTGCTCAGCGAGCTCATTCTCATTCAGCAGCAGATCCAGCAGCATGAGGAGGAGATGCGGCGGGCGGCAGCCAATAATGCTCCGCCTCCGCCGCTTGAACCCAGTCCCAGCCCGGCCCCGAACCCCAGCCCCTCGCAGTCCAAACGCAAGGTGAAGGTCCACTCCCCCACCATCCTTCTGATGCTGTGGCTCTCATGCCAGTCTTTGACTGCTCCACACCATTCTTGTTTAGTTACGTTGTGCTTTTGAAAGGATATTTTGAATTTCTGACACTCAGAAATGTATATTTCCCAAATTATTATTAGCTGACTATAATGCAGATGCTTATATTTCTAATATATCTAGCAGAATGGTGGAGGTATTCACGACTGGTGTGAGAGAACTACAGCTTTAATATACTCTAGTTATAAACCAAATAAGTAGCTCCACTCATTCAGGCGCCTGTAGGAAATTACATAAGTGAGAATTTAGCTTAATCTGCACTTGTATTTTAATTTGACCTGAGCATCTATACGGCTACATGCTCTTACCACCAAAATGCTGATTTCACTGTGATCTTATTCCATCTCATAGCATATATAGTGGGGTCCAAAGTCTTAGACCACTAGATTTTTTATTTTATTTTTTATTTAAAGGTGCACTGTGTACATTTTTGTGGCATTTAGCGGTGAGGTTGCGAATTGCAACCGTCCTCCGTTTACCCCTCCCTTTTGAAGTATATAGAGAAGCTACGGTGGCCGACACTGGACAAAGATGTAATCGTCTGAGTCAGCAGGGACTAGCTAGCGCTCTGTAGAGCAGTTTGTCCATTTAGGGTTACTGTAGAAAAATGGTGGCGCCTTACTTTACTGTAAGGGGACCCATGGTGTATGTAAATAGAAATGGCTCATTCTAAGGTAATAAAAACATAATGATTCATTATGTAAGGTCTTACACCACTGAAAACATAGTTATGTATATTATAATGCATTTCTGTCAATAGAGCCTCATAAATATTACACACTGCACCTTTTAATTAAAAAGTTTTCATTCCAAAATATAGGGGTACTGATGCTAGTTGGGCTGTAAAAAATAATAATTGTCAATAATAAAAAAAATATAAACATATAAAATAAAATAAAAAAATTGTCATAAAAATAATCTATTTAAACATGATTAAAAAATGCCTTTAATTAGAATACCTTTTTTAAAAATCTGTCCTCTAAAAATAAAATTACAATATCATACTTTTGTAATAGGTACATTTTTGAGGAAGATTTTTAACAAAAGGTTGAACTGTGTTCTCAGTCAGGGATATTTTTCAGAAATGTTAGATCAAGGTAAGCTGAAACATGTTTTAGATGTTATGAATATTTTAATTACAATATTTGTTGGACAAAACACTGATCTGACATTTTTGTACTATTTCTTATTTTGTATATTTTCACTGTTTCATACACTTTCACATTTCATTATTATTTAGATTTAGATTTTGCTGAAAAGCCTATAATAGTTTTTTTAATGGATTTTTCAGTTGTGACAACTTATCCCATACAATGTGGCAAAATGCTTTTCTATTGTAGAATGTTCCAAAGAGCATTTTTTGTGCTTAAATGGAAGGAAATGTAACTTTTTACATTTAAAAATATAAATACAGAATCTTTATGTATAAATATTTATTTTTCAATTTATGCTTTGTTTCTTGGTTTATAATTTAAAATACAACTTAAAACATTTATTTCCAAGATTCAAGGAGTAGTTCACTTTCAAATTAAAATTACTCCATGATTTACTCACCCTCAAGCCACCCTAGATGTATATGGCTGACTTTCTGATGAACATAATGTTATATTAATAAATATTCTGACGCTTCCAAGCTTTATAATGGCAGTGATTGGGTCCATTGAGTTTGAAGCTCAAAAAAGCACATCCATCCATAATAAATGTACCCCACATGGCTCCGGGGAGGCCTTCTGCCAGACCACCTTCCGTGATCAACTTATGAAAAAAAGCGTGACTGGCGAGATATATGACGTCGAACGTAGCATAAGCTTTTTGAACTGCGAGAGGCGTTACACTTTCTGCGTTTCAGGATATTTATTAATATATCTCCAAATTGTCAGAAAGAAGAAAGTCATATACACCTAGGATGGCTTGAGGGTGAGTAAATCATGTGGTAATTTTCATTTTAAAGTGAACTTTAAATTTAGAATTTCAGATTTTCAGTGTGGTCCCAGACCTTTGAACCCCATGGTTTGCACTAGACATTGATTTTTAACAATCAAACTCTGAATGACTTTGAAAACATCATCCATTTAAACAATCCAGTAAAATACTAGCAACGCTAGTAGCGTTCAAAAGACCACTATTCTAAACAAATTAAAAAACATAAAATTTGCAATCCATCTATTACGAGCAGTATGAAGTGAGTCTGTATATTTGCATAATTTTTGCGATAAGCCCATACTCGATCCATTCTGCCTTGCTCATGCAAACCCATTTATTTACACAGTCCCAAGTGAACAGTTAATATTCACTGCATGGAGTGGTGTGCCGTCCTGCCACATGGAGTGCAATGCACTTTGCCTCAGCTGTTGGCCAGCAAAACTAACCTGCCTAACACCAGAACCAGTTACGTCGTCTATCTGCACATAAGCAAAAGACATGTTATTTAGCAGGAAACAAAAAACATTTTATATCACGCACCCTTGTTTTTTACGTGTGTTTGTGTGTGTTTGATGTCTTCCGTTTGTGTCCTTTCCTTTGTGTCCAATCATTCACTGCTTTTCTGTGATTTGCCCAGTAGTTTGGGGTGTGTGCGCTCAACAATTGCATTGCAGGTGCGGGCCAATAAATGATTCAAGAAGCACTTTTGATGCATTGATTTTATAATCTAAGCATCCTTTACAAATCGTTTTTTTGTGTGGTGATTTGTGTAAAGAATAAATGATTGATTCAATGCTTGAAAAATCAAGAAGTGTAATTTATTTTCTTTGCATTAACTTGCCTTTCCTCTGCTGGGATGCCCACTGGAATTGAATGCATGTGATGTGGATTGCTTGTGCAATGACTCTTACAGGGGGATATTAGGAAGATGATCAGCTGTCCTGAAAAGATATAACATGGTCATAGTCTGCTACATTGTTTCTTGTGCTTACAGTCATCTGATAAAGAAAGAGTTGACCAGCTTCAGGAAGAACTTCTCCGAACTCAGGTATCAACTGTTAAGTGTCATTAATTATAAGCCTTGACTTAACTTTTTTTTCATACTAATGTTTGTAGCTTTTTAAGTTCATAATCATTTTATACTCCATTTCTCTCATGCTTGTATAGATGAAGTACCAACGGATGCTGGAGCGTCTGGAAAAGGAGAATAAGGAACTGAGGAAAGTTGTATTGCAGAAAGATGACAAGGGGATTCACCAAAGAAAAGTCAAGGTCAGATTTCAACCGTTTTTTTTTTTTTTTGTCGGTTAACGCAAAGAACAGATCACTGGGATTAGTTGATGCATTTATCCTGTTCTTGATCCTGTGCAGAAGTCTTTGATTGATATGTACTCTGAGGTCCTGGACATTCTCTCAGATTATGACTCCAACTACAATACTCAAGATCACCTGCCAAGGGTCAGTGTCATTCTTATTTATTCTTCTTTTAGAATGTCAAATATTTACACAAAGCTTGAGACTAGTAACTCTTTTTGAAAGTCGATTCATTTGTAGATTAATCTTTAATTCATTGATTAATTGGGTGTTTTTTCCATCAAAAATGTCTATAAAATGAATGTTGCATTGAGTTCAAAATGGTTTAAAACTAGTACTGTCAATCGATTATTTTTTAAAAACTAATTACAATTTTTTTTCTGTAATTAATTGAGCTGGAGTTTTTACATTTTTATATTGTAATAATTTCACAGTTACTCTCCAAATTAATGTAGAAACAACGTAAAAGACAGTGTATTTTAAATATTAAATATTTTTTGAAATGGCATATTTTTATGAATGAAGGCAGGCCAGTATCACTATGAACTAGTGCTGCTACTGATGTCTCTATGGAATTGATTAATGCTAGAGTATAATTGAAAGCTATCAATTTCAAAATTTGTTAGGTTTAAAAAAAATAAACAAAACGGACCCACTTTATATTAGTTGGCCTTAACTATTATGTACTAGCATTTAAATGAATAATTTTATACAATGCACTTATTGTGTACATGTATGTTTTTACATTGTACTTACATTTTAAACATTACCTGCATGTAATTATATTACATTTGTAATTACACAGTTGACACTTCCCTTACACCTAACCCTACCCTTAAACTTACCCACACCACCACACCTGTCCCTAACTTTACCCGTATCCCACCTCAATATAACAGCAAATGTGTTTTGCAATACAATATGAACACAATAAGTACATTGTACATATTTTCTTTATGTAAGTACATAGTAGTCCAGGCCACCTAATATAAAGTGGGACCAAAAAAACTTTTAATGAAACCCATTATAATAAATGCCATATTTACCTATGGCCTTCCTACCTTTTAGAGATATACAGAAAATGAATAAAGTTATCAAACATCTTTCTTAACTGTATGAATTATAAATGAAATATAGATTAATCATTATTAAGGCTACAATTGTATGTTACCTTTGTTCTTTGATTAACATTAATGACAGACATCATAGCAACTGGTTTATTAGGCATGACGTGGATCTGACATGCTGTCACGCGCATCTAATTTTCTCACATCTCTTAAAGTTAATTTAAGAATTTATTTAACTTATTTACGACTGCTCTTATGAGAATACGTGACAAAACGGACAATTTGGCATAATTCTGTGTGTTATTGTTTTTTCAAGCACAAAATAACTCAATTGTCTGTGCGCACAATACTGGCACGCGTCTTTCCGTGCATCGTGTGTGTGTCACATAGACTGGACATCCACAGAAAGCCCGTTCTCTTTTGTCTTGTGGCGCTTAAATAGTTTAAAAGGATTTTTCATGAATAAGAATGTGATCATATAATGTAACGCAAGCCAAAAGATGATAGGAAAACGTATGCTGCATTAATTGTGTTAAATATTTTTAACGAGTTAAACTGGAAAAAAAAAACACAGCACTTTAAAATCTAAAGATTACAAAATAAACAAACTGCAAACTACGTTTTACAGGTAAAACTCACATTCCCTCCTCTGAACATCATAACGCATTACTGCAACCTCATTATTTCCCTGTAACGTGGTTACATAAAACACCTCTTAATGAGTCAAACATAACCAGGTTCTGTCTTCTCTTCTCTAGGTGGTGGTGGTTGGAGACCAGAGTGCAGGAAAGACTAGTGTGTTGGAGATGATAGCTCAAGCTAGAATCTTCCCCAGAGGCTCTGGAGAAATGATGACCAGGTCTCCTGTTAAGGTGAATGAAACTAATTAAACTCTGTAGTAGTTACATGCTAACTGCTGATTTGATGCCAACATCAATGTTGAAAACAGTTGTCCTGCTTCATATTTGTGATGTGTTTACCTGACTTGTTTTATTCTGAAGGTGACATTGAGCGAAGGCCCTCACCATGTAGCAATGTTCAAAGACAGCACTCGTGAGTTTGACCTTGGAAAAGAGGAGGATGTACGTATCTTAAAAAGTTTGTGAGTCTATATTTGACTGCCAGGTCTCTAAGATGAGGTTCTTTTCTTCACTAGCTTGCAGCATTGAGGCACGAGATTGAACTCCGGATGAGGAAGAGTGTGAAGGAAGGTCAGACAGTCAGCCCTGAGGTGAGACCCTTGTTCTTTCAGTGCTTTGTGAAAACATTTACGCTTGAATCTGCCTGAATGCTTTGATATTCATCATTCATGTGTTTTCTATTTTGTGTTAGACCATTTCCTTAAGTGTAAAAGGCCCAGGAATCCAGAGAATGGTGCTCGTAGACTTGCCGGGGGTTATTAGTGTAAGTTTTGTGTACATTTTCATACAGTTTTACTCATCACACATAAGCTTATACATCTTTGCAGAACATGGTACATGTTCTTGACTTGATTAAAAGTATGTCACTTGACTGTTTCATTTGTATACAGACTGTGACTGCCGGCATGGCTGCTGACACAAAGGAAACCATTTTTAGCATTAGTAAAGCCTACATGCAGAATCCAAATGCCATCATCCTATGCATTCAGGGTGAGTTTTCACTCTTTCATAAAAAATATTTGTCATTAAGCACTATCATTGCTTTTAGCCAACACTATTAATATTTCTTTGTCTCTTGTCATTTCTCTCTTTCAGATGGCTCGGTAGATGCAGAGCGTAGTATAGTCACTGATCTTGTCAGTCAGATGGACCCTCAGGGCAAAAGGACCATCTTTGTTCTTACCAAGGTTGACATGGCAGAAAAGAATCTAGCTAGTCCAAGCAGAGTAAGACCTTGAGATATTTCACTACATGAACTCCCAATACTAAGTGTTACCTGCTGTATTAGCCACTAGAGGGAGCTCCTTTGTATCCTCTGACACTAAGAAGGAAATATTAAATGATATTTTTTGCAGGTGATGGCATTCATAGGAATGTTTTACACTTCATATACAAAGTTAAAACACTTTGTTATTCGTCTCAAACTATTCATTTTCTCTATTTGTAGATCCAGCAAATAGTTGAAGGCAGATTATTCCCAATGAAGGCTTTGGGCTACTTTGCAGTAGTAACCGGCAAAGGTATACAGTGAGATCTTTTTCATTTGCATTTTGCTGGGCTTAGATGTCATTCAAACTTATGATTGTTTTGTAGGCAGTACTAATGAGAGCATAGACTCCATCAAAGACTACGAGGAGGACTTCTTCCAGAACTCAAGATTGCTGAGGTAGGACTCAAATGCCTGTTTCTACCTTACCTTTTTCTACAATCTGTCACATATTTTGATTGAACTGTCTTTAACCAAACTGCTATAGGGATGGCATGTTGAAAGCGCATCAGGTGACCACAAAGAACTTGAGTCTTGCTGTGTCAGACTGCTTCTGGAAGATGGTGAGAGAGTCAGTGGAACAACAAGCAGATGCTTTCAAAGGTAAGATGGAAAGAAAATACACAATTTGCAGATTGGCGGGTCCCCTGGACCAGTATTTAAAATCACTTTTCTAAAGCCATATGATAGCATTCTGCAAAGAACAGACTTTTTGTCCCATTTTTTTTTTCACTAGAAACATTTTCTATTCACGCTCACTCTCAGATATGTAATATTTGTATACATCTATATCATATACCATATCCTTTTAGGACAGTGGTTCACAACCAGGGAGCCAGGACCCATTAGTGGGACCTTATCGAACTTACAAGGAGGTCTCAAGATGACTTGAAATAATTTAAAATAAGAAAAAACAAACATTAAAATAATCTGAAATTTTTTAATCTGATGAATAATTATTTTTAAAAATCATCCACGGTAAAAAAAGACGTGGAAATATCATGTAAATTAATATAATATTTTGAACTATATGACCATTTTTATAGCTAATAAACATTTTCTTGTTATGCAGTCAGGTAGAAATTGTGAGTAATAAATATATTTAAAAATCCTTATCCTTAATATACCCTTTTATCCTTTCTGAGTTCTGTGAAGCAGGTGAATAGAAAAAATTTTTTGCGAATAAAAAAGAAATAAATCCCTGATCGCATTTCTAATGATTTTCCAAAAGATGAAAAAATATTGAGAGATAATGTGGTCAGAAAAGAAAGATGTCAAATTTGCTGTCACTCCCTTAGCCGTTGTGTTACAAACAACCTCACAGCAGGTTTTCTGAAATGTAATCCAATGTAATGTAACACTAGTGTTATAAATGCAATAAAAAAAAAGAGGATATAAAACATCATTGCTGGAATTTCTACGCTAATAATTGGAAACACATCTTCAAAGCCTGTGAAAAAAGGTCCATCCTTACACAGTACAGTGGTGGCCAAAATTATTAGAACACTTGGCATCTGTGAGTCGTCTTATTGGGACTGGATTTATTTTCCAAGAGGACAATGGCCCGAAACATTCTTCTAACTTTTGCTGGAACTACCTGCGACGGAAGGAATCTGCTGGAACATTGAAAATGATGGACTGGCCCCCTCAAAGTCCGGACCTCAACCCCATCAAGCACATTTGGGGCGAGTTGGAAAATAAACTGGGCAGATTGTACATTCAAAGGAAAGCCTTTGGCTTCAGTTGCAGAAGGCATGGGATAACATTAGTGTTCTCAGAGGAAATGTATTCACTATGCCAGAGAGATGTGCTGCTGTAATTGCTGCAAAAGGTGGACATACCAAATATTAAAGTTAATAAAAACAGCACGACTCACTTCATCTGATATTTGATGGTCAGAGCAACCATCTGCATGTTTCATTATGAAATTAAATCATGTTTTGGAAGCCAAAAAAGGTCAATTTTTTCAGATCTGTTTTAATAATTTTAGCCACCACTGTATATAACAAATTACTGAAAAAGTCATGGATCCCTTCATTACTCCTATGGACAATAGGGAGCCTTGAAGTCAGAAAGGTTGTCAACCATGGCTTTAGGACATGTCTGAAAACCATGAAATAAAAAAGGCACACGAACGCTGCTTTTAAGTTTGATTATTGCTATTTTTATCCCTTAATAAGATGCTGATTTTCAAGGGAGTTTTGAGAAGAGTACACATCAGCTCTCAGGAGACTCAGTAAATAAACCTTAATAGAATCCAAACCAACAGCTCGACAGCCACTTAACTCTGAAACCCACCTCAGCAGAGCTGTTTCCTAGTCCTGTGCGTGCCGATTCCCGTCACACCTCACCTCAGCTCAGGCGTTCTGCGCAGGGCACGCTGTAGACCTCCATGCTGCCAATTAACAAGCCACCCCTGCTAACGCTCTGCCTCTAGATTTATTACCTGACATGGGACGCTCCTCAAACCTTTGTGTGGGCTATCGATCTCCACAGCTGCACCAGGGCCAGCCCGATAACCAGAGCAATTAGCGTCATCTCCATTGTGTGAGCGAGACGGCCGGCCCGTGTGTATGCTGGGAATGCGGGGGCCCCAGGGGGACGTGGGGTTGCTGATACAGTGCACGCCTGCCTCCAGGTGCATTGATCACGGCCACAGCGCAGGCTATCTGGTGGCCCTTTTTGGGGAGCTAGACAGAGATGAGAAGTGTCAGAGGAATAGGGCTGTTGTCATTTGAAAAGTTTTAGTCAAAGTTCACTCTATTATTTTAAGTGGCTAAGTGAACTTTGAATGCATTGTTTTATAGAAAATCTAATTATTCTTTTTTGTGTGAAATCAATAGCCAAGTTGCTAATGATAATTTTTTTACTTACTGTATGTCTTACTTGCTACAATCATATGAACTGGAATCGAAATGTTATGAAATTAACACCAGTTAAGGTCACAATGGTGATTATATCAGTACCTCTATGTAAGACACACTTTCCATAAACTTATATAAAGGGATAGTCCACCCAAAATTGAAATTTCAAAGTGTTCCAACCTGTTTGACTTGCTTCTGTATAACACAGATGATGATATTTTGAATGTTCAAAACAGTTTTGGTTTACATTGACTTGCATTGATTGTATGGACAAAAAAATACAATGAAAGTTAATTTGGAACCAATGGGAATCTTTTTTTTTGTGTGTGTGTTCTGCAAAAGAAGCCATACAGATTTGGAATGACTGAGTGAATAACGAGTGAAAAAACAAACAAAATCTATGGATCGTAATGAAAATCTAAATGGATCTTTCCTTCCTTGTTGACCAGCATCTCGATTTAACCTGGAGACTGAGTGGAAGAACAACTATCCTCGCTTACGAGAGCTGGACAGGGTAAGAATCAGCTCCTGGTTGATCTATACCAGATCTTTAAGTCTAGGACACCTTATTAAGTGTCAGATTTAATATTCTAATTTAAGTATGGCAAATAATAAACGCAACATTAGTGCATATTAGTAATATAAAATGTTCCTAATGTGTTGTCCTTTCAAAAAGAAAGTGGAAGAAAAAAGACAATTTAAATTCTGTAATGTATGTATTGTAAAATCTTTGACATCCTTAATAATCATGTGTGATATGACCTTAAGTATATTTTTTTATACTGTGTATATTATGCTCTTCATTCATAGAATGAGCTCTATGAGAAGGCCAAAAATGAGATCTTGGATGAGGTGATCAGCTTGAGTCAAGTTACACCAAAACACTGGTGAGCACTTCTCTTTTCATCAACTACAAAATTAAACGTAGGACTGTCAATCGATTAAAAAATTTCAACAAATTAATAATGTGTTCTGTGTGGATGGCTTCTTACTAATTTTGTAATTGACTTGAGATTTACAAAAATATTAATGCTGGGCAATCGATTAATCGCGTTTAATTGCATCCAAAATAAAAATTTGTGTTTACACAATATATGTGTGTGTACTGTGTATAATTAGTATGTATATATAAATACACACACATGCATGTATATATTTAAGAAATTTTTTATATTTATGTATAAAATATTTATATACAAGATAAAGTATATAAATATATATACAGTATATACATGCAAATATTTCTTAAATATATACATGGAGTATGTATTTTATATATACATAAAAATTATACAAATGGTCATTGGCAAACTTAAGACGGGCCTTGACATGTGCTGGTTTAAGCAGGGGAACCTTCCGTGCCATTCATGATTTCAAACCATGACGTCTTAGTGTATTACCAACAATAACCTTGGAAACGGTGGTCCCAGCTCTTTTCAGGTCATTGACCAGCTCCTCCTGTGTAGTTCTGGGCTGATTTCTCACCTTTGTTAGGATCATTGAGACCCCACAAGGTGAGATCTTGCATGGAGCCCCAGTCCGAGGGAGATTGACAGTCATGTTTAGCTTCTTCCATTTTCTAATGATTGCTCCAACAGTGGACCTTTTTTCATCAAGCTGCTTGGCAATTTCCCCGTAGCCCTTTCCAGCCTTGTGGAGGTGTACAATTTTGTCTCTAGTGTCTTTGGACAGCTCTTTGGTCTTGGCCATGTTAGTAGTTGGGTTCTTATTGATTGTATGGGGTGGACAGGTGTCTTTATGCAGCTAACGACCTCAAACAGGTGCATCTAATTTAGGATAATAAATGGAGTGGAGGTGGACATTTTAAAGGCAGACTAACAGGTCTTTGAGGGTCAGAATTCTAGCTGATAGACAGGTGTTCAAATACTTATTTGCAGCTGTATCATACAAATAAATAGTTAAAAAAAATCATATATTGTGATTTCCGGATTTTTAGATTGTCTCTCACAGTGGACATGCACTTACGATGACAATTTCAGACCCCTCCGTCATTTCCAAGTGGGAGAACTTGCAAAATAGCAGGGTGTTTATATATATATATCCTTGTCCATCAGCAAAACCACAACAAATGAGCAATTCTCCTCTGTGAATCATTGTTGGCTGGCTGACATTAAACTCTGCATCTCCATCTCATGGCTTCAGGGCTGACTCTACCATCAGATTACAAAGCTGCTAGCTGTACCTTGAGTTATGATCCCAAAACCCAGAGGAACAAGCTAAATGAAATAGATCAGATGTTTGTAGGCAGCCCAGTGTGCTCCATCAGCCTCTCAAATCAATGGCATGATGAATAGCTGGAGGGTGGCTTCTCTGGCCAGCGCTAGTTTGGTGTTATTGGAGATGTGTGTATATTGATGTGCCACGATAGAACAAAGCAAACGGGAAGCTATGAAATATGGTGCCTTTTATGATAAACGAGCTTGACCGTCACCCTCAGAATATTCTCATCTTTGTCTTAATGTCAAGTCCTATACTTTCCACACGACATGTTTAGAATTATGAAGTTAATTTTTGTTGTTATTTGGTCGTGTGTATTTTCATAATGAACAAACGTAAATTTTGTCTTTGTAGGGAGTCCATCTTGCAGAAAAAGCTTTGGGAAAGGGTCTCAACACACGTTATTGAGAACATCTACCTGCCTGCCGCTCAGACCATGAACTCGGGCACTTTCAACACCACTGTAGATATAAAACTCAAGCAGTGGACTGATAAACAACTTCCTCATAAAGCACTAGAGGTAATCATCGCTGGTGAAACACTGATATTTCTTTTGTGCTGATGTTTAGTAGTTACATTTCCCAAATCATCAGGTGAAAAAGATTGTTCATGTGAAATGTAGAAGATTTTGTAATATTTAAATTTTGTTTGGTTAGAAAACAGGTTTTTGACAGCCCCATTGCTCTCTTCTGAATTTTATATTATATTACCATTTAAAAAGTTAGTGGGATCTGTTAGATATTTTAAATGGTTTTGAAAGAAGTCTTTTATGCCCACCAAGGCTGCATTTATTTAATCAATTATAGTAAAACAGTAATATTGTTAAATATTTTTAAAATATATTTAAAACATTTTTTGTTAAAAAAGCCTAACCAGGGACTGGGGCTGCAAATTAGCCTTTGGCTAGAAGCCTGTATGTGGAGCATCGGCTGCTTGAAATTGTAGCAATGTTTTTTTGCATTGTCCCTGTCAAATAAACTAATAAATAAATATAAAGAACTGTTTTCTATTTTGTTATATGTTATTAACTGCGTTCAAAATGTATAATAATACTAACAACAATAATATATATATTTTGCAGCATGCAAAAATCTTTACTGTCACTTTTGATCAATTTATTGCATAATAACAGTATTAATTTAAAAAACCCAGCAAAACATATCGACTGACCCAAGAATATACGGTGACGTATAACACAATGTGAAAATAAAATTTCTCTCATCCAGTTTTTAAATCATATCTTTTCTTTCCTAATCAGGTTGCGTGGGAGACATTGCAGGAGGAGTTTGCCCGTTTCATGTCAGAATACAAAGGGAAGGATCAGGATGACATCTTTGATAAGCTTAAGGAAGCTGTCAAAGAAGAGAGCATCAAACGACACAAGTGGAATGAGCGGGCCATGGACAGCTTGGTAAATATCATGTACAATACCAGAAATTCAATATAGAATTTACAACCAGAAATAATGTTATTTTGCTAATGCAGCACACAAGGGTTTCTTGAGTGCCGTTGGTAAATGTTACTCGTGTATTTGCGGTACAGAGAGTGATTCAACACAATGCTTTGGAGGATCGTTCTATCACAGACAAGCCCCAGTGGGACGCTGCTATTCAGTTCATGGAGGAAACGCTACAGTCTCGCCTTAAAGACAGTATGTCTACCCCTCATAAACTCCTTTCTTGTCTCTCTGTGCATGGAGTGTGTGACTCATCTTCCTGTGTTGCAGCTGACTCCGTAATAGCAGATATGGTGGGGCCAGACTGGAAGCAGAGGTGGTTGAGCTGGAAAAATCGAACACCAGAGCAGGTTGGACAGACGAGACTACATATTTGTCCACACAGTTAAAAAAAAAAAAATTGTTTTTATGATAATGGTGCCATACTTAAGTGTCATTAGTATTAGTAGGTACTAGTGAAAAGAGTCAACAATTTTGTTTCCTAATTCTAGCACATCCGTAATGAAACCAAAAACGAGCTTGAACGTCTGTTGAAGCTTCATGAAGATCACACAGCTTACCTGGCCAATGATGAGGTCACTACAGTACGCAAAAACTTAGAGGGCAGAGGAGTGGAGGTGGACCCTGTACTGGTGAGTGAGACACTGAGAGAAAATATCTACCATTACTATCTGCACATCTGATTTTATGCTTTATTTTTTACTAATGTATGTATAACTAATTTCTCTCTGTAGATCAAGGATACGTGGCACCAGCTCTATCGACGCCACTTCTTGCAAAAGGCATTATCACATTGTAACCTCTGCCGGCGAGGTTTCTACTATTACCAGAGACACTTTGTAGACTCTGAGGTAGAGAAGATGCCTTTTTTTAGTAACATTTTGTGAAAAGAAAAAATAGGGCTGCAAAAGTGTTTTTGAGAATTAAATGTTTAATGAGATTAAATTAATTTATATATTTTTGTTTCGTGAGAGAAAATAAATGGATAAAACAAAATTAAGCATTTTAAAGTGCAAAAGTAAAATAAGTAAATAAATGTAATGCAATTGTTAATTGGAATTTATTTTAAAAGGAAAACCAGGTATTATTATTTATCCACAACAAGACTAAAGTGATTTGCACTTTTTGAATAACTGAGCTGAATTATCATCATAGCATTTTTCTCTCTCTTTTGGTCGAAGACTGAAAAGTGTTGGTGTTTCCCTACTTTATACACACAGTTTCTGTAAAATTAGCTATTTGCTTTTGTGTTGGTTCATGTTAAACGGTTATATTTAGCTAATAGGTACTCGTATTTCTCTGTGTTCCAGCTTGAGTGCAATGATGTGGTTCTGTTCTGGAGGATCCAGAGGATGTTGGCCATCACAGGCAATACTCTTCGACAACAGCTCACTAACACTGAAGGTAAGCGTTCCTGCAAAATCTTCACAAATCTTCACAAATCGTCTCTCAATACTAATTAAACAGGCTTCAGTGTGAGGGAACTGTGACTGACTCCTGGTAGCATTTACGTTCCATGTTCAAACAACATATAAGCATTTTTTTTTGTGTGTGTGCGTGTGTGTGTGTGTGTGTGTGTAGTGCGGCGCTTGGAGAAGAACGTTAAAGAAGTATTAGAGGACTTTGGAGAGGACAATGAGAAGAAAGTCCAGCTGATCACAGGCAGGAGGGTTCAGTTGGCAGAAGACCTCAGTAAGTTTATCCTCATACTTTCTCTTCTTTCAGTCTGTGAAACCGCAGCATGACGATCGACCACCAGAGGGCAGTGTTGTTTTGCACTTAAGAATCCATTAATTTGGTCTATATGGGTAATTTATCAAATTTCACTCCAGCATTAAGTTTCCATTTTTCTTGTTGCATTTATTAAATTCATGAATATTTGATTTTTCATAAATACTTTTGATGTTTATCGATCTTCTTTTTTTTCAATGCAACAACAGTTATATAATGAGCTGTCAGAAAGGTTAATCAAATCAGCCCCCCCCCCCCCCCCCCCCCCATCTGTTTCTAAGTATTTCCTGTCACATTTGAATTCTAAAAGGTTTTTTTTTTTTTTGGAGGGCCAAAACCATTCATACTTCAGTGTCAGGTGTATGTGCTTGGAATTCCACTGTTTACAATCCCTTTTCCGTTCTACCTTCTAGCTCATTTTAAGTGATATTACTTCAGAATAGGGTACAGATAGCTTTCCACACACACTTCTCTCTCACACTCCCTCTCATTTTTTCCCCCTGTTCCTTCCTCTGTTGAGGCTTGAACCCTTAATTGCCCTTCACAGTGTGGGAGACTCCTGGCTGCACACTGCCTGCTGTCTGTCATGTCCTCAGCCCTGGTTACTGTTAAACACCCTGTTGATTAAAGCAGCAATTTGTGGATGCACGTCTGACATGCTCAGACTTGATCTCACACAGACACACGACTCGCACAGACGTAAATCCCAGTGCTGTCATGTGATAACAGAGAGTGAGGTAATGGCCCTACCGCCCAGGTTAGTGTATGCTTAGACACAATGGTCAAACTGCCCATACAGTGTCTTGAGTTATAAAGAGCCACTCTGCGAATCCACTCCACATTCTCTATGAAGAATTTCTTTGTGTATCTAAGAGGCCTCTCTAAATGCTTAGTGGGCACTGTCTCTTTTGACCAGGTTGACTTGCTTAAGTGTCTTTCCAGTGGACAGGAAAAAGCATGATGGCAGTGATTTTATCCCATTACTCAACAGATATCTTCTATCATCATATCTTTACAGCATTCAAAGCATTGAAGCTTTGCAAAGGCACATTCATACAGATGCTTTAGGTATTTAGGACACAGTCTTTCAGGACAGAGATGTACCATGTTAACCAGAAAGAGTGCTCAATCTATTTTATCTGCTTTTGTACCTGCCCGAATATAAAGACCCCAGGATGTTTGGTTTCTTTGGTCCCATGAGCATGTCCACTAGTCCTATTATAGTCCTATGTCTGACCCGCCACGGTTTAAGCCTGATGCTTGGCGTTGGGTAACCCTTAGAGTGGATTCCTGTGCTGTAAAGCATGACGTTGCCTGGTGGATAACCAGCACTTAGGGTAAACACAAGCATGACCTCCCAAGAAGTGGCTGTTATGCTAATAAAAGCAAGTCTGGGCATGCACACATGCATCAGTGCCCTAGCTGTTGCCACTGCACAAAACACATGGTCACTCTATTAAGGTGCAGTCAGTCTTTATGAGAGAGAGAGAGAGAGAGAGAGAGAGAGAGAGAGAGAGAGAGAGAGAGAGAGAGAGAGAGAGAGAGGCTGGCTGACAGGTCTTGGATTGTTAATAATGGTTGCCATGATATGAAAAACAATGGCTGCGTTTAGTAAAAAGTGACAATCATATTTGAGATTAATCCAAATTTTAATGGCATAAATGCCATTAGCACATTTACATACATTTTTCACTTTAAAAATGCTTCATTTTGTTTTGAGACATCAAGCCGATAGCCTCCAACATGTAGCGTAATTGTGCTTTGGGCGACCCGAGTTCGAATCCCATCTCATGGTCCTTTCCCAATCTACCTAACTTCGCTTCCTATCCTCTCTCCAACTGTACTAACTGTAAAAATGCCAAAAATAGTTCTTAAAATAGTTTTGAGACAACATTTTTTTATAATCGAATTCGGCATTTTTATAGTCAAAAAGTTTAAGAGAATAAATAAAATACCATTTAACATGTAATTACCATTGTTCAATGGTCAATAATTTCAAAAGACCTTATTAATAGGGAACGTATTTACAAAGGCAAGCCAGATATTATTACCCATTAAAAAAATTTATTCGAATTGAATTATTATCATAGCTCAAGAAGTATGACATGTACTACCATTTCAATGTTTGGTTTTAGTAAGATTTTTACAATTAAAATCTTTTTCAGTAAGAAATTAATACTTTTATTCAACAAAGACACTTTAAATTGATTAAAAGTTGCAGTTGAACTTCCTATTTAGTGACAAATTCGGAAAAATATGCATCACGGTTATTACAAAAATATTAAGCAGCACAACGGTTTTCAACTTTGATACAGTTATTTTAAATTGCAATAATATTTACAAATATTAAATAAATGTAGCCCTGGTGAGGCTTAAAAAACATTAGTGTATATGTTGAACAACGTTAAATTTACACATTTTAAAACAAAATATTTGGAGGCAAATTTGAGCAAAATCTAAATGTTAATAATTATACTAAAAAAAGATTAATGACTAATTGTTTTAATCTATTGACAGACCTAGTAACAATTAATTGAATATTGCTGATTAATAGACACATTAAGCATTGGTCTGACTTTACTAATAAACAAAATTGTATGTTTTGAATTGAAGGAGAAACTGTTTCTAATTATAAATAATTTCAGACCCAGCTGTTTTCATCCTGTCGTCATTGTGGTGTGTTTTGTTTAAAGTTTAAAAAGTAGAAAAAGGCTTTTCTATTTGGCATTCATTTACAGGAATCATAATGGCTTGATCGTGTGCTGTATCATATTATATTCAGTTTTTCCGTTTTCTTTCACAGTATATTGTCACTTTTTGTGTACATGGGTTAAATCAAAAGCATATTTGTATAGTTTTCACTTTTCAGGCCAGAGGTTTGCCAATGTGTGTTTAGTATAAGCACACTACATTGTCTGTAGCATGGCTTTGTACAAGAGGTGGTGTTTTTGTAAGTGCATTCGTTTTGCCACTCTTTTTGGGCCACTTTTGTGGTTTCTGCCACATCCTGAAGGCATATGCAAAGGAACATGAGTTTGGACAGAATCCTGGCTATTTCCAATTTCTTTTCAAATAGCAGGGAAGAATTTGTGGGCCTGTCTGGCCTTGCCGTCTTTCCTGCGTGAGGTGGCATCATGTTCCCAGGGTTCCTGGAGCTTTTGATGTATTTTGATGTGCTGTCTCGGTTTCTTCAGAGAGAACAAATGATCTTATTTTGGCTGTATTCACCTCCTAAATTCTTAAACCATTTAAACAACAGCGAGCTTTTCAATCTAGCCTGGTTTCAAGCACCAGTATGCTACGCTCCAATGATCCCAAATTAATATGATAACAGCTGATCAAATATTAAAGTAATAACTTTAAAAAAAAAAAGTAAGGTTCACTGAAAGGTTCTTTGGGTAATCCCAACATGGATCTTCTATGGCTATGCTGTGAAAACACCTTGTGGAACCATTTGACAGTTTTAGCTGATCTAAATTAATTTCTCACCTTCCCAGAAATCATATTGTTGGATAAAACAAAAAACAAAGTTTACTAGCCCCTTAGCATACTCTCCCAGTTGGCTCTTCCTAAAGTTCCATCAACTTTGAAGTATCACTTTTTGACCAGCAGTTTTGACAAGCGTCTCTTAGATGTTTGACTTCTGGAGAGCCTCTTGAGGTTTTTTACAAATCAGTGAAGCCCATTACTCCTTACGAAGCACTCTGAGTGTTGTGCTTCAGTTCACTTTGATGATGCTTTGGTAGGTCCAATCTTACACAAAATTGGACCTTTTATGCAATTGATATATTCCTGGATGGTGATTTTTAGGAGGTGGAAAGTGGGCGATTTTTATTTTGGGAATATGTCTCCAAGCCACATCTATTCCAAGTCGCCCACCTTACAAGACCCGACAGGAAAAGATTCCAGAATCCAGTAGCGGACGGGAGGGGTTAGGAAGCAGGGGGATTTCAAGCTCCATGCTCTTTAAATCACCTATGAGCTGTTGTTACACGCTCCCCGTCTTGCTCCCTGTTTGCCTTCTTTTTTTTTCTTTTTTTTCTTCTTTTTTTTTTAGACCAATTGGAAAAACTGACAGCCCCCTTCATAAAGCGAGAGATGTATTGATGGGTTTATAGAACCTGGGGCTGGGCCAGGGGTTGAGTCCGGCTCACACGAGGCCATGAGGGGCTATTACTCCCACAGGTGCAGGGAGCTGAGCCGCTGACCCTGGCCTCACCTGTCTGCCTGTTTGAAGATGAGGAGCAGGGGGAGGACAGGGGCACTTCCCTTAACAAAGGAAAAAAATTTAGCCCCTGGGGCAAAGTCTGGTGTTAAGAGGGATTTGCCCTTACTTGCAGGCAGGCAGGCAGAGAGCTGCTCTGGTTTCACACTTGGGGATTGTACATGTGTGAGTGAGAGAGTGGGAATGCGTGGGATTATATGTGCAAGATGGCTGCATTCAGGCTTGTTACTGTGGCTGCTGCCTGTGGGTGATGTGTCGTGTGCGCTCACAGTGCCAGGGCAGCTGTATGGCACTGTGCCTTCTCTGGAGCTCTGCCCACATCGCTAATATGCAACTGCAGGCACGTCAGGAGACGGCTTTATGAGTCTTTGATTTACCTAATAGACTCAATTCAATTACTGCAATCCAGGGCGTGCATGGCTGTCTTGTCAGCCCGTATGACAGTCATAGACTTGGCTCTTAGTTTCCATTTCATTTTTTTGAATGGTGGAAAATTGATGTGTAAACAGCCAGAGTAATTCTTTTTTAGTGCTTCTTTTTTTTAGGCTTTTTAAGGGCCCACAAGCACTTAAAAATTAGTCTTTGAGACATGGCAACTGAAGTGTGGATGGGTTTTTCCCCCCACATTTTGAGCATTACTCTCACGTTTTATGGAGTGATAGGACATTATTGTAGAGAGGACAAAAATAGACTTGCAACCCTGCAGCAGTACTACAAGTCTACAGACATGTGAAAGTAAAAGCAGTAAAAGTTATTAAAAGTAATTTAGTTACGTTTTAGAAAAGTTTATGTGAGCTAGAATATTTCTTTATTTAATTTGTTGGTATTAAAGTGATAGTTCACCCAAAAGTGAAAATTATCCCATAATTTACTCGCCCTCAAGCCATCCTAGGTGTATATGACATTCTTCTTTTAGACGAACACAATCAGAGTTATATTTAAAAAAATGTCCTGGCTCTTCCAAGCTTTATAATAGCAATGAATGGCAGCCCAAAATTTGAAGAGCAAAAAAGTGCATCTATCCATTATAAAAGTAATCCACACAGCTCCGGGGGTTAATAAAGGCATTCATGAAGCGAATCGATGGGTGTTTGTAAGAAAAAACAATTTTTTTTACACGTTATAAAGTAAAATATCTAGCTTTCAGTGGACCACCTTCCACCTTAACCCCTGGAGCCGTGTGGATTACTTTTATAATGGATGGATACACCTTCAAATTTTGGGCTCCCATTCACTGCAATTATAATGCTTGAAAGAGCCAGGATATATTTTATAAAACACTGATTGTATTCGTCTGAATAGAAGAATATCATATACAACTAGGATGGCTTGAGGGTGAGTAAATCATGGGGTAATTTTTAAATTTGGGTGAACTATCCCTTTAACACATTTCACAATGAGTTTCTATTTACAAGCTCTTGGTTCGATTTTGGGATTTAAGAATCGATATCAGTTAATCGAAATAAAGGTGAATTAAAATCATTTAATCAATATTGTCAATCCAGCCCTAATTGGAGGTTACAGCTTCTCGGCAGTTTCACCTCCTTATAACGAAGTTAAACCAACTCAGTGTTATGCAGGTCCTTTAGAAACGCTGTTATGTTCAGTCTCACACTCCCCCTCATCACCTTTGCATCATTTTGTCTCTCTCCTGAAAGGATGACTTGAAAAACAGTTTTAGTGCTCAATGAAAAACGCTCCCCTGTTTCCTCCTTGCGTAGTGCTGTACTGTTGCTGCCCCTGAGCTCTGTATACACAGGGTTTAACTGTGTTTGCATGAGGCGTTAGGTCACCACAGAAGCTCCTGTACCACCTCTTTCACCTCTGTCTTTCTCTCTAACACTCTTTGTCCTCTATCGAATCATTCCTTTGACTGTATGTTCTTGCCTTTTATTGGTTTATCTAGAGTTGGGAATATGAAACTGTTGATCCTGTGAGTGTTATCATCTGTTTGTGATGTTGCCCTAAAATGTGTACTTAATTTTTAAATATTTGCGCAATGGAATTTTCCTTGATCTTTTGATGTATAAGAGGTCATTGTAATATAAAAAATATCCTGTACGTTTAAGAATTCAAAACTTCCTCGTTAGTCCAAAAACAGTTTGTATTGAAACCAAGCTCAGAAATCGACACGTTTCGGATTTTGTCACATTATTATGTCATAGTGAGACGAAAGACCGCCTCTGCAGAAGAAGATCAGCGCCTACTTCTACATCATTGCCTCTTTAGCCCCGCCCACCGATTCGTGCTTGTCATGTAGTAGTAAATACGAGACAGACGCAAACACAAGATTACTCCAGCAACAAAACGGTAGAGATGCCTTTGAGGGTTACAAGACGTTCTGAAGTGCCAAGTTATAGAAAAACACTGTCTTTGCACTGCCATCCTTGTGATCCTAACCTTTAGAAAGCGTGGAACTTTTTGAATGAAGTCCCAATCAGATTGCGTCAGTAAGACACTTCATTTGTTCGCTTCATTTTACTGCAGAGTCGTTTTTAAACAAGACAGATCGACACAGGCTTTTCAGAGAGATGATGCAGTACCGACTATATTAGATCCGACAGTTATGTCGCAACACACTAGTGTGAGTAACAGTGTTTTTTCCATGTGTCACTATTGCTTTGTCTTTAACAGATCGTTTGATATGTACTGAGTATTTATACTGTATGATGGTGATGGTTGTGGTTAGCTTGTTCTTTCCTTTGCTTCAGCATTTATGGGTTTAATGCGTTGGATTCCTGGATACGGAAGAAAGCACGTAGAGAATGATGCTTGTTATTTTTTTTATCTAATCCATTCTCTGTAATCTTGAATAAAAGCTTCAGTGAGTGACATCTTCAGTAAGACATTACAACACGCTTCATTTTATTTAAAACACGACACTGCAAATGACAATGTATACGTTTTTCACTTTATTCACAGTAACGTTATATCGCGATATCTATAAAACTCTTGAAAAAAAAATTAATAATAATGTTTCAGTCAAATTCATCTTTACTTTCTTTTCTTTTCTTTTTTTAGCCAATGAATCACACCGTTGCATACAGTAATTACAACAGTTGAGACAGTTGGCTTTCTCTGGCTTCTTTGACACTGAATAAGAAATAACCAATAACACAACTAATACCTTAACCTGTTAACTTGCATCCCCATTTGGAACCCAAATCCAAGAAATGGCATACCCAAATTAAAATACAATACTTTAATTTAAGGTGATTTAGTTACATGTTAATACTTGTACTTACTATAGTAATAACAGTAAATTATGCATAATTACAGTAAATTATGCATAATTACAAGTACCTAAACCTAACCCTAACAGTAGCTCTATAGTTAATATGTTTAGCGTTAATGTAACTTTTAATATTACTCAGTATTAATGTGACTGTCACCTTAAAAAGAAAGTGAAAACCTTCACTTCAAACATTGTAGATTTATGGAACATTTTTAAGACCTATGCCATGTGATTTCATTTAGAGAAGACTAAAATGCTAACCATTTTAGCTTAGTACAGCGTCAATACAATTTATGAAATCCCCCCTATCCCCCTATCCCCCCCCCCCCCCAGCATATTTGACTCCAAAATTGTGTTATAGCGTCCGTCGAGTGATTGAAATTACTTCCTTCTGTGAACTGATGTGGCTTATCACAGAATATACAATTATATTAGGCCTATTTTATAGAATTCTATACAGTGTTAAAGGCTATGTCGATTATTAGCATTGCATTATAAATGTTCATTATCCTTACAAAAAAACCCAAGATGGCTTGAAGAACACAAATAAACCATATACTGTCACAATTGCGTGTGAATTCTCCATGTTTATTCAGTCAAAATGTCCAGGATTAGGGATTTCTTGGAACATCAAGGCTGCGTCCGAAAACCTAGGCAGCTGACTTGTTGCCTCGCTGCCATATCAGACAATGGCTTGTAATGGCATGATGGCACCTCACAAAACTAATTTCAGACAGACTTCTTAGGCAGTGTAACCGTTTAATGATCTACAGCAAAATAGGGAGAGCTTTGTTGAGAACTAAATAAATATTGAATTACTACATTAGTAATTCCTCGCTAGAAATTACAACAGAAGTGGAAAATGTTGGTATAAAACGTATAGTAGAGAAATAGTAGAGAAATTACCGTATAGACAGGAGGAGAAGCTCGCAGGCAATCTTTTACTGTCTATGAGGCAATCGGGGGGACGTGGAGGCATAAAGTCCGATAAAATCAAGGGAGAAGCAAAGGGAGAAGCCCATAGAGAGCCAAAAGCAACGGGACAAAATATTTCAACAACATGATTCAGATTTCACTTTGCACAACTACTAGAGGACTTGCAACTGTCAGGCAGGTTGCGCACGTCAAATCTACGTCATCAAGCTCAGTCTGAGGCTGCACAGTACCTGCTCAGCCATTAGGAAGTGATTGACTTCACTTTTTCCCGTTGAAGACTATGGGGTCGCTGTGTCCATTTCTTTTACTGTCTATGTTTCAGACGCAGCCCAAAAATGTTATACTTCTATGGGTCTCACTTGTGGAGTTTCTGTGTGAGGGAGCCCTCCAGTGTTGAGTACGAATGAAACAAATTACATGTGAGAGTTTAACATTCCATAATGCTCACATTGCCAATTTAAAATACAACCAAAATATTCCTCTCTAAAGATATTTGAAGTTAACAATAACATACGATAATCCACAAGTTTTATCCGAATGAGCACACTTTTGGACTAAAAGTATTAAGGGATGTAAACATAACAAAAAACAGAAAGGTGTCAGCAGTTAACAGGTTCATTTAACATTTCCCGTTTCAGGACTTGCAAAATATTTGCAACTTACCCTCTGTATAGTGGCAAAATCCGCAGGATGATGGATGCGGAGGTGGGTCCTGCAGACTAGACAGTCATTTTCTCTAAATCCAAAAAACACCCATACTGGCGAGCTTACTTTTTTGGGGTGTGGGTAGAGACTCTCCTCGTGTTATCGGACAACATTATTTATTATGGCAGCGTTATGGTGCAATACCACCACCTATTGTTCTTTGAGTTTGTTGTCAACCAGGTACTGCTGCTGAATTATTTATGTGTCATATTATTGTGTACTATTAATTTTTAATATTACGGTTATCGCCAATACCAGTATATTGTCACACCCTTAATGAACAGAATATCAATATTTCATGTTTTGAATATCATGGTTATCGTCAATACTGGTAGGCCTATATCTCGACACCCCTACGCATAAATGTTCCACGTTGGCAAATGTTTCAACTATGTAATGAGATGTCTTGAAAACGGCACACCGATCAGTGTTTGGAAGAGAGGGACAAAAACAGGATAGAAACTAGTTTGTTTCTTCTAAATTATGTTTTTTAAGTAAAAAAAAGCAGTTCATGAACCCTTAAATTATTTGTTAAATATTTAATTTATATTTATTGAATTTCACGATTCTTTTTACATATTGTATTTTAATATAATATTGAATAAATAAATTTACGTTTTTAAAAGTAAAATAATTAAGTCGTACAGCTATAAGTAACTCCATATAGGACACTTAGACGTTTTTGGGCATGTGGTGGTCTCCTCAACTGGCATCCATCGAGTCATTCTTATTGTTGAGCTCTGTATTGACCAGAGAACTTGTTTTTATTGATTTATGCAAATAATCGTTCAGTTCACTAAAGACATGTACAGGAACTGATTCACCCAATGAACTTATATTGAAAACAAAGCGGCATACTTTAGGATGTCACCCATCAATTTATGGAGAACTATATGCACTTGCCTTTCATCTGTGGCCAGCTTCTTTGTTTTTCCTCCTCTCACTCTCGCCTCTTCTTTCTCACACGCTCCCACAATATTCCCTGCACCCCATTGCTCTGATGTGAAAAGCATATTTTTGGCCTGCCCCTCTAGTGACAGAAAGACGATTATGCCTTTCTTTCAGGCTGAGAGGAAACCGCTCCCATCTCTAAAACAGCTGGAGCGAGCCCCCCTTCCCCTCCGACGCTGGCTTGTAGCCTCAGTCTTCCCATGCAAGCTGATAATGGGCCGCCCACTCCCACCAACGTATCCCCGTCACCCCACCCAAGTGCTCTCAGAGGTCCTGCTCCCCTCATATAAATCTCTCAGCACTCGTCATCCCAGTGAAGGAAGTATTTTCCCTCTTCTCTCTTTTACCGTCACCCTGCCACCGAACCTGGGGAAGCGGAAGTTAAATGAGTGGGAAATGGGCCGGCGATCTTGCATTTCCATTTCACCATTCGTCCCATCACAAAAAGTGCCTCTGGGGTTAGCAGGATCAAGTCCTGTTGTCGGTCGGTCTCCTCCAAGGCTGTTCTCAAAACCTCTGCACACCACACCATACATCTATCTGTCAGATAGTATGTTATGAGGTAATAGGAAAACCATACATGTCCTTCCTCGCTGAGTAAAAATAGAGCACTTGTTGCAATGCCTCACCTTCTGGACCAGACGCAGTGACACTGCATGACATAGTGCTGCTCCTTTATCATGTCTTTGTTCAATTCAGTTAAAAAAACGGATTTACTGAAGCTATAATTTTAGTCCCCGGCATCACTTTTTAATGTATTCTGCAAACTGCTGTAACAAAGTGTGTTTTTCTCTTTTAAATCCAGAATCCTAATATTTAATCCTTAACCCAGTGCACAACATCCATCAGTAAATATGTTGTCCTACCTAATGATCCATTAAATCAGGGCCTTATGAAAGGCCTCAATTAATTTCTGCACACATATTAGCCAGTTAAAATGACTGTAAAATTCAGACAGATCAGGTTCTACATAAGTGGGGTTAAAAGGATAGTTAAACCCAAAAATTTAAATCATTAACTCAGTCGTTCCAATCCTGTTTAACTTTTATTTTTGGAACACAAAATAATATATGTTGATCAAATAAATCAATAAAATCCAGATAAGTTTTGTAGAATGTCCTCTTTTGTGTTGAAATGAACTTTTCCTTTTAGATGCCCATCAGTGGTGCAAGGAATTAGAGGTGGGATGAAAACCCACTGTGACCACCTGCAGTTGTGAGTGCAGAGTCAAAGTTGGAACTTTATGCTGGCTGACATAGAGTTATGAGATTGTTCTTTCTAGCGAGGGTAACTTTTGGTCTCAAATACTCATAGAGGGACGGCCGTCTATTGTCCGGTTGACTGTTTTCTGGCTGTTCCTCGTCTTGACTTGCCCCTGTCTTACCTGTGCCAAAGCCCTGTAATTAAATGCTTATTGGAGTCCAGGCTGGAGGGAGGCTGTGAAGGGGAGGTGAGGAGTTCAGCGTACACCTGGGTTGACACCTAGCACTCATAAGCAAGAGTCTCTCACGCAGCCTAAGGGGAAAGTGAAGTGAAAATTCCCATTAGATGCACCATCAGATGTTGTTCAAAATGTTGAGTGTGTTGAAATTAATTCTACAAAAGTTCTTTGTGGTCTGTAGCGGTCCATTTCCTTTAAAGTCATATAGCCGCAATACATTTTACGTCAATATAGGGATTGGGAATGATGATTTTTTTTTTTATGTTATGGCCAGTAATTAATAAATTGCCATTTCCTTGGTTTTGAATGACCTGGGTGACAGAATTTTCATTTTTGGGAGAACTATCCCTTTAATATACAATATCAACCAATTCTGATTAATTCATATTTTACATGTTTATCTTGCATGCAATGTGATCTATTTTCCATTGTAGTCACAGAATCACATTGTGATAATTAGCATACACTGTTAACCTGAAGTTGGCAAAACTAAAAAATAAAATGTGGAAAGTTTAGGCAAGAAGGCTCATACATGAATTTAACTTAAAATGATCATGTAATCTCAACTTAAATATTTTTAGTAGTGGAAACCTGGCTAGCTTTAACTAGCTAATACAATAAATGCTGAATTGCTAATAAATTGTTTTGAAAGCATTAGCATAGCAAATGCTGAATGAGTATGGCAATATAAAATATTTAACATATATCTGTTCTTAAACCAAGCTCATGCGTCATCATGATGATAGCCCCTCAGAAACCCACATAACAGAAACTCTTCTAAATTAGCATATCAAAATATTAAATACTACTTTATCTCCCAGTCAACATTAATATTGCACAAAATACATCATATAACACTTAATTTTAGCATTTACTCGCCCTTTTTAGTGTAATGGCAAAGCATACTGGGAAATAGGAATCCTAGCCCAGTTTCAGTTAAATTTAAATTTGTCTAAATGAAAAGAAACAAGTTCAGAAAACTCAAAACAATGAAACAATTCAGATTACTTAAAATGTTAGTTTTGTGAACTCAAAAGAAAAATAAAGTTCTAAATACTCATAAAAGTTAATTTTATTGAACTAAAGCCCCGTTTCCACCAAAATTACCCGGAACAATTTGTACCAGGAACTTTTTTTACAGGAACTTTTTTTCCCCAGACCTGCTGCTGTCTGCGTTTCCACTGCGGTCTAAAGTACAGAGAAGATTAGGCAAATTAGTCCAGTGACTGCTCCTCCCAGTCAGCGACGGACAGTAATAATTTTTGTGCGACACTGTCTGCAACAATAACAAGTGGAGGAGATGCAAGCAGCGCTGCTTTTGCTGGTTATATATTGGTTTACTAAAGAGGTCATTAACAAAATGGCGGAAAAGAGACGAGCACTGATTGAAAGCGTATTCTGAAAGCTCGTAAAGCTAGATTTAAAATATGACAATGTTATCATCAGCTATTACGGACATTGACCAATGGCTTAGACGAACGCGCGCCATCGGACAGAAAGAGCAAGACTGATATTTACTGAACGCTGAACGATCCTCGCAAAAGACTTTTAAAAATGTCGGTTGAAATAAAATGCTGCGTGAGTTTAACCAATAAGCATGTTCAAAGTTCCCAAACTTTGAAAAAGTACCACCTCGGGAGCAGGGCCGCTCGGAGGGGGAAATATTTACCCGGAACTTCATTTAGACCCTGGTTCCTGCGGTCGAAACACACCGAGTACCACCCCAAAGTTCCTAGTTCCTGGGGAAAGTTCCTGCGGTGGAAACGCAGCTTAAGTATTAACTTTAATTTAAGTTGGCTCTACTCAAACCAATTAATTAGTTTGAGTGTTAAGCTTTCCAGTGTAGCTCTATGGTATATGGCCTAAAATGTCATTCTAATAAGTGGATCTATAGGTAGAAAGACTGGAAAGATGTCTCTTTCATATTTGGACAGAAGGATTTGTTTGTCAAGAATGTCATTTTTTTAGCCAGTCATGTCAATGGAAGTTATTTCTGGGAAATCAGCCTGCTAGTGACTTAATAGTTGTCTCTGGACTTTCTTGCTGTAATGGGGAAAGTGTTTTAGCTTCAAGAAATTACGCACTTCATCTAACTGGCTGTGTGTAAGATTTCACACACTCAAATAAGCCAGTTATCTGAGGTAAGCTGGAAGCTACCCTCATGTTGAACCCTGCGGTACTCCACAGCAGAGCTCCGTCAGCAGTTCCTATCCTCCTTGTGGACATATGTTTTAGAGATAACTTGAAAGAGCTGATTTGTGGGACTGCCATTTTCCATGGTGTTGTGACACCTCAAAATTCTAACATTCTGTCATCATTTACTTGTTTTGACTTTCATTGCATGTACAAAAAAAAGGTTCTTCACAATATATTATTTTGTGTTCTGCAAAGGAAAGAAAGTCATGCAGGTTTGGTACAACATTTTTGGGTGATCTATCAATTTTAGGACCTCTCTGGTTTTCTGTTTGCTGCTTGAGAAGCTTTATCTTGGATGTTAACATTTCAAACGTTTTTTTTTCTTCCCCCGAGGTCACCTGATGTGACATCGATTTTCCGTAGACTTCAGCAGTTTTGTTTCCGGGAAGGCATGGTGGGAAACGTGAGCTGCTGAAAAGGCTGTTGCCACATTTTAATTTCTTTGCCATTTTCTCCATTAATGGTCGTGCTACTTGATGGCAAATACCGAAGGCCACCATTTATATCAAAAGGGATTGAGTTTCTCTTCAGCTTCATCTCCTTGGCGGTATCCCGTGCCCTGACTCTCGCTTTTTTCCTCGTCCTTCTGTTCTCCACGGCCACACTGTTTCACAGTCTAATTACAGGTCAATTAAGGGCTTTCTCCAGCCTTCTGCCGCTCCGGCCCAGGAGGCTTAGAGGCCCCTCAAGAGTGGGAGTGAAAGAGATATCATTTCATGTGGAGATCAGGCGAGAGCCCCTTTCAAAGAAGGGATTGAGGAGGAATCCTGAAAGAGAGAAAGCTACCACACACCTCCCAAAAAAAGGAGGCTGCTGGGACAGGGGCCGAAGGATTATGGGAATATTCATGACCAGATAAAGAGAGAAGACCTATGAATGGATGTGTCCAAAAGCTCATCTCTTAGGTAAACAAGGGTCTAAATGGAGTTTGGACCTGTTCTCGGACTCACAGAAGCAGGGGAAGGAGCAGTTCTCTCTCCTGCGTCACATTTCTGAGGCACTGAAAAGACCAGTCTTGTTTCGGGCTTTTCTTAGCCGTCATTTTGCGTTCCTCCATGTGGAACAAACAGATGGTGACCAGAAATAAATATCTGTTTCTCACAGTCTTTTCAGACATTTTAAGCCCATATACACACAAGTTCACATCATCCATAGCTGTTCATTCTTCTTTAAAACTTCATTGGCTGTTAACGTACATGTTTCGCTTTGACAGTTTCCATGGACTTGCAGTTGCCCCGTGCATCGCGTCCTCTTGATTCCATTCCACGTGTTAGTAGTCTTGGTCTATAAACAAAACAAGCCACAAATTCCCTTAACAAATAAACTAAAACTTTTAGTATTCAACATTATATACATTCTAGGGATGCACAAAATATTATATTGGGCCAATATCTGGGTTTTTTTTTATTTTTTTTTGTAAAATTTTGTTTTTGTATATCTGTATCAGCCGATAATTGGATATTTAATTACCACTTATTTTAAAATTTAGATTACTTTTTCCTTTAAGACCTGTAAAAAGTAATCTCTTGAGGAGCACTGTCCCTTTAAGAGCACATGTTGCTGGGAGATGCAGAACTGCACAACTAAGTTAATTTGTAGTATGCAAACTTTGTTCATTTGTAAACTGTTTTTTTAATATACTTTTTTCTTTACTCATACAAGTACAAATTTATAATTTTTTGAAATGTATAATTCATCAGTAACATAAAAACAATTATCATCTTATTGGTAAATATCAGTGCATCCATAATAAAAGCACAGATCTCCATTATCCAGTGACATGCAATTAGATCAGGCATCCTCAAAATTGTTCAGATTGAATACATTTTATGACAAAAATCTTTTCCTGCTGCTGAAATGCATTCTTCAGAAAAGACCACAGGTGGCTTGGGTTTCATCTCCACACCTGCTGTGTCACCAGGCCCTTTCCAAAACTTAATGCCTGTTATATTCGCTAACCTTCACCATTACTCTTCATGTCCCTAGGCACAAAAAAAGATACTCAAAGTCTAAGCCATGAGATTGCGTATATGTGTTCCGAAGCTGCTGGAGGGTCAAGTTTCCAGGCTTCAGGATATTTGTGAAAGTTTGTGTGTTTGTACGTGTGAGCACGTGCGGTTGTGTGTGGGTCATAGTATTGTATTTCAGACCTTAGAGATGTCAGATGTTCACAAAGGCTGTCTTATTTCTTTCATCCTACACCTCTGAGGAGAATGGGGAATCCCCACACCACAAATACACCTAAAACGGCTGCACGAGCCTCGGATGACAGTATTTAGTTACGGCCACAAACTTGTAGCCCAGTGTCCACTTGAAAAGCCAAGTTAACCTGTTGTCATATGAGATCTTGGATTGTTTGTTCTCACACTATTAGGACACAAATGGTCTTACATGAATACATAACATGCATAATAGCTCTGCTCCAAAACCTAGTGAGTTAGTTGCATGTAATTATGCATAATTTACTGTTATTGCTATATTAAGTACATGTAATGTATAACAAGGACACTCAAATAGTGTTACCGCAAAAAGTTAGCATTGAAGATGGGTCGAGGCTGGGTCTTCCAACATGACAATGACCCGAAGCACACAGCCAGGATAACCAAGTAGTGGCTCTGTAAGAAGCATATCAAGGTTCTGGCGTGGCCTAGCCAGTCTCCAGACCTAAACCCAATAGAGAATCTTTGGAGGGAGCTCAAACTCTGTGTTTCTCAGCGACAGGCCAGAAACCTGACTGATCTAGAGAAGATCTGTGTGGAGGAGTGGGCCAAAATCCCTCCTGCAGTGTGTGCAAACCTGCTGAAAAACTACAGGAAACTTTTGACCTCTTTAATTGCAAACAAAGGCTACTGTACCAAATATTAACATTGATTTTATCAGGTGTTCAAATACTTATTTGCAGCTGTATCATACAAATACATAGTTAAAAAAAAAGTTAGTTTATGAAAGTTTAGATTATGTCTCTCACAGTGGACATGCACCTACGATGACAATTTCAGACCCCTCCATGATTTCTAAGTGGGAGAACTTGCAAAATAGCAGGGTGTTCAAATACTTATTTTCCTCACTGTACGTGTTACATTGTTTTCTTTTGACTTTTAAGCCAAATTGTGTGACCTTGACAACCTTGTTGTGAGATTTACCCATGCAGGAACAGAAATGCTCAATGAGAATAAAATTGAATTTTATATTTTAAAGGACATCATCTTGCAACATTTTCATTACCTTCGCCCCTCTCTTGCACATAACAGTTGTCACCTGTTCCCACTCCTCCTCCATGACTCCCTGAAGGGGACATGCTTTGAAGTAGCATGTGGAGGTGAGGAGGTGCAATAGAACACCACCTCTTCATCATCTGCTCCTTAACCGCAAGCACCTTTGAATACTGAACTGTCAGTGGCCACCATCTGCCGTTTGGGTGACAGAGAATATACCCACAGTGGCACTTGACATGACTTGATACTTTATATGAAAGAAAACCTACAAAAAATGTTATGCATATGAGTCCACTTGAAAGTGCGTCTCTGCAATGATGTGGCCAGGTTAGGGTTTTTCCCAGAAGAAGCTTGAACTTGAGAAGACGAGTGAATTTCATTCAATTCAGCGCAGGGGTGATGAAATGATAATTTTGTGCCGTTGAAATGGCAGCATTATTACTATGTGGTTTGCTCACATTTGCATTTCTCTTTACAGAAAAAGTACGCGAAATTCAGGAGAAACTTGAAGCCTTCATTGAAGCTCTTCACAAAGAGAAATAGAGCAGTAGGTGGTTTTCATTTGTACTGCATGGATAAAGAAAACTGTAGAGAGAAAGTGATAGAAATGGTGTATGATTAATCATTTAATATACTTTAATTAGTGTAAATATTATTACAAATATAATGTAATACATTTGTGTTGTGTGTTTTATCATTTTAATATAAAACAATATAAAATGAGGGCTGCTAATGTAACACAAGAAATGCAATTAACTATGCCTTCTGACTTGTATGTAAAAAGACTTTAAAAGGATAGTTCACCCAAAAATGAAAACACACTTACTCATCCTCAAGCTGTTCCAAACCTGTATGAATGTATTTCTTCTGCTGAACACAAAAGAAGATATTTTGAAGAATATGGGTAACCAAACAGTTGATAGGCTATGGAAGTCAATGGGGCCCATGAACTGTTTGGTTACTGAAATTCTTCAAAATATCTTCTTAGAACAACTTGAGGGCGAGTAAATGATGATAGAATTTTCCTTTTTGGGTGATTTATCCAATTTCATCTCTTTAATGCTTACTCGTCTTATTGTATAAACTAATGAGGTATTTCAATTGGTGCTTTTGATATACTACATGAGATGCAATTATGCGACATATGCAAGTAATTAATTCAAAATGTTAAATAAATCAATGGACAGCCATAATTAAAAAGCACTGAGGGGTCAGATTTACTAAACCGGGCAAATTGACCAGTCACAAAGACCCGCCCCCTTTATTTACTGTTGCTATGTCCGACAAGCCATGGCGCTCTCACACCACACACGTTCTCGCGTAGAGAAAATACATTGCGGAGCAAAGAGGACACTGACAACACGCCAACAGACAGGAAAGAGCAAGTTACTTTTGATATGAACGTCTAAACTTTGAAATTGTCATTTTTTGGGAGAAATTTAAACAATAAATACCGTTTTGTGGCTCTTTAATGTGTCGTGATATATGTAGCGCCTCAGTTAAAGCTGCCCGTGAACCGATCGTCTCTTCCTTCTAGTTCATTGATAAGCACGAAATAAACATGAATGAACACTATAATAAATGTTTCAACCGCGGAAATATGTCAGTACACACCGTTTTTCTAACATCGGTAATCTGCTATGTAATCTAACTCTCCTGACTGCTTTGTCGGATAAAATGGAAGATTCTGCGATATGATTGGTCAGATCGCCTGTCAATCAAACTTGCGGCGAAGGGTGAATTAGCGCAATTCCAAAAAAAACGCAGATGGGAGTGAAAAGTTCTGCGCGTGATCTACTGACAGCGTGCAAATTAATGAACACAGACACAGCCGGTTCATTTCCATAATGACCAGCGCAATGTACCAGTTAGCGTCTGGTTTAAGATGTGCTGTTTTTGGGCTGTAAATAATGGAGCAAACACCAGTAAATTGACAAGCGCAAACCTTAGTAAATCACCTTGCATGATACTGAGTATACTGATAAATACTGAGTCTGAAAGGGAAACTCCTACAAATGCATGTGCAATAAGGTCAGCTGCAAAAATAACTGCACCCATGCCGTTTCAGTGCTAATAATCCTGACAGTCATTTTTTTTATGCTAAAAGATGGTTTGAGCAGGCACAAGCTGGTAGTAAATCTGGCCCATAGTGTTCATTGTATTATTAAAGTATATTATTACTTAATATATTTATGCTTTTTGCTGGATTTCATGATCTGAGAACTAAATCTTAATCTTTTTTCTTTCAGGATCTTGTTTCTGGACAGTCAGGCCCTTACAGAAGAAAATGCACTGATTAAATACAACATCTCTTTTGCTCTTTGCCCTTCGTAAATAACTTTCTTCCCAGCTTCTTGTCGTCTCTGTTTTTAACGTATCTCCTTACACACACACACACACACACACACACACACACACACACACACACACACACACACACACACACACACACACACACACACACACACACACACACACACACACACACACACACACACACACACACACACACACACACACACACACACACACACACACACACACACTGTCCCCCCTTAACAACAGTGAAAGTGAGTGAAGGGAAGTGAGCGCCCTTTACATTTGCTGGCTATTTATTCACTGTTGGAGAAAAAGCACTTTCTTGACTAGAGAATGGTACACGTCAGAGTGCCATGCGTTATTCTTTCTTCCTCCAGTGCTTAAAAGCCACCAGTGTGTTCACCAGACATGTTCTCAGAGAAACCAGTCAGACATACATCGCCCATCACCGCTTCCCAATAAATGGCTTTGTCCGGGTCTCTCTTTCCCCTGACTTTCTTTATTAAGGTGATGTTTATGGATAATCAAAATGGTAAAAGGCATCTGTTATTGATTAGCCTTGCTATGAATAGAGAAAATATTCAAAAATGTCTTATCACCAATTGCCGCCTTTGTTCATCCTTTGGAGCTGTGATTTTACAACATTTAGACATATTCACAGTTGGGGAGATCACAGTTAAAATAATCTTACCAATAGACCACCATCTAAATCCTTTGTAATTCTTTTGTAGAATCTGATATTAATAGTACAGTAGATTTCATCCGCACCTCATTGTTACCATTTGTTTGTAGTTAGACTTACCTTAGTTTAATATATTCAATACACACTATGAGACTTGGTCTTGAAGATACAAGGCCAGATTACGTCATATGCTCACACAGAAGGATGAAAATGCAATGGCATATGCGGCCCATTACATTGGCCCTGCACACCATTTCCTCTCACTTTTTTTCTGTCTTCCTGTCTTTTTCTATAATGTATTTCTGAGAGATTCAAATGGATTTTCATCAGTCATCTGCAGCTTTAGTGCACTTTTATTCTTTGCTTGCACATTTTATATCTCGCTCCCTGGAACTTTTTTTGTGGTCTGATTGGGTTTTATGTAAAATCCACTTTAATGTCCTGATCATTTTGAGTGTAAGGGACACCACACCTTTGTTCCTGGTTGCTCAAAAATGTAAATGCGTAAATATATGTACTTGTAAAGTATCCTTAGAGTAAGTTCATTGAAATCATGGATCGGTTGTCACAACGGGAAAATATACGAGTGCAGTGCTTGTAACAGAATATCTGTCAGTTTGTTGTAGATTGTAATGTTTGCATGTTGTACCCCAACAGATGTGGTTTATTTATTAAATTGGTGTTTAAAAAAAAGTAATAATAAAAGTGACTTTAAAAGTATGCTAAACAGATCTCCATTTAAGATGATATGGGATTTGCAATATCCAACGTGCAGATTTCCAGCTTTATGAGAATTTTGCTTGTTGCATCTTTGATGATTGCTGTTAAACGTTTTGTCAGGTATCACTGTGTGTGTGTGTTTTTTGTTTTTTTTTACTGGTTAAATTATAACGCATTTAATAATATTTAAATATTTATTGAAAGAGCCACAGTTTGGCCATATCCTGGACTCATCTTTCTCTCTGTCCAGTAGTTTTTATGCATAAATGCGCAGGATAACGAGAATAAACGGCAAATTTCTCACTCATCCCGATGTTGAAATAAAATGATACCAGAAGTCCATCACCAGTTCTTAACTTGGGGGCCAACCACCCAACCTGGAATTTCAACGTTCCTGCAGCTCAAAAAGTAGCACATGGTTCAAGCTATGCCAGTGTTGTGCTGCTTCCCAGGGAATGCATGAACACATCAAATGCAATGTAAGTTGCTTTGGATATGCATCAATGTTAAATATAATGTAAATTAATTTTAAGAGACATTTAGAGACCACATTTGTCCGTTTTTCTATTCAACCTATGACAATAATAATTGTCAACTTGATTTTAAAATGAAAATTCTGGGTAATACTTTACAGCGTCCTTGTTACATATTACATGTACTTACCATAGTAATAACAGTAAATTAATCATAATTACATGTAACCCTCAACCAAACGCTAATCCTACCATAACCTTATAGTAAGTGCCTACATGTTGTTAATTAATATTACTCAGTACTTCAATATATAATTACAACACAATGACACCTTAAAATAAATGGTTACACTTTATTTTAAAGGGATAGTTCACCCAAAAATGTAAATTCTGTCATCATTTACTCACCCTCAAGTTGTTCCAAACCTGTATGAGCGTCTTTGTTCTGCTGAACCCAAAAGAAGATATTTGGAAGAATGTAACCACGCAGAGAGAGCAACCATTGACTACCATAGTAGGGAATAAAATACTATGGTAGTCAATGGTTGCTCTCTCTGCTTGGTTACAAACATTCTTCCAAATATCTTCTTTTGTGTTCAGCAGAACAAAGACACTCATACAGGTTTGGAACAACTTGAGGGTGAGTAAATGATGACAGAATTAAAATTTCTGGGTGAACTATCCCTTTAAGGTGTCCTTGTGGCAGTGTAACTACATTTAAGTACAAAGTAATATTGATTAAAAGGATAGTTCACCCCAAAATGAAAATTAGCCCATAATTTACTCCTAGGTGTTTATGACATTCTTCTTTCAGGTGAATAAAATCGGAGATATATTATAAAAGTCCAGGCTAATCAAGCATTAGAATTGGATTTATAGTTGCTCTGTTTTTGAAGTCCATAAAAAGTGCATCTGTCCGTCCATGTAATGTGCTCCACGCGGCTCTGTGGTGTTAATAAAAGCATTCTGAAGTGAATCGATGCGTTTGTGTAAGAAAAATATCCATATTTAAAACTTTATAAAGTAAACTTTCGGCCGACCGCCTTCCCTGTTCAATATATGGAAAAAAATTTGAAAGTTCCCCTGCCGATCGAAAGACTAACGCGACCAGGTACGCTTGTCATGACGTCACGTACGCATCTTGAGTTTCACTTTCAACATTCAACACTTTTCCACAGAAGGCGGACGGCCTAAAGTTTACAATGCTTGGATTAGCCTGGACTTTTGTAATATAACTCCTGGACTAATGTCATAAACACCTAGGATGACTTGAGGGTGAGTAAATCATGGGCTAATTTTCATTTTTGGGTGAACTATCCCTTTAACAACATGCTTGCTATATAATTAGAGCTGGGGTAAAGGATTGGTTTAAGGTTAGTTGCATGTAATTATGCATAATTTACTGTTATTACTACACTAGTACATGTAACATATGTAGCAAGGACACTGTAAAGTAAAGCGTTACCAAATAAAGTATAACCAAATTCTGTTACCGCATGTCATTATAGGTGTAATTACAGCCTGGTATTTTTTTAATATAAGTAGGCCTACAATGTAACAACATGTATGTGCACAATAAGTTCATTGTATCAAATGATTGATTTAAAAGTTAGTATTTAAAGCTGCAGTCCGTAACTTTTTTTGGGTTAAAAATAATCCAAAATCAATTTTTTAGCAAGTACACAACAAGCCAGTATTCAAAACTATCTCATTACCTTAGCCTCATTCACAACAGTAAGCTTGTAATAATGTGTTATAATTAGAGTGATATGGTGGATTTCCGGGGGAAATTCAAGCATGTCTTTGCCATTACGTCTCGTCTGTATGCATAAAAAAAGAGTCCGGCTAGTAGTAGTAATGCACGTGAGGAGCATGCATACCACATGTTCTTCTGCGGATCATATATAGCCTTTTCTCACAGCAGCTGGAATAATTAAATGCATCATTTTGATTGCGGATTGTAATCCAGAAAGGCCCAAATGACATCATCAGTGAAAACTGGAGATTCACCAGTAGTCAAAAGCAAAAGATTAGACTGTACAGAAATTGAAATCAATAGGTAATGCTAATAAACACTAAATACACGTAGTAAAGCAATGCTGATGTAGCCTAGAAATCTAACTCTGGTCAGGCCAATCACATCGTGTATAGAGTCGGTGTGCGGGCTTAACAAAATGACGGCACGTCACGGCAGAGTTGCGACGGTTCTGCGTGCTACTCATAAACAAAGAAGCAGGTGAACGGCGGTCTTTCGAATCGGCTTGGACGCGACTCTGGAAGACTTTGAGTTGAGCTTTTCTTTGAGAAAAGAACAAAGAACGGCACTGAAGTCATTCTTAAGAAAGGAAGATGTGTTCAGAGTTTTTCCGACCGGATACGGCGAAAGTTTAATCTATCAACTAGCTCCACTTCACGTTGCTCTCTGGATGGTTGTAGCGCTATCCAATTGCGTGAAGAGGGATTTTGAAAGACAACCGTTTGTCCCACCCCTCGGATTGAGCCCTGTCAATGGTGAGTTCCCAGACCCAACATCTTGATGTGGGTCTGGCTTGTCAGGCTAATGCTGATGTTGTTAACATGAACAATTTGAGAACAATAATAATAATTTGCACGGTTTGATGTTATATGAGCGATCGTTAGATTTAATCACCGTTGGTAGCTTGATTTATTGTAATGTTTTGTTCCCAAAAGTGGCAGACATGTTACTTTCTTATTTAAGTTAAACTCCAAGATGTAGAATCTGTGATTCTGAAGTACAGTATCCACGTCGGTGCGGTGTCTGACAGCAAAGCCGCACATATTCCTCAAAACATTAGATTCATCCGTGCTGAGGAGCCGCGCCAATGCACAACTCACGTACAGATGACTGAACTCCACAAATAACTGAAATTGCAGGTTTCAAACAGAGATGGCGACACAGAGGCAAAACTTACAGACTGCAGCTTTAAAGACTTTTCATTCAACCTTCCAAATTTTATTTCTTTTTATTTTAACAATACATTTTGGTAGGGTGTTTGGTTGCCGCTTAATGTCCGATGTAAAATTACCACATTGAGAGCCACTTTCCTAGATTAGTTTACAACAAAAAAACAATGTTATTTAGAATTTTCTGTTTACTGAAATTCAAATAAAGACCAATTCGATGCATATGCATTCAAGTTCTTGTATGTCAATGTGCATTTCCTGTAGCTAATGAAGCTGGAAGATGATGTACGTTAGGTATGAGTGGCCCTTGCTCTGAGGTATGACTCTGTGCTCTCTGGCCTGTGCTCATCAGTGCAAGGTTGTCAGAGCTGGACCTCTGGGCTATGTGCGGAAGCGTGGGACCCTTGAGCTCTCGGCTCCAGCCCACACTGATGAATAACACAGTGGGCAAGAGGTCTTTAACTCCTGGGCATCCTCTCCCATTTCACAAGGCCTTGATTGTTACTGGCATCGTTACCTCGCCGGAGGGGTGCGGAGGGAATTGCGGGGTGTCTGTTTTTTAGAGAGCGCTCTATTTCTTTTCCAGCACCTGAGGGGTCGCACGCATACATATGCTCCGGCCTCTCTCACGTCTCGGAGAATGGTTATATTCCCCGTTTGTTAAAGAGGATAGTCTGAGAAGGAGGAGTGTTTGGAGGGAAAAAAAAAGAGAAAGACTTTAACCTAATGACTCTGTAGCGTTTCAATAGGGGCGAAGGAGAAGTCAACCTCCAGCGAAATGCCTTTGTGCTATCAGATAACCAGCTTCTGAAGACGGGGGAGGACACACTATATGGCCATTAGCATCTCCAAAGGCCGTCACGTTGACTAATAGCCAGGGCCACAACGCCACAGTGGCTCAGTTTGTATTTTTCTCCATTATGTGAGTGACACAAAGGAGCTGAAGACTGGTAAAGACCTGTCAAATGTGCCACCACTGCCGATGCTCACAAAGCTTTATTTTTCCCTCAAAAGACACTGACTTGTTCTGTCTATGCCCCTTCTGTCATCTGCCCCCAGTCTACCTCACCGCCCGCCTTTTTTGGGGAGGGTGGCCACGCAGAGTCACTTTGTGAATAAAGCTTGGGAAAAGGAAATAAATTCAACAGTTCAGCTCTTGGGCTGTTTTGGCCATGTAACCATTTGTTCACAGGCTTGTCTTTTGGGACGGGCCAGCCCCTCTGGGCTTTGTGCTGTCCCAGTCCTATACAGATCGCAGTTGATAAAGGGCTGTACGACAGGGTGGGATTTTAATTTTTTTTTACTACTCTAATATGGCCGAAAGCCAATGACAATGGGAGTGAAGCAGTTTGTGTTGTGCATATTGTTGTATTATAAATGCTTTTTAGGTTCTTTGACTTTTAATCGTTTGATTAGGAATCAATTTATACAATTTCCTTATTATTTTATAAAAACAACCCCTTTATACTAAATATTTTAAACAAGCTTTACTGTTCTTCTTGTGCTGATACTGAACACTTTACCTTGTGATCTGTTCTGTGGAAATAGAGCAGCAGCTTTACTTGGACTACAGACAAAAATATTCACTAAAATGGAAAAATGTTGTGCTAAATGACTTTTATAGTTGACAGAAAACAGAACCAATTAATAGAGATGGTTGTTTAGAGGCATTTCAGTTCATTGAATGAATAGCTTATTTCAAATTCAACTTACCTAATTTTCTAAACAATAACCATATTTGTCAAATATTTGAATGTTTTTTATAATACCATTTGGTAATTAATTTACGATTGTTTATTTTTTAAATTTACATTGTTACAGTGTAATTATATATTTAAGTACTGAGTAATATTAATTAACAACATGTACTTAAACGGATTAGGATTTGGTTGTGGGTTAGATGCATGTAATTATGCATAATTTACTGTTATTACTATAGTAAATACATGTAACATATGTAGCAATGACTAAATAAAGTGCGGGCAAAAATCCTTGATTATGCGGCACGTTTTCTTAAAACATGCGATGGAAAATGCGGGATATTTATGCAATTTTATGCAATGAAATCGCGGGAACTTGCAAAAAATGCAGGTGTGATGAAAAAGAGAAAAAACTGGGAAGTGCTGGGTATATTTAAGTTCTCATCTTGTTTTATTGAAGACCTTAATAAACACATGGCTCAAATTTACAAAACATTGAGTCAAACAAGTTCTGTAGCTTTACAAAAGGAATATGCTACAACTTCTGAAAAAAATAATGAATAACTTCCTGTTTTACAGAGGTAGCTATACAATCCTTGTGAATTGTGAATTGTGCTTCCAATTCACAAAGTGCAATCTCTTATACCCCTTTTCCACCAAAGCAGTGCTAGAGCTAGATCGGAGCCAGAGCCTAGTTTAAAATCGGTTCTTTGTGTTTCCACACCCAAAGCCCCAGCTCCGAGCCAGGAAAAGTGGTTCTTAAGTAGCACCAACACATTGCTGGGCTAGAACAGGGCTAGAAGTAAGAACCGATTACGTCAGGCGCTGGGGGCGGGGTCAACAAGACAAACACAGACTTGAGATCCGCCATTGTTGAAATAGCAGCTAATGGAGCTAACAGCTGCTGCTCGTTTGTAATCTCCGTCTATACAAATTACGGCGAACTGCACGAATGCGTTGGATTCGCTGTGTTTTCGTTGTGTTTTAATGCCGATGTAGGATCGTAAAGCCATGTGAGCCATCTGCACAGCTCCGATGCATCTCGAACAAGCCTGGTGTGTTTGTGTTTCCCGCTAGCGTTGCTGAGAAAGATGAGACGTATACAGTGACGTAAGACCTGGCTCTGTTGTGGCTCGCTTTGCCTGTGGAAAAGCAAACGGTTCTTAGCAGGCTCCTCAGTTGAACCAACTATGAACTGGGACTAGCTCTGGCTCCGATCTAGCTCTAGCACTGCCTTGGTGGAAAAGGGGTATTAAAGGGTTAGTTCACCCAAAAATGAAAATTCTGTCATTAATGACTCCCCCTCATGTCATTGGACACCCGTAAGACCTCCGTTCATCTTCGGAACACAAATTAAGATATTTTAGTTGAAATCCGATGGCTCAGAAAGGCCTCCATTGGCACAATGCACTGTGCACTCTCAAGACCCATAAAAGGTACTAAAGATGTCGTTACAAAGTCCATCTCACTACAGTGGTTCTACAATAACTTTATGAAGTGACGAGAATAGTTTTTGTGCGCAAAAAAACCCAAAATAATGACTTATATAGTGATGACTGATTTCAAAACACAGCATCATGAAGCTTCGAAGCGTTATGAATCAGTGATTTGATTCATGATTCGGATTGCGTGTCAAACTGCTGAAATACGAGACTTTGGCGCTGAATCGACTCACTGATTCATAACGCTTCGAAGCTTCATGATGCTGTGTTTTGAAATCGTTCAACACACCGGGAAACTGCTTTGCGTGGTCTTTTGCTGTTATTTTTGTTGGCAAGTGGGAATTTGCGTGCTTCATCTGGTTTCACTTCAAAACGTTCCCATGGCAATAGGGGGAAATGGCGGCTCTTGTGTGAAGTAAATGAACATTTTTCAACTTTCTGCTAATATATATGACTTTTTGCAATGAAAATGCGGGGATTATGAAATCATGCTAGCTCTGCATATTTTGCACGCAGAAATAGACAATTTATGCGGCGAAAGTGTGGCGTATTTGAAAAAATGCGGCCCCCGCATAAATATGCAGACTTTGGCTGATTATGCATTAAATCATGTGATCGCATAATCGTGTTTTTCTGGAGGGACTGAGTAACAGATTAGAACAATTCAATAAGTGTGCGAGTCTGATTTACACTGCTAACTCACAAATATGTTTGAGGCTGTTTCATGAATCGTTTTTATTGAGGTGCAAAAGAGCAATGTGTTCGTGAATCTGATTTGCACTGCTGTACAGAAAAGACTGGCGTGCGTTTGAATCACATATGGACACGGATTGATTTTTGTCTTCAAACCTAAAGCCGTGCAAAAAAGTTAAAATAGTGATTATTGCCCCCTCAACCTTTTGAGAACACTACTTTTATTACTGTAAACGTGCTGAACAGCTTTAGCGTTTATCCTAAATTCATGGGTTTGTCTATCTCACAATGAGATGCTCTTGATTGCTGAGTCGACACCCCTTCATCACCGAGTGTCATCATGCCTGAGAAAAGCAACAGGCTTCATTCACCCTTTACTGTCCCCTGGGCTCTTTGCTTTATGTTGAGGAGAGAAACCACTGCACAATTGGCTATTGTGTGCATTATGTTTGAGGCATCTTCCCATTGCTGCTGTGGGGTCCATTCCCCCAGCTGAATTAGGCCCATGGGGATTTTGACCAAAGCACAAAGGTCACTTATTTTCTTCCCCATCCCCCTGGCCTACGACTCCGGATGAGCCATAAATTACTATAACTATTTAGCATAGATATTAGCCACTGGTTGTGACGCACTTATCCCTCATGCTTATGGGAGAAGCTGAATAGATCCACGGTTCAGTTTCTCAAGCATTGGACATGTCTGGGTTTTTTTCTTTCTTTCTTTGCTTCACTATTCATCTGAATAGTAAAAGTGGGAAAAATCAATAAGATGACCTCACTGTCTCATGGCCTGGAATGTCATAAATGAATTAGCTCCTTTGTTAGGGGAACGAGGCCATTTAATGGATTCCCGATGGCAAATCTATATTTCGGCTCCCTAATCCCTCCGTGGCTCTTTTCCACTCACAAGACAAAACAAGCCTGGCTCTTTCTTTTACTCATAAAGGGACACGAATGCTTACTGTTAGAGGTTTAATTTAACACGCCGAGCGCTGGGAGTAAACACGCGGCATCCTGTGAAAGGTTTGAAGACGGCGGGAGGCGGTGAAGGCAGCGAATGAGGTCTGCATCATGACAGGCTCCCCACTTTCATGTGGAGATAAGGGCTGCTGCCATGGCAAACTGATCAACAACAGAGCGCCACCTCCGCTGGGCCGAGCGACTGGGTGAATTTGCATGGACTTAGAGGGATTATTGGGGTATTCATGGCAACCTCGGGGCCAGCAGGTGAGGTCCTAGCTCAGCTCCCTCATCCTTTAGGTAAACACTGCTGTTTGGTATGGAGAAGGGACCAAGGGGGGATCGGTTGCCAGGATGAAAGTGTATCCACAGGCAGGCTGATCCCTCCTAGCGGAGTGGCTCATGTAGGGCCTTGCCACTACAGCGTAGGGGACTCTAAGGGCCGCATTCACTGTGTAAGTGGTATAGTGTGTCTGCACCAAACGGAGTCTGGTGACATTACTTCATTGGCAAGAATGGTATCTTAGCAGATGCTAAAGCCCTTGGCAAACAAGTGTAGAGCCTTTGCATTGAAGCGGAGATTCTTTACAAGACTGAATGCTGGTTGCATTTCCTCTGTAGCTTAGCAGCACCAACAACTACATGAGACCAAATTAAATTTAGTCGAAAATTATTTATACATGTAACATAACCACGTTACAGTCCAATTAATACACTTCAGATTATCTCTATCTTATAAACTGTATGTTTTTATTGTTTAAAGTGTTTATTTGATCAAAATAAAGTTATAACCGTAATATTGTGAAATATTCTTAAAATTTTTAATTATTGTATTCTATTTTTATATATTTTCAAATGTAATCTACTTCCGTGATGTCAAAGCTGAATTTTCAGCTTTCATGATCCTTCGAAAATCACTCGAAACATTCCTTATCATCAATGTTGGAAATAGTTTGCTAGGATTTTTTTAACGAATAGAAAGTTATAAACAGCATTTAAAATAGAAAGTCTTTACAGTCACTTTTGATCAATTTAATGCTATCCCATTAAGGTCTTTAATCAAAAAAATATATTTTTATGTTAAGTTTTATATGTTAAATTCCTACTACATGCAGTATATTTGTAACTCATTTAGGTAGAACGTATAAGTACATTGTAGCATAGTGTTTCCATTCGGGAGTTACAAATGAAGTGTCACATGACACAAAGTCCTAGTCCAGGACGCGTGTGGCGGGTGAGCCTACACAAGATTACTCATTTGTCCTCGTGAGACCTAAAATATCTTGTGCATGCAGGAATAGAGCTCAATACCTGTTACGAGCCCCGGCCGATAAACATCACTGGTGCTGTCATGGATACTGTGGACACCATGTTTATTCACCTGTTTGTTAGGGAGGGGACATCCCACGGTTTGGTCTGGATGTATACTTCTCCAGCAATGAGGATGCTCGTTCTGTGGTCAACACACCCACAGGCCTGCTCAAATATTGGGTTAGGACCTTGGGGATGGTTGATACACACCCTACAGCCTTTGACAGTTGCTGCCTAATGGCCATTGTGTTCATTGTCCAGGATGACTGCTGTGCCCCTCACCAGACCAGGACCTGCCCTTTGCAGCCAGGGGACAAGAATGCCTGTGTGTAAATATGTGTGTGGGTGGGTGTGTGCCAAGACTGTTGGTTTGTGTGTACGGGAGGGGGTGGCGATTGCGAGTTTGTGTACCCATCGCTGTGATCCTGTGCTCAGGAATGTTTGCTCTGACAATAGACAGCAACTGTAGTCTGTCTAGTCCAAGCCCTCTCCAGCCTCAACTCAAACAGCACTTGCAAAGCAAGAGGCTCTTCTTTATTTGAGAGACGTTGCCCTTCTTTAGGATGGGGAAGGTAAATAATTACAAGGCTTTAATAGGTGGATAATGTGCTCCCAGGGTGCCAGGACTCACCCTGAGCAAACAGGGCGATCCACTGGCTCTCTTGCACAGCACGCTTCAGTACATCACACACTTTTATAGGCACTATAGGACGTGCCATCAGCAACCTGTAAGAGGCAAATCCTAGTCATCTTTAACAGTGGCAATGTTCAAAATGAAATGGCTTACTATGTGCTGAGTACTGCACAGTATGCATAAATATAATGTATTCTTAGCTTTATTTTTTGTGTGTCTGTGTGTAGTAAATCAGTAAGCTTTATTCAGTCCATGGTGAACCTTTTTAAACAGTAGCATACTGCCTCTGTCTATATACAGTCTGTCTGTCAATCACTGTCTATCTGTGCATGTCCTGATTTTGCTGAGTTAGACCTGTTCCTGGGTCAACATATTTTGTGATCCTGGAACAGCATTAAAATCTGTAAATTTAGTCTTATCCCTACCCTTAAACCTAACCCTTCCCATAACTTATCCCTAAAATCAAAAGGGAAATGATGTGAATAACACTGATGTAAAGCACCACACCCTGGTTTTAAGGCCTAAACTGAAAGATGTTGAACCAGGAACATGTTGCACTTGTTAAAATTAGGTTCTGCGAGTGGCAGACAGACCCAGAGCCTGATTTTGCCAAGTACAACACGCTCCTGGATCAGCATCTTTGTTGATCCTGGAACAACATTCAATCCAATCAATCAGATTTGAGGGACAAGTTTACAGTTTATGTCAAGTTTAGGCTTACAATCAGGGTTTGGTGCTTCTGCATCAGTGTTATTAACCTATAGTTTCCCTCTGATTTTAGGGGTACGGTTAGGTGTAGGGTTAGGGAGGGTTATGATTAAATTTAAGTTTCGGAATGTTGTTCCAGGAACAAAAAATGTGATGACCCAAGAACGCAAACTCTGTCTGTCTGTCTGTCTGTCTGTCTGTCTGTCTGTCTGTCTGTAAATAGTTCTAGACCATTCAGGATGACCAAGGTTTTCTTTGTCATGAGTCAAGCTGACACATGCACACACTCCTTGGCTAAAGATAGAAATTCATTGTGACCAAGCCCTAGCCCTCATGCACTGCTTCCCAAACCCTGGGACGTGATGGTTAATGAGCTGAGAAAGCCCTGCTCTTATTTTGCAATCAGCACATTATAGAAAAGCTCAGACATATGACAGCATTTATTACCCTCTCATACCATTGCCTCTACACAGCTGCATTTGCTGCCTCTCACACACTCCTTCTCTTCAGCCGGACACATTCCTGTCATTCACTGGAGACAAACAAGAGATGTGACCCCCACCTCTTCCTCACACTCACTACATCTCTCTGTATCCTCTTGCCAGCTGCAGGCCCTCTCTTGTTAATGAAATTACCCAGCACTCTGTGATGCTTCTCAGTTGAGGTAATGGCAGAGTTATGTCAACAAATTGGCCAGGACAAATACGAAAACTTTGCGTGGAGATGAGGGAGTGAACTTTGAAAAGAGGGTCAGAAGTTTTGGAGAATAGAGCATCTTGTTAATGCTAAGTGCGATTATGATTAGTTTGGCTAAAGCTTGGGAGAGTTCACTAGAAATGAAGAGACCCTGATACCACGGTTGTGAGCTATTCATGCTCTATTCATTTATAAAATTCTAAAATTTCAATTCAATTCCTGGAGGATTCATCTGCCTGCATCATTGCACAGGAAGTAAATACTCCTACAGGCCTTTCCCTGAAATCTTTACCCAAATGACAGTTCTCTTTCCTCCAGTCATTATCATTAATGCTCCAAGTTCATCGCAGACTGACTCCCCGACAGACACCGAAAATCTTCCCTTCTCCCCAAGGACCAATTAAGACCCTACCTGCCTGAGGCCTCAGCACTCCCTCCACACCTCCAGACCTCCAGACCTGACCTTTCACCCCTGACACACGACCCCTGTGTTGAATGAGAACACACAGGAGCGTCAGAGCGAGACTCATCCCCTCCTCTCCCCACAGCCTCTGGCTTTGCATTCCTTACAGGAAATGACCAAACAGACCACCAGCTTACAGGGGTAAGAGGTCTGAGATTGGACACAGTCACCAGGTCAGTATGGAAACTGCACAATTACGGTACACTTTGGTGTCCTATTATCACATTACTTTACACAGACACACACACACGTCTGGTTCACTATCTTTGTGGGGACTCTCCATAGACGTAATGGTTTTTATACTGTACAAACTGTATATTCTATTCCCTTACTCTAACCCTACCCCTAAATCACACAAAATGTTGCATTTTTACGTTTTCTAAAAAAACAAACAAATAAAACCAAAACTCATTCTGTATGATTTATAAGCTTGTTTCCTCATGGGGACCTCAATTTAGGTCCCCACAGTGACCTAACAAGTCCCCACGAGTCAACGTGCATTCAGGTTGAAGTCCCGACCGGGACACACACACACACACACACACACACACACACACACACACACACACACACACACACACACACACACACACACACACACACACACACACACACACACACACACACACACACACACACACACACACACACACACACACACACACACACACACACACACACACACACATACATCATTTTGACAATTTCTACACCATTTCTACTTTTGATAAATATTTTATTTTATTATATTGGCAGATTAATATAGCCTAAATATGCAAACATTGGACCTATTCATAGATTAATGAATTAATTAATGTATTTATTTATTTGTGATAACATTTTACATAACTTTTAGTTATGATGTAAAAATGTAATATTTTAAAATAAAACTGGGTAAACTTGGTCAGCTGCTGTGGAGGGAGGGGCTCCAGTAAGGATGGTGCAGAGTTACCATAGGTCCAATGGTCAAACAAGGAAGTTTTGGCACACATACAAACATCTTGTGCATTCTCAGAACTGCAGAATTCTTTTTCATTAAGCTTACATTTTAGTGCAATATCATCACGTGTCATATTTATATAAATTATCTCCAAAAAGAACAGTTTGCATACTTTTATTTATTTTAATTGAATAGCTATCCTTGGCAGCAAAGTTTCTTCATTTAACATGCACACAAATAAATGGTGCAAAGTCATTGCATATTTCACAATCTTTAGCTAATCTCACAATTCACAGAGGAAAAAAAGGCTAAAGCCACAGCATGACTAAGCACAATCACTGAATTCATCTTAAACCTGGGACACAATCGAAAGTTCACGCTGAATACAAACTCAGGATGATTCCTTATATAATACATCCCCACAAATCCATCTTTAAAAAGAGCAGAAGATGAGACTGTGTTTATCGTCTTACAATTTGTCTATCTCCATGCCAACACTCTCTATTCTGGCCTTGCATTCACCGTGGTGGGTGCACAGGTCCGTAGCCTTATGCCCTCTTTTATCCTCCTCGTATGCTAATCTGCTGGATTAGGACCTGTGCAACATTGTGCTCGCATGTGTCCAAACATGACAGGGGTCCGAAAGGGTCACAGTGGACGCTGACCTTGGCCCCTGTGGCCTCGGTGGCCAGTGGAGGGTCCCGGGAGGGCACTGGAGCAGAGCGTTGCTTGGGTCCACTTCTCTAATCTGCTCAACAGCTAGACTGAGACCTCCTGCGCTTTGTCCAGTGGTCCGACAAAGGCCACTATCTGAATGGACCAGGACTCAAAGGTCAGACTGGCCACAGATGACGGCAGCTTTGAAATGCAATCCACAATGCGCTTCCAGCCTTCATCCTCTGCTTTCTTTTCACAGGGACGAGAAAAGGCAGTCTGTGTTAACTGTATAGCTTTACATTGTTTATACACAGATGTGTAGATTAGATCCTGATAGGGTTTGTTCTCTGTTTTCATTTACATGTTTAATCCAGAAACATAGGATTAAAAAATAACCAACCCTACATTTTTTTTTTCTTATTACACATTTTGACTTGTAATTGTGCTTTATCTTAGTATTAGTTCTAATATCAAAGTTCTAGTTCTGTAGGGTGTGTGGATGATTATGTTCATGTGTTAAGGTGAAGCATTCAGTTAACTGGGATGCCAGTCAGGTGAAGCAGATCCATGTCCATTGGAAGGACTTTAGCTGTTGACACAGTGCTCAATTAAGGCCAATAAATGTCTGGGTCGAGTGTGTTAACCAGCGCTGCTAATGCTGTTAGTCCTTCATAGAAGCCGCAAACTGGTAATTCTATTTGAGCCGTCTGCTTTTTACTGTTTGTAATTTCATCAAGTGTTCTGAACGATTTTACACGCGATAATAATATTTTGGGAAAGCTGGATTAATCAAGAGGCTAGAAAGGAATCTTTGGGATGTACTATTCTTAAATGTCAGGAAAGAAGTTTTGTTTGTGTCTATGCTAATACATTTGAAGATTGCTCTTTAAATTCAGTGTCACATAATAAATATTCCATAAGAATGCAACAGAAATATTTATATTTAAGCATTTGACAGACAGATTGAGTTATATTGCATTAAAAGTAAACGTTAATCCATTCCTTAGGAATTGAACCCATGACATTGGTGTCACTTGCACAATGCTCTTCTGAACCACAGGAACAACACAGAATATATAAATAAATATGATTTTTTTAGAAACAGAAATCTCTCTTAAAATTTGTCTAACTAAATTAAAGCTATTTAAGGGAGCTGTATTGCCAAACGTATTGAGACACCCCTCCAAATCATTGAATTCATGTGTTCCAATCACTTCCATGCCCAAAGGTGTATAAAATCAAGCACCTAGGCATGCAGACTGCTTCTACAAACATTTGTGAAAGGATGGGTCACTCTCAGGAGCTCAGTGAATTCAAATGTGGTACCGTGAAGTCCATTTGTGAAATTTCCTCACTACTAAATATTCCATGGTCAACTGTTAAGCTAGTGTTATACTTTCCAAGTCCGTGAGTGTGCGAGGGTTCGCTAGGGTCCGTGTGACGTAAAAATTGTCATCGGAGGGTGTGCACGGAGGCTCTTTGCGGACAACCGTGTGCTATCCATTTTTATGAGTGTCCAAACTGGAGTATAACTGAGCCTTAGTGGTATTATAACAAAGTGGAAGCAATTGGGAACAACAGCAACTCAGCCATGAAGTGGTATGCCACGCAAAATCACAGAGTGGGGTCAACGCATGCTGATAGCTACAGACCTTCTAACTTCATGTGGCCTCCAGATTAGCTCAAGAACAGTGCGTAGAGAGCTTCATGGAATGGGTTTCCATGGCCGAGCAGCTGTATCCAAGCCTTACATCACCAAGTGCAATGTGAAGCGCAGGATGCAGTGGTGTAAAGCACGCCGCCACTGGACTCTAGAGCAGTGGAGACATGTTCTCTGGAGTCTGAGTTTGGCGGTTGCCAGGAGAAATGTACTTGCCTGACTGCATTGGGCCAAATGTAAAGTTTAGTGGAGGGGGGATTATGGTGTGGATTTTCAGGGGTTGGGCTTGGCTCCTTAGTTCCAGTGAAAGCAACTCTTAATGCTCTCAACAATTTCATGCTCCCAACTTTGTGGGAACAGTTTGGGGATGCCACCTTCCTGTTCCAACATGACTGTGCACCAGTGCACAAAGCAAGGTCCATGAAGACATGGACGAGCGAGTGTGGAAGAACTTGACTGGCCTGCACAGAGTCCTTACCTCAACCCGATAGAACACCTTTGGGATGAATTAGACCGGAGACTGTGAGCCAGGCCTTCTCGTCCAGCATCGGTGCCTGACCTCAAAAATGCGCTTCTCGAAGAAATGGTCAAACATTCCCATTAACACACTCCTAAACCTTGTGGAAAGCCTTCCCAGAAGAGTTGAAGCTGTTATAGCTGCAAAGGGTGGGCCAACTCCATATTAAAAGCCTACGGATTAAGAATGGGATGTCATTAGCAGACGTCCCAAAACTTTTGGCCATATAGAGTATATGTAACTCTAAATGATATACATTTTTGTTTCCACTATGCTAAATATAAAATAAACACCATATAACAGAGTAGAAAACAACATTACAAATATAACAAATATTGTGTTATATAACGAAGACTTAAAAGGATAGTTCCCAAAAATGAAAATTCTGTCATTATTTACTCACCCTGATGTGAGTAAATCCATAAGACTTTCATAATTCTTAAATGAAAATATTTATAATGTAACCTAAGAGATTTACATCCCTCCGACGAAGCAAGACGTTTATAGAGAGATCGTAAGAAGAGATCATTGTTTTAATCCAAATCTTCTGAAGAGACACGATTAAGAGACACGATTTAATTTAGACTTTTATTCACATATAAACATTGATAAACACACATACAGTACATAGAGCACATCAAATTAGAGAAACTTAAACATGAACGAAAGTCTTATAGGTTTGGAACAACATAAGAGTGAGTAATTGATGACAAGAATGTATTTTTGGGGGGTGAACTATCCCTTTAAATTGATGGATTTGATGCATTGTCAAAACAAAAAGATTCACTTAAAACTCTGTTGGACTTCCCGCTACTTGAAAGAGGACAGTTTAGGTGTGTGCTATAAACCTCTATATGCAATACAATGCAACAGTTACAATGCAAAATGTAAAAAATCTACATTTTGTCATACTACACAACTACAAGTTGTAAAAGTAACTTCTGTGAAAAGCTAAACTGTGTTAAAAACTTCTGTGCGACTGTCATACTGCTGAAAAACGGCAGAGAACTGCTTTAACTGCAGAGAAAAGCACCCTGAAACCATTCATAATTCTGGTCCACAAAAGCTGTGAACAGAGTTGCTGCGAAATCTTGCCAATAGGGCTTTTTCAGGTCACAAACCAAAATGAGCAATTAAATCAAATTGGAGTCTTTGGTGAGTGCTGGGCCCCTGTGGACTTGACCAAATGCTTGATGTCGAAGTGACCTACTTGTGCAGCCTGATGAATGGCCACTGGGAGTGAAACCAGTGGCCAGTCATTAATCTGGAACAGATCAGGATCCAAGTATGTCTCTATTCTGTGTTAATTGGCCAGTTGTTTTATTGCAAATTGCGAGGGTGGGAGAGAACTAGCTAGTGGAAGTCACATAGATCTATGAGTCTCACAATGAGGAAAAAGCCATTGACTCTCAAGAGATGAAGTGTAGGGTACAAAAACGCTTAGGAAATACCTTTACTCCAATCCATGAAATATAGAGCCAAAGATAAGATTTACAATAGCATTATTTGTCTTTCACTAAATTGCATTTTATTTGTTTTATATCTCTCTGTCATCTTACTGTTCTTTGTAGTCGCAGCAGCATGTCAGATCAGTGAGCGGTGAGATGTGATTCCAGGCTGCCGAGCAGCTGATAGATGGATGGATGCAGAATGGCAGTTTGGCTCGGTCCTGATAAGGCCTATCTCCAGCAGGGCTTCCTCAAACGTTTGGAAACAGTCAAACACTGTCAGCCCAGAAGGATGGGGACTGGATTGATGAGGGGCTAAAGGCAATAGGTTGCTTTCCTCCCTCTTATCATGTGGCTGTATTGGCTGGAGCAGCAGGCCTTGCCATAATGGAGAGGCACAGTTTTCTCATGTCATTCAACTTATCAGCCCTGTGCAAAGGAGATGAGAAAAGCCAGCTCAGATAAACAGGAAGGATGTCACACATTTTAGAAAGACACGTTTGACTGATGGTGCTAATGGAGGTATTGGGTAACAGAATCCTTTTTTTCGTGGCATTACTCCAGGGAAGTCGGCTCGTATTAAAATAAATGGGAAAAATATAACACTCAATATGGCGACCACCTCAAGGTTAAAAGAAGCAATTAAATTTTTTATGCCACTCACATTTGAGGCATCGCTTATTTTAGTTTACTCTTGAATGTGAATATACATTAGCCAGACAGTAATACAGTTGTTTTGCATAAATTGAGCAAAAGAAGCACATTTTGAGAGATTTTGGTCTTAGAGATGTACTTTGGAAATTGCTGCCTATGGATGCAGCCAAGATAGAGTCAATCTCTTTCGAGTTCACTACACTTCTTCTTCTTTTTATTTATTTTTTGTATTTTTAAACACTGAGTGCAATATAGTTTTAAAGGTTAAGCAATGTTTCACATTTGTACTTTTTAAAGTGGGTCATTACCGCTTTTAACACTGGGACCTATGGGCCCTATCATACATCTGGCACAATGCAATGCAATCAAGTTAACGCATTTGCTACGCCAGGTGCGATGCAAATGCTTTTTGCTAGTTTAATTTTCACGTCCTGTGGCCTGTGCTGGTCTGAAATTGAGGTTTGTTCAGGTACATTGTTGGCGCAATGCTATTTTGAGGCAACTGAAAACGATTGCGCCATTGACCAACTGAAACCTGGTTTAATGTCAATAGTGCAGTATTTTTGTGTTATTTAAAGGGTGCATTAGTAATATGCGCCTATAGGTGGTGCACAATGCGCAGCAGCACACAAACATGCCAAAAATAAAAGGATTACAGTGTAAAAGATTATTATTGTGTACATAAAGATAAAAATGCTTACATGTCATAATGGATAGTCATTACATATATCAGAATTACCTATTTGTAATAATGACAAATTAAATTGGCTACTTATTTAACCAATTGTGGCAACACGCACATGTATATACAGTACATTGGCTCGTCAGGTCAAGCGAATCTGCCATGGAGCAAACCGCAACTGGCTTTTAAAGGGAATGGGAGATGAGACTCTGATTGGTTTAGTGCACGTCGCGCCCCTACACACCCATGACTCATTAAGAGACTAGGTACAACTCTTTTGGACCATGTGCCGGGCGTGTGTGTTTGTTTTCAGCACATAATAGTGTTAACACATTTACATTTTGGCATTTTGGCAGACACTTTTATATTTATTAATTTAGCAAATGCTTTTTTCCAAAGTGACTTACACTTTTTTAATCTCCTTACATTAAACTAACTGTTTTCTATTTTAATATATTTTAAAATGTAATTTATTCCTGTTATGCCAAAGCTATATTTTCAATAGCCATTACTCCAGTCTTCTTCAGTGGCACATGATTTTTCAGAAATCATTCTAATATGCGGATTGGTGCTCAAAAAAATTTGGAGTTGTGCTGCTTAATATTTTTGTGGAAACCGTGAAACATTTTTTCAGGACTCTCTGATGAATAGAAAGTTCAGAAGAACAGCATAACTATTTTTTTTCTTTTCTTAGTCTTTACTGTCACTTTTGATCAAGTTAATGCGTCCTTGCTGAATTCAAGTATAATTTTTTTTTTTTTAAGAATCTCGCTGACCCCACATTTTTGGAACGAACCTGACAGATGATTAGTAATGATAAGAAACAGTTTGACGATACAGATTATATTTTGGTTAACAATTTCAAGTTTGAAAAGCCCATATAGAGTCCATACAACTGCAACTGTCAGTGCTTGACAACTTGGAGTAATGCTGCGTTCCAGGCGGGTTTTTGAGCCTGTAAGTTACGACTTCAAACCACGACTCACGACTTTGTAGCATTCCAGGCAAAGTCACACCAAACTGCCTGAGCGGTAGCTAGATGTAAACAAAGAATGGCGAACCTTACGGGGATTATGCTCATTTACAATAATTTCTATCGCCAAAGGTGCTTACACCATGCTTATTTGAGGGAAACGGAGGAGAAAAAACTGTGCATAAGGCAAGAGAAGCTGTTATACCTTTTATTTTACGTTATTTGCATATTTGGAAATGTATTTGGTATTCATTTATTCTTGCACTCCATGGCCTGAAAACTAGCTAACACTAGAAAAGCTGCTGATAATGCATAACATTTGCGGATAAATAACATTAGAGCAATACCTTATATTTGATTTTTAATGTACGACTTTCATAAACACCGCGTCCATAGGGGCTGCCATTGTTGCTTCGCGGGCTATGTGACATCAGATCTCGTAACTGGGAGTACATCGATCTAGTACGAGTTCACGGGTGGGAAGTCACGGGTTTGACTGCTGTTCCAGTGCACTTTCACGGGTAGAAGGTTGGAAAAACACGGGTTACGGGTTGCCTGGAACGCGGCATAAGTCTCAGCATTGAAATGAACAGGAATGCCTCAGGTCTCTGTGCCAGATGACCTATGCTTCCTTGGGTGGTCAGAGCTCAGACGTCTGTGTGTTGATCTCTCTTTTCTGTCCATCCTGGTCAGACCCACTGAGCACCATGCCAGGGTTGACCTGGTGTCAACAACCTACTGAGAGCTTTCAGTCCCTGGGTCCATCGCTAGGATTGGCCCCCTGTGGGATGGGGGATCTGGGTCCCCAGGTGGGTATTGTGCACGTTGCTGACCACTGACAAAAAGCTCTTTGGGGGCCAGTGGTCAAGATGAGAAGCTGGAGAGGTGAAAGAAGAGAGAACGCACTCCCTGCTGTTCTGGTCTAATTTGGCAGGATGCCGACCGACTGCCCTCTGGAGCAAGTGCAGGCATGAAAAAGCAACTCCGCACAATGCTGTTTGTGTAAAGCTTTTCTGCAGTCAATTCAAGTCTCTCTAACCACCATCTGCCCAAGATAAGCACTCACATTCTATAGACATTTGCTTTCAACCTCTATCAAAACACTCTTTGTTCATCTATCTACAATACATTGTAAATACACACACACAATATATATAAAATATATGAAGACTTCAGATGCAAAAGCCTCTAAGTCCGTCTGACGTGTTTCTTTAAAATAAGCATTTTTGTCAGGCTTCTATGTATAAGTTTCTACCTAAGTAGCGGTACTTCTGAATGGGCTGAGGCTGGAATTTAGTGGGTTTGAAGGGAAAGTATTTTATGAACATATACTCCCGTTCCACCACATCCCAAAGATGCTCTATTGGGTTGAGATCTGGTGACTGTGGGGGCCATTTTAGTACAGTGAACTCATTGTCATGTTCAAGAAACCAATTTGAAATGATTCGAGCTTTGTGACATGGTGCATTATCCTGCTGGAAGTACTGTAGCCATCAGAGGATGGGTACATGGTGGTCATAAAGGGATGGACATGGTCAGAAACAATGCTCAGGTAGGCCGTGGCATTTAAACGATGCCCAATTGGCACTAAGGGGCCTAAAGTGTGCCAAGAAAACATCCCCCACACCATTACACCACCACCACCAGCCTGCACAGTGGTAACAAGGCATGATGGATCCATGTTCTCATTCTGTTTATGCTAAATTCTGACTCTACCATCTGAATGTCTCAACAGAAATCGAGGCTCATCAGACCAGGCAACATTTTTCCAGTCTTCAACTGTCCAATTTTGGTGAGCTTGTGCAAATTGTAGCCTCTTTTTCCTATTTGTAGTGGAGATGAGTGGTACCCGGTGGGGTCTTCTGCTGTTGTAGCCCATCCGCCTCAAGGTTGTGCGTGTTGTGGCTTCACAAATGCTTTGCTGCATACTTCGGTTGTAACGAGTGGTTATTTCAGTCAAAGTTGCTCTTCTATCAGCTTGAATCAGTCGGCCTATTCTCCTCTGACCTCTAGCATCAACAAGGCATTTTCGCCCACAGGACTGCCGCATACTGGATGCTTTTCCCTTTTCACACCATTCTTTGTAAACCCTAGAAATGGTTGTGCATAAAAATCCCAGTAACTGAGCAGATTGTGAAATACTCAGACCGGCCCGTCTGGCACCAACAACCATGCCACACTCAAAATTGCTTAAATCACCTTTCTTTCCCATTCTGACATTCAGTTTGGAGTTCAGAAGTTTGTTTTGACCAGGACCACACCCCTAAATGCATTGAAGCAACTGCCATGTGATTGGTTGATTAGATAATTGCATTAATGAGAAATTGAAAAGGTGTTCCTAATAATCCTTAGGTGAGTGTGTATATATATATATATATATATATATATATATATATATATATATATATATATATATATATATATATATATATATATATATATATATATATATATATAATGTGTATATGTATATATATATGTATGCAACATACATCCAAGAAGTTATCATTTAAAATATACACTACCATTCAGACATTTGGGGTCAGAAAGATTTAATATTTATGAAATAATTATCTTGTATTCACCAAGGCTGAATTTGATCAAATATACAGTAAAAATAGATATAATGTGTGAAATATACAGTCAAACCAAAATTTATTCAGACACTTTAACTTTTCTCACATAATCACAGTTTATTCGCTATAGTTCAGAAAAAGGTAATAAAATATGACAAGTTAAACTGTGTCAGAACAAATTCATCTTGATAATGTCAGATAACTTTGATATAAAGGTATTGTTACATAACAGAATGTATGGAGACAAGAGATACAGGTCAATGATGTTTATTGAACAACTAGAGGTGTTGACGGCAGTGCAGGTGAGTGAACTTGGAATTGGTAAGAGTCTGATGAGGATAACTGTGATTGCAGATGCAGCGGGCTGGAGACTGAACTGGAACGAAGGAGACTCTGGAGGATCCACACAAGACGAGGGAACACGATGGAGACTTGGAGAAACACAGGAGACAGGTAAGTAGGTTTTGGCAGTCCTTAGGTGAGCATGAAGGTAAGCTTCTTGATGCTAACGAGACTGGACAAAGACTGAGTGCATGAGTGTGTCTTTTGTGTAGCAGGTGATTACTGTGCTGATGAGGTGCAGGTGTTCGTGATCTGGGCTGCGCTCAGCCTCAACAAAAAGTTGCAAAACGTTTTTTAAACGGAAACGGTGCTGCGTTGAACCATAGATATACATAATAAAGGCTAGATGTCTCGTCCGCACTGCTGGCCACTGGAGGTCGACGCCCGCACCTGGCGGCCATCTTGCCACAGTCAGCTCGCTCACTCGTAACATTGTGTTTTAATGGTGCATGTACTTTTTAAATAACCACAACTTGCAAAATTTTCTACCGATTTTCAAACTGTTTGGTTTGTTATAAACGTCAGAGATGTAGTTATGACACTGCATACTTATGAATAATTATTCATAATTTGTACAAGCATCCAGAATTATAGCCATGTTAATAACGTTTGTAAGAAACCAAACCAGCGAGTTAAGAGTATTTGTGTTCGTGCAGATCACTCATCTTACATCAGGTACCACAAAGCCCCCCAGAAAGCTTACCTGTGACAAGATGGCCGCCGGTGATGACGTTAGAGACTCCGCCGTAAGACATCTAGCCTTTATTATGTATATCTATGCGTTGAACACCCTGTTCTGATGACGCAGGAGTTGCAACTATGGCAGCTGAGAAGGCCATTCTTTGTGTTCTTTTTGAAGAATTTTCGAAGCCTGTTGAAATCGATATAAGCACGTTTAATAATACAAAATACGCTCAATAAAATCATTGCGCTTGCCTTCCAGAATAACATCCTCATCTCATTTAATTAACTTTGTATCTCCTGGTAATCAATTCTAATTTAAATAATTTTATTTCTAGTTCTTACTTTCATAATACCCAGTATTTTCTTTCTCATTTTTATATAAAGCACTTAATTACCATTATGAAATTTGGTAGGCCTATATAAATAAACTTGCCTTGCAATGAAGCTAAAAATATAAACAGCTACATCATCATGTTGATATGCTATATTTTTACTATAAAACTCTTACGACAATCATGTCTTCTAATATCTTCAATTGTTGCGTATACTGAGCTGCAGCGGACACATTTGTAAACTGTCTCTTTAATACTGCACGGTTTATATACATGTTGCTGCTGATTGGGCTGACATTTTTGACACACCCACCAAACAAGAGAAAACGCATCTCAAACCCGTTGCACACCGATGCACACCGTTTCCAGGAAACATGACGTTCAACCGGAAACCGTAGCAAAACGCTGCACACCGGTTTGAGCTTTGAACGTCCCCCAGTAGGTGAAGGAGTGCGCTGTGATTAGGTGATGGTGGAGCCTGGCATGTCTGTGACAGATTTTGTTTAGTCTGTGGTGTAAAAGGTCACATTAGCTATTAAAGAAAAAACAAAAGCAAAACATGGTCTGGTCAAAGTGTATAATTTTGGTCCCAAATTTGTATAACTTTTACTGGTAGTCCACTGTGTGAAGAATCGTTGTGTATAATATGTCACAGTTTACTTTATTTTGCTATCGTCACTTACATAAATGAACTATAGTGTTCTGCACCCACTAGTAAAAAATATCTGGTGTCTGAATAATTTTTGATTTGACTGTATGTGAAATATTAAAGGTCCCGTTCTTCGTGTTCTTTTGAAGCTTTGATTGTGTTTACAGTGTGCAATATAACATGTGTTCATGTTTCGCGTGTAAAAAGAAACAGTATTTTTAACACAATGTACTTATCTGTATACCGCTGTTTTCACTCTCCTAAAAACGGCTGATGAGTTACTTGTTCTAAGAAGTCCCTCCTTCACGAATACGTAATGAGTTCTGATTGTGCCAGCGGTTCCCGTGTTGTGATTTGACCGCATCTTAGCAAACGTGGCACGGTTCCTGTGTTGTGATTCGACAGCAGCTTAGCGCACATGGAAATGTCACGCCTCTTAACTGGAGATATATGCGCTTAATGATCTCTACAGCGTCCCTGGGAAGGCCAAACAAAGGTGATTTGACTCCGGGATGAAAATAACAGCGTCTCGACGACATGGCGACAAACACACTCAAACGCAGCACTTCCTTTTCTCCACGTGACCGTCCTCTTCTCCACGTGGGACAGCAACAAGACCACACCCCCTTTTTCCGCGTATTCTTGTGGGCGGAGGTTAGTCTGTTCTACTGTTCTATCGACGTCATTTATGAAGGAAGTACCAGGATGTAGTCCAAGCCAGCCGTTCACTGTAGGCTTTGAAAGGGAACTTCTGTTAAATAAAATATCTCGCTTGGCATTGAACTTTGAGCTTTATAATTTTACAGGTATTATTTATGCTCTAACAGCAACATTACACACTAACTGAAGTTTGAACAATGGGATCACGAAGAACGGGACCTTTAATATATTTTAAATGTAATTAATTTCTGTGATGGAAAAGCTGAATTTACAGCAGTCATTACTCCAGTCTTCAGAGTCACATGAGCCTTCAGAAATCATTCCAATATGCTGATTTGATGCTCAAGAAACTTATTATTATCATCAATGTTGAAAACAGTTGTGCTTCTTAATAGTTTTGGAAACCATGATACATTTTTTTTTTCTTCAGGATTCTTTGATAATAGAAGGTTCTAAAGAACAGCAATGATTTGAAATAGAAAAGTTGTATCAAATTATAAATCTCTTTACTGTCACTTTTCTTCAAAGTAATGTGTCCTTGCTAAATAAAAGTGTTAGTTTCTTACATCTTAAATCTTACTGAACCCAAACGTATGGTTTGGATTTAACTTTGGCATTTAATTTGAAATGGAAATGGACATGAAATAGGCTATATCTCAAATCACAGTTTGTTCAGGAGTGGTGTGCTAGTACTTTTCTACGTGGTCGGACAGGTTTTCTTTTTTGACTGGCCGATGATAAATCAAGAAAAAGAATCTAGTGTCCAGAATATAATAGAGGCTTGAGGGAGGGCTATTTTGACTTGGGTCAGTAAGTAACCACTTGGTAACAGTCCGGCAACACAACCATAACATTGTGTCAGTATGTTTTGGATCTATTTTTTAATTATATTTGTACATTTGGCAGACACTTTTATGAAAAAAAAAAAGGTTCTTTGGCAATGTGTGTGGTTCCATGAAGAACCGTAAATATCCAAAAAACCCTTCCATTACACAAAAGGTTCTTTATAGCGAAGAAAGGTTCTTTAGACTATAAAATGGTTAGAAAAAAAATGGTTCTTTAAAGAACCTTTGCCAAAAAATGGCTCTTCTGTGGCATCTTCTATGGCATCGCAGAGAAAACCCCTTTTTGGTTCTTCCTGGCACCTTTATTTTTAAGAGTGTATAGTATACAAGTTCATGCATCATCTGGGAATTAAACCCATTACCTTGGTGTTGTTAGTGCTATATGCTACTGTTAAGTTATAAGAGCTACGCAGTGCTGGACTCTTCTTGGTCAAGCAGAAGTCATATGCTTTTTAAACTCTTGAAATTCAGACGTGTCTATCTGTCTTCCAGTGTAATGCTCTCTGATAAACTCTATTCCTGCTGCTCCAACAGAGGACAAATGGAGATGAGCAATGTGCATGCTTTTAGATCTAACCCCGGCCCGTGTCCAGAGGGCAAGAGCGAGAGAGTAAAGACACGAATCCCCTAACATGATACAGATGGTGAAGGAGGAGAGCCAGGGCTGTGAGGGATCTCACCGTTGAGTGTGATCGATACAACCTGTTGGCCCTGCTGAGACAGCTGTGAAGATCTGGGATTCCACGCTGTCATTCAGGTTCATAGAGCCATTCCCTCTCATGAGCTCTCCATATGTACAGGCCTTTCATCCAGGACAGCACATTTATAATATAGTGACATTTCTGTTTTTCTGTGCTTCAGGAGTGAGCTTTGAAAGCACACTTATTGTATCATCTTAACTGATCAATATCTTAAAAAAAAAAAAGTTAGTGATAAAATAAAATGGCTTTTTGTGTCGCTGTAAGTATTACTCTGTGTTTTTTTTTGTGGGGCAGCTAATGAATTCTGTGCATTGACAGAATGGATATAGACAGGTCTTTTGTATGATATCATCTGTTTCCCGCGGGTATGCTTTATTAGGTAGTGAGTCATTTTAGAATAAACTGTGCTCTGCTTTATAGCAGTGTCTCATGTTGGGTGCAGCTAGGCTGCTGCTTCTGGAGCCCCAGATTTAATGAATGGCTGGGAGGAGGAATGAAAGTGAGGCAAACAAGTTGCCTGCCTGCATGCCTGGCTCCGGCCCCTGGCTCCTGCAGACAAGATGTGGGATTGTAGCAGGCGGCCAAAACTCAGCATGCCGTGTGCTGGGTACCTCAAGAAATTGTAGGAGCATGAAACTGTGATGTATGGGAAAGTAGTGTGTGTAAGGGAGGAATTATGCATGGTTGTGTCCAGCAAACTCCTCCATTATAATTTTCAGCAGCTGCATACTCAATTGTACTGCTGGGCTGTTGACCCAACTGAACATGAACTTCAAAGAGTGAAATGCTGAGATCTCACATTGTGTACACATTCTCTTAAAGGGATAATTCACCCAAAAGTGTTAATTACCCTGTGATTTACTCACCCTTAAGCCATTCTAGGTGTATATGACATTTTTCTTTCAGACAAATACAATCAGAGTTATATTAAAAATGTCCTGGTTAATCCAAGCTTTAATGGCAGTGAATGGCAGCCTAAAATTTGAAGCCCAAAAAATGCATCCATCCATTATTAAAGTAATCCACACAGGGGTTAATAAAGGCCTTCTGAAGTGATTTGAAGGGGTTTGTGTAAGAAAAATATTCATATTTAAAACTTTATAAAGTAAAATATGTAGCTTCTGCCAGACCACCTTCCGTATACAACTTGCGCAGAAAGTGCAACGCCTCTCGCAGTTCAAAGTGATTACGCTATGTCCGACGTCATACGTTGTGCCAGCTTTTTTCGTAAGTTGAATACGGAAGGGGTCTGGCAGAAGTGAAATATCCCTTAATAGTTATTCCTTTAACAGTCAAAGTGATAGTTCACTCAAAAATTAAATTTTTGTTCATGTAGTTTCAAACCTATATTATTTCCGTGTATCACACTATACATATTTACACACACACACACTATATATCATGATTGTCAACATAACATTTTAACAAAAAAAATGTTACTTCAAATAAAACTTAATGTTGCCAAGACAACATTTCTCATTTAGTTTTTAGTTTCAGTTGAAGTGCTGAAATAACTAAATCTAAACAAAGTAAACCTAAAAAAAAACAAAATTACTAAAAGTTTAAAATGAAAACAGAACTATTTAAAGCTACACTGTGTAACTTTTTTAGTTTATTCTTAGCTAAAAACACTTAGTTCTTTCAAAAATATATGTGCTCATTAATGTATATTTACTTATTTCAAGTTATAAAGTATTCTCGTAAGTTTATAATATGCCATTGAAAATACATACGGGTAAGGGGTTCGAATGGGGGTCGCCATGTTGCCCCTCCATCTTGAAAGTACATTATCCAAAGAGGGACATACCCGTAAATTCAAGCTTCGCCTTTCGCGTTTTAACACTCGATGGCACCGTGTCTGGATTGAACTGGAAGCCATGTTAATCTTGGACTAAAACGGCCACCGTAGGAGTTAAAACGAAATCGGAATTGGGAGGAACAGAACCTAATATTTACTGGATGGTCATATACCTTTTCACCGCTAGATGGGGGAAAATATCACACAGTGTAGCTTTAAGTTCCCCTAAACCTACCCAACACACAAAACTTTCAGCATTTTTACATTTTCAAAAAACGAATTCTGTAAGATTTATAAGCTTGTAAATCTATGCTGAGATTTACAAATGCTGAGATTGTGCATTAAACATCAAATATTTTACCTGGCTATGATTGTGTCTTGTTGTCTAGCATTTTCGGGTTCATTGTGGACAGACAAATGATTGTTGCAAACTTGTTGTCACACACCTGGACACCCTGTAACACGGTTCTACTCTGCCCTGGCCTTAAACATGCTATTTAAAGATCAAATATTCCTTTTGTATTGTAATCACATGTGCCTAATAGTAAAGACTAACTTTATGCTAGCTAGAGCATCTAGAGACACGGATCGAGACAGAGATAGAGAAAGCCCATGTACGTGAGGTGGTCATTTAACTCTTCTTACTTGAGCAAATTGCTGCCTTCCTCTGCCTGACAGCTCTTTTCCCTTTACTTGTTAAAAGGCCTGCCATTGTTAGCCGTTGCTCCTCTCTGACAAGTCGCTGCTGGTCATGATGTCAGGGGGAGACTAATAAGGGCTAATTCACAAGCTGTCCTAAGAGCTCTGCCGGACTGTTAGCTAGGTTCCCAGGATACTTCCAGCCCACTTGAGATGGAGAGAGAGTGAGAGGAGAGAGTTTGCCCAAAAGAGAACAAAAAGGCACGGGGGGAAGCAGCAGCAGGCAAGACGGCGAAGTCAGTCAGGGACTGCATTCAGAGCCCACGCAGGTAGTCCGACTAAAGGGCCCAATTTGTTATAAATGACAGAGACTCATTGAGCAAGGACAGGATGTCGTCTGCTGGAGGCTCCGTCCCTTTCTCTCTCTGCTGTCACCAGAGGCGAGGTCCCGTCTGCCTTTTGTTGACACAGTGATGGTTATAGGAGGGGGAGCTTTGGATGTGTCGAAAGCAATTTTCTGTGTGTCCAGGAAAGCCAGAAAACATTTACAACCAAATCCAGTTAGCGGGCATCCAGCAATAAAGCACATGCCAATGGGAACAAAAGACTTCTATTTTAACATGTAAATTACCCCTGATTAATTCCTTAATCTAGACATCTAGACGTATCCTGTCTTCAGTTCATCACATGTCATTCCAAGCTTGCTTTCTCAGGCTGAATAAATCAGTAAAATCACAGAACAACATTTTCTTTTCTTTTCTTTATTATTTTTTTCATTTATTAATATTTTATTTTATTTTATTTTGTACAATACAAAAAAAGTCACTTTTCTTGAGTGGGACTATATTGGACAGGACAGTAGAGATATGTTGGATATGCATTTAACACACTTTTTATTATTTTTTATTTGCATCACTTTAAAATGCTGTTTATATCTAATAGTTAATGTATATAAATCATTAACATAAAAAAAAAAAAAAAAAAAAATATATATATATATATATATATATATATATATATTTTGTATTTTTATTTTATTTTTTCCATTGGCATGTGCTTTATATATATTTTATATATATATCAAATAAAAATGAATGTCATAATTTAATGCCATTCCAAACCTGTATGCTGTTTTTTTTAAAAATATAAAATATTTTAAATATTTTAAATATAGGCAAGACGGCGAAGTCAGTCAGGGATTGCATTCAGAGCCCACACAGGTAGTCTGACTAAAGGGCCCAATTTGTTATAAATGACAGAGACTTTAATGTCATTCCAAACCTGTATGCTGTTTAAAAAAAAAAAAAAAATAAATAAATAAATAAAATAAAATACTTTAAAAATATATTTTTCTCACATAAATCTATATGGATTCAGAAGACGTTGAATATTATATATTATCTCAGTTCATGCATTCCCTGAATATCAAACCCATATCCTTGCCTTTGCTAACACTATGATCTACTGTTTGAGCTGTGAATTAGCTATTAAGAAGTGACGAAGAAGTGTGACAGCATCATTATTAATGATCAAAAGCACTGTGACGAAGCTGTATCATATGACTGTAAGCGTGTATTACAGAACAGTATTATTTGACAATGTTATTGCTCTTGTGGAGTCAGTTAAATTGTATGTCTTGCCTTGTTCCAGAGAAACCTTTTATTATAAAACAAATACAATGGCATCGTGTCCCATTCCCCATCTGTGCCTGTGTAACTCCTACTGAGACGCTTGATGAACAGTTCTTATGCTTTATGATGTGACTCCTGAGTTATACTTTAGACCTTCCCCTCTTCAGGCCATGAAACATAAAGCATTTCACCCCAGTCCAACCCCTCCCCATTAAAGAAACATACTGTTCCAAGTTCATATTTCAAAGTGCAGGTGGGGAAAGAAGCAACTTCAGTCATGATATTCAGTCATGTCCGATATAAAGGCCAGAAGATTGAATTTATGTCATCTAAAATGTGTAAGGAAGGAAAGCAAGAGCAGGAATCAGAATCGCCATGACAACAAGGATGAAAACATGCACTTCCCTAAGCATAAGCGCCATGTAAGGGTGCATTCAAGTATGGAGAAGTTCACAAAACCTTTAATGTCATACACTGGCGGCTTGCTTTTGTGTTAGCGACCACGAACTGTGACTTCTACAAAAACTCAAAGAGCAAACGAATTAGAATACCATTAAAAAGATGACTGAATCAAACCCAGTGGATTGTGGAGATTATCAAGGCAAAGGAGATCAAAACGGAAGTCATGCGGTGATTCGAGGAGTCTAAAGTGGACTTTAATCTATACAACTTTCCTAATTTAGGGCTTTCCCAGAGGGAATAATCTTTTTTTTTCACAGCTCATGATTCACATGCATGGCGTCTCATCTACAATCATATTTAATGTTTTGTATGAATTAATTTAATGAAAAGATTTATTATTACACCATAATCTTTTAGTATACAAATTATTATAATACTGAAGCTTATACCACTTGAATGCCATGTTTACACTGGGTCATCACACATTTTAGGATCTATGGGTAAACAAAACGTTTACAAAAAGTTTCCAAATCGTATCCAGTTTGGGGCTTAGAAGCAATCAGTTGACAAACATCAGCTGATCATTTCTAAGCCGTTCGTCCAAACATCTAATTAGTATTAAGCACAGGATGTCCACACAAGAATTTCTAAAATAACAGGGGGAAAGGGGGTTTTGTGAAGAATGCCCCTTCTAATATCCCCAGAGCAAAACGTTGAGGAGTTTTTTTGTCTATCACATCTTGGATGGTCACTGTGGAGATCCCCGCTATTTCTCATCACATGCCTCTCTCCCCGCCCCCTCCCGCCCACCATTCATGCTTTCCCTTCTTCCCCGCATAAAACAAAAGCGGGCAGCTGAAAGCGCTCTGAGGTAGGTAAATGTATTCAGTGACATCGGCCGGATGATTCTATTCTGCATCGGCCCTGTAACATTTGTTTCCAGCCTTGTCTGAGGGCTGGGACACCGTGTTGGGCCTTTTGTCCCACGTGCTCTCCACACAGGGCCGCAGTTAATGGTGGCCTTGTCCAAGGCCACTGGAGCAGAAACTTTAGCCAGCCAGAGCAGGGAGGTTGAGCTATGAGGGGGGTTTTACGTAAGACTGAAAAAAAAAGTCTGCCGGGCCACCTCAGAGGTTGCCATGGAAAGACAGCAAGACAGCTCTCGGAAAACCCTCTCAAAGGAAGTGGTGCAGGGAAAGAAAGAACGCCGGGCAGCCCTCCCTTCTCTCTCCCTTTTTCTCCTCCATCCTCTGTTTCGCCTGTCGTCACATCTGGTCTATCTGGCATATGAGGCTTTTAGCAAGAGATCTAGATGAATTCTTTCTTTGGAATTCTAATGGAGATGGAGGCTATCTCTAACGGATTCACACTGTCTTTTCCTGTGAAACTCTTCTGCATTATTCGGGACAGGGGGCCCATAGGGTGCAGCGAGTTGGCAGGCTCAGAACCAGGTGCGGTTGGAGAGGAAGAACGTGAAGGAAAGGATGACTGTGTTGGGCCTGCTCGGCTCCATTCTCCATAGTTGAGTGGGATCTTCAGAGGAGAGGTTCTCTTCTTTGTTGGCCTCTCATCTGGGCTTGGGGGGCTTGGCCACGCTGATCTCTCTCATGACCAGGGCTGAGCTCTTTTACTCGCTTTGAATAATCTTCTGATAGAAACCCACATGCTGGAAAGTGCCTTCAAACTTAAATAATTAAATAATTTCATTTTGTGTCACAAAATACGTAATATTTATTGAATGAAATATGTTAATATGAAAACATTTTAAAGATCTAAAGGAAGATTTAAAGATCCTCTCTCGTCCTTCACTAGTGTTACTCGTCCTTATATGCCTCCGTGCTCCCTCATGAGAGGACTCGAGACCGGTATGCCTTGCAGGTGATGCTCATTCTCAATCACGTGCACCGATCTTGCTCGCTCCTCCCATGTCTCTCACTCATCAACCTCGCCACATATATATTTCATAAGAACAAACAATCAGTCCACATAAGATCAAGTGTGTGTGCCTGTGTGTGCATGTCCAGGTAAACCCTACTTTATGAGGATGTCCAAAATCCTTGACATTTCTTGGTTCCCATGAGGAAAACAGGGTAACACTTTATTTTAGGGTCCAATTCTCTGCTTGCACACTACTAGTATATTGATTATTTATTAGTATTAGTAATAGTAATGCCTTATTCTACATACATCCCTTAAATCTACCCAATACTTATCCACTTAAGCTCTGGGACCATTTTTGGTGATTTCCACCTGGATTTGGCCCACCCAAATTGAAAAGCTTCCCATACCCATACAGCGGTCTAAATACACCATTTTGGTGTCATTTTACAGGAAACCCTTTGAAGTCACATAAACCACTGCTAAAAGTGATAAACATGTAAGTATATGTTGTCTGAGCTGTAATAAAAAAGAGATAGTTTGGGCTGTTTTCACTAGATTCCATAAAATACTGGAAAAAATAATTTTGTCTGTATCATGTTGTCATGCAATGTCATGCAAGATTTATTAAAATGGTTCAATGTAACTTCAAAGGGTTTCCTGTAAAATTACACCAAAATTTTGTATTTAGACCACTGTGGGTATGGGAAGCTTTCCAATTTCGGAAATGATTCCAGAGAAATTTAGTGTAAATAAGTTACTTTGTGTAAAGAAAATGCCAAAGTGATGCATGTCTAGAGAAAGCAGAGTTTATTGAGGTAAAAGTCGTAGTTAATAATGATTATGTGTTCCCCATACTAAAGTGTTTTCTGAAAACAGCTTATAAATCATGTGATGTTTTTGAAAATGTAAAAATGTTTTCTGTGATGTGTAGGTTTAGGGTTAGCGTAAAGTCTATGGAAAGTCCTCAAAAAACATGAAAACACAACATGTGTTGTGTTTGTGTATGTGTGTTTTTTTTCACTCTTTTTTGTGTGTGGTTTTATACTAGCCTGGCTCCGCCCTCCTACGTACTTCAGCTCAATTTTAATTTTCCTTCAGTACTATGTCTGGTACTGCTGTATATGCTTAGGTTTTCTCCCGAACAATTTTTTACCGGTCCAATCAGCGAACAGAGGGAGTGGCTGAGAGCGATGACGTTGATGTCATGCGCTAGTTTGAGTTGTAGTTCAGTAATGGCGGCGGTGAAAGATGCGAGTGTGTGGCACTGGCACCGCTGACGAATGTCCAGAAGTTAAAGCCGGAGTGTGGCGAGATCGGTGTGCGTGATTGAGAATGAGACACACCGGTCTCGAGTCCTCTCATGATGGAGCATGGAGGCATATAAGGACGAGCGACACTGGTGAAGGACGAGAGAGGACCAGGCCTGGATTTGAAGTTGTGTTTTGTTTACGTTTTGTATGTGCGTGGCAGTCGTCCGTGAGGGGCTGCCGCTTTTACTTTCATTTTGTGTTTATTATTTGATTAAAAGTTGTTATACGTTTGCCGGTTCCCGCCTCATTCTTCCCTGAACAAACAAACTCTGTTACACGGAGCAAGTACAATCACTGCTGAGTTTTGTTGGTGGCCATGATGTTGTGGTCCGGGAAAAGTCTTTTTCAGCTCGCTCCGTTAGTGGTGAAGGAGTTGGCTGAAGCCGTCCGTCTCCCACCACCCGCGAAAAAACCCCAGGCTGAATTATCGACTGCTTTTGACAAACCAAGGACGTGTGGTAATGTAATTGCTCTCCGAATCCACATCTCTGAGTTTTCAAGAATATATCACTTCAAAATTCACTGTTTATATCCTTTTTTGACCCCTGCAGAGCACCGTACGGCTGCGCTTCGCTGTAATTTGCATTTCTAGACTTGTATTTCTTTAAATGCTGGCAAGTGTTTACAAGAGCAAAATATTTCATCACCGCTCAAAAAATAAAAGAAGAAAAGCACGTAAACATTTGAATTAGGCTGTTATTTATGGCAGCATTTATTCTTATCATACCAAGCATATTACATTTTATTTGCAGCATACAATCATGTTATGATTGCACGAGATATGCACCACGAGAGCAGCGCGTTCCAATCACAAAACTCTCCTTTCCACCGCGAATAAATCACAATCCGAATGCACAAGGTTTTATCACTGACACTGAGGTGGTGTGCACAGTTAATGTGAGAATCAAAGGCGTCATACGTCACGACCAAACGTTAGCGATTGGTTAGGCAGATCCAGAGTGACTCTTGGCAGATCCAATAGTTTTAAACTTCAACAGAGTTCCCGCCTTCAAGGAAGTAAACGCTTGTCAAAGGAGAGTGGCCAGACTCTATGAAATGAAATGAAAATGTACAAATGAAATGTACGAGAGTCTTGTAAGACCAGGCTAGTTTTATACTGTTGGGGTGAACAAAGCATTCTAATTACATTTCTTTATCAGCCAGGAGGAAAGTTTAAATATGTTTCAGAACTGCATTCTCTGAATGGCCAGAAGTAATATATTGATATGATGACACAAAGGCAGCAGTTGATCAAAGCAAAAACAAACTAAAAAAACACCCATTGTTATACCCACACACAATACTTGCATTTGTCAAGGTTATAACTCTTGACGCTTATTAACTTACTGTGTGAGCTAAATAAGCATGTGGGTTTTTATCTTTTGTCATGGATCATACATGTTTCTGCAGTAGCAGTCTAAGCCAACACGTGACACTGAATCCAAAATGAAGTTGTAATGAAAGAGGCTGGCCATTGGAAAATCCAAACCTATTTAACTCAAAGGGGGTTTGCTTACAATTATTCACTCGTGAAAATCTGCCAAAGAAATGCTCTTCATTTATCATGCTGTGTTTCCCGTGATTAAATTCTCACAAGACTTTTAGTGAAGCTGGAATGGCAGTCTAGTGTGCCGTCAATGAAGAATAGAGGAGCCCCAGTTAACATCACGGCTTTCCCTTTTATTTTGCGGGATCCAAGGCTGCGAGGGGGTTGCCGTGGAATCAAAAATAAACCCCTCTCTCTTTTTCTGTCTATTTGTCTCTCTCGAACACACACACACACACACACACACACACACACACACACACACACACACACACACACACACACACACACACACACACACACACACACACACACACACACACACACACACACACACACACACACACACACACACACACACACACACACACACACACACACACACACACACACACACACACACACACACAAAATGCCATGAGAAGCTTCGGTATGGGGCACCTTTATTGGATAGGTATTGAGGGATTAGGGATTATCAGTGGCCTACAGAATAGCACACACAGCATGGCCACTATGATTATGACACTTAGATACTCCAGAAATACAGAGAGAAAGAAGGGAGAGGGATGTGGAGTCCACTGAGGAACCAACCACATGTTCTTCGAGGATGAAATGAGTCTCTAACCTCAAGCGGTAGCCATTAAGGCGAATTTTGGAGCACATGCTGAGGGCAGCATTTGGGCCAACTATTTCAAAAACACAGCTTTATATTCAGAGTGGCAATAATGATTAATAAAGAAGGAAACAATGCTGAATGGAAATAGATGTTGAAGCACAGCTTGAGTTAATCTCATGGACTACAGCGACGCGTTTGGGAAATGGCTTATAGAGCACAGGAGTCTGGGAGAACACTTCAGCTCCATGGCATATACATTTCCATATAGTTCTCTTTTTCTTTCTGTATTTGGTACCCTCTCAGGGTATCAGAAATGTGTTCCATTTTACTCAAATGATTTAGCATTTATTAGATCATTACATTAATTCTATTTTATAAGTTTAAATAAACAAAAACATGGGGCAAACCTGGATAATCACCCCTAACTTGAACTTTATTTATTGAGAATTACAGTAATTAAGAATCAGTGCCCTATTAGTTTGGTTAGTTTAAGAATTGCAAGGATGAGAGGTTAAGGTGTTGAAAACATCCTGTAAGTATTTTTTTACGGTCAGAGCAGAGTGAAACATAACATAAATCTATTTCATTACCAGTTCCACATCTGTCTGCAGGCTGGCACTGTGTCAAAATGTACATACTGTATAGTCACTGGAAGTGACTTACAATGCAGTATTTCATCTGAGAGAGGGAGAAGGTCAGAGATAAACAGCGTTTCTTTTATGTGTTCATGTTACTAAGAGAAGCCATTGTGACATGAATACATGCTGACGTGTGAAGAATTGAAAGTATATACATTATCTTTTTGGAAAATGGAAAATGTTCTCTTCTCAGTTGTTGTGATTCTCACTCATGTGTTCACTTTCTGCCCCATTTGTATAAATAGCAACAGTATGTATTCTTGGGAGCCAGGTTTGTTTTTGTTTACTGTTTCGTTCACTTTGTGGTTAGGTATGATCTGTGGAGGTCCCACTGGTGAGAGTTACTTTGGGACGTGAAGTGCTTGTTGTTGTTGTATCAAGTCTTTGAGAGAAAGTGTAATATAAATGCTTTTTGATATGTTTTAAAATCGATTTATGGTTTTTATTATTATTAGTCTATTATTATTCTTATTTTAACTCAACCTTTATTGCTCTTGGAATTCTAAAATGCTGTCTAGCTGCATCCTGTGAAAGGTTATGACTCTTCAGGCCAGTGGTTATGGGTGGCGGACTGTAAAGGTTTTTTTTGAAATTGCAGCTGGAACCAAGTTATGAGGCACGTGAACATTAGCAGCCGTATAAGGTCTCTACCCCCAGGGCTACGTATTTTGTGTGAGTACCTGTCTCTGTTTAAGGAGCCAAATAATTTATACAGTATTTCTGCCGTTTTTTACATTGTCACAAAAGTCCTTTTTACATGCACTGAATAGGCCACACAGAAAAAGGACCCTAAGGGCATTTCAAATCAAATCTGACCTCCTGCTGGTTAAGCTGCATGTTGATATACATAAATGCTGCCCCAGAAAGTAATAAAAATGAGAAAACATGCTAAAATCAATATGTACAGTAAGGTCCAAATGTCTTAGGGAACTAGAGATAACGAAAACAAAACTGGATACATTTGTATTGATTTGTATTACTATATTAATTTGTATTCTATAATAGTATTATTTTTTGTTTGTTTTAGTATTTCATATTCCTCCTTTGATTTAATGGCAGCAATATTAAAATAACTCCACAAGTAAATCCCGAGGATCATGCTATTAGCATCTTGTGCATAAACGTTAGCATCATTCTTTCAAAATCCTAAAAGTCATGGTATAATTATGCCAAAAGGTTCTGGAATATATTTTGACCACAAGAGGGTGGTGTTGGCTCTTGAAGTTTGTATCTTCTGCAGGTCCATTGAAAAGTGACTGTCACCAACTGCTGTTTGGGATTTAGTGAGTGGGGAGGATGGGGGTCATTTGAATGGGCTCTGGTTTTGTTGATCTCAGCCTGCAACACTACCTATAAAAATAATGCTTTAGGCTTTTACATGAACATTGAAGGACCTGCAGTAGTTACTAATAAACGTGGATCTCTCTGTATTAAAGCATTGATAACTGAAGCAAAAACTGCAGTTTTCATTGCATCAGTGTACGCTAAAACAAGCACCAGCGTGCTATAACTGTTTATGCTTTCAGTCAGCACCTCTTATGCAACCACTCGCTTTGAATGACTCTAAAGCTATCCAGACGTCGACCATCTCTACAAGTGTCTTTGAACTCTTTCAATAACTCCAATTCCTGCTCTTAGCACTGTCATAGTGTCCCTCCACAATAGTCATACAGTATTTGCCATGTGGATTACTATGCTGGAAGTCTGTGGGACAGCCGAGCAAACCTGTTAATGTCAAAGGCACACCCAGCCGAGATCTAATGAGATGAGAGCCGCAGGTCCCGGTGCTGCTGTTGACTCAGATGTGCTGGGTAAACAGGACTTCAGGAGTTCCACTAGAATGGGCCACAGACCCAGTGGATTAGGCTAATGCTAACCCGTGAGGAGGCGGAGACTCAAGGTTGCCTTTGACAGAGCATGATGGATTAGAGTGTTTTGGGGGGTGGGTGGAGAAGAGATGGTAGATGCAGGGGTTCCCTTAGAAAAGGGCAGGAGCAGGGAGCTTGGCCAGGCCAGGATCAGAGTCTTGTCGACAGGGGATAATCCCGTTTGTCACGTCACTCCAGGGCACAGGTCTGGGCCACGCTGTAGGGATCAGGGCAGTGATGTAGTGATGCGCTCCGGGGCACACGTTCCACCTGAGACTTAAAGGGTGGGACAGGATGTTCAGTCCTGTGTTTTCCCTGTTTTCAAGCTTCACAAAGTGTAATAAACTTGCACCAACACAGATTTTGCAAACCTTTAAAACTGGATAGTTGATCATCACCATGCCCAGACAGTCACATGTATGATACTTTTATGGTATTTTTGCATCCTTTTACAAGTTTGACAGCCCTAGTCCACATTCACCTTCTTTACATTATATTCTTCATTTTGTATTCCATGAAAAATTTAAATAATACAGATGTTTATTTTTGGGAAATATTCCTTAACCTCATTCCATCTCGCACACTTTAACAGTTATTGGGATGCAATACACTCCCAGACTACTGCCAAAACTTTTCATACAAAACCAAAAAGCCTTCTCTAGCACAGCCATTACAACCAATTACTGCTACAGGCAAATTCAAATAAAGAGGCAGTCGCTCCGGTCTCCGAGAGGAATCTTGAGGTTTAAGGTGGAAAATGCATCAGAGAGGAGGTGACATTGTTAGGCCCTTTGCCCAGCCTGCTCTACTCAATGCTCTCGCGTGTGACATGTGGCACGGAGGTTTCGGAATTGGCGGTGGTGCCGGCTGTCACTTCACCTCCTCCCATTTTTCCACAAGACTCGTGTGTCACGCGTGGGCGCCCCCGTCACATCTCTCGCTCCGTCTGGCCTGACACTGGCTACCGAGCCTCGTTTTTTGGGAAGCGCCTACATAACACCACTGTCTGCCGCGCCAAGATGAACTGCCTTCATGGCCAGACGGTGCCTCTGGCAAAAAATGAAATACATTTTTACAAATACATCGGCCCTCGTCCTGCTTTTCCTATTGGAAAACTCTCAGAATCTTTTGCTGTCAGATTTGTAAACCAGCACAATCATTACATTTCATGTAATTATACAGGAGTGGGATTTGGGGATAGGAAAATGTAGTGGCGGAAATTATGCGAAGCCTCTTAGCAAGCTCGGCGCACTAGTCACATATACCACACACCATGGTGCTCATCGCCTTGCTAGCAGCCCAGTAATTGCTTGCTTGTGGGGCAGCTATAATTTGGACCTGCATTCAAAAGCTTTGTAGTCTTGACAGGCCATTTGCAGCAAGATTTAAAGCCCACTTATTTTTCTTCACGTAATCATACTGTACATGCTTATGAAACTCATCTCATGACAAACAAAGAGGACTCTTGTATTTAAGGGCAGTATACAGTATGTCAGAAGCACATAAAGATTTTTTTATGGGCAAGAAATTCAACTCTTAAAGTTGAAGTTTGGTTAGTTGATGCTTAGTGAATGAAAATTCTAGTGAGAAAACTAGTGAGCCACTATATACATACAGTATATACATCGATCAGGCATAACATTATGACAACTGACAGGTGAAGTGAATAACACTGATTATCTCTTCATCATGGCACCTGTTAGTCGGTGGGATATACCAGGCAAGTGAGCATTTTGTCCTCAAAGTTGTGGTAGAAGCAGGAAAAATGGGCAAGCGTAAGGATTTGAGTGAGTTTGACAAGGGCCAAATTGTGATGGCTAAACGACTGGGTCAGAGCATCTCCAAAACTGCAGCTCTTGTGGAGTGTTCCCGGTCTACAGTGGTCAGTATCTATCAAAAGTGGTCCAAGGAAGGAACAGTGGTGAACCGGCAACAGGGGCATGGGCGGTCAAGGCTCATTGATGCACGTGGGGAGCGAAGGCTGGACTTAAAGGATCTGCTGCTAACAACTTTGTGCCAGATACCACAGCACACCTTCAGGGGTCTAGTTGAGTCCATGCCTTGATGGGTCAGGGCTGTTTTGACAGCAAAATGGGGACCAACACAATATTTGTTACAAACAGAGGTGACACGGCGAACAGATGGCAGTTGACAGAGTTTATTGGGTAACCAGGAGTGAGCAGATGAGGTGAGTAACAGGAATGACAGTTCAGGAATATGGAGAGGACAGTGGGTGATACGATACGTTTGTTGCTTGAAGGTCAGAAGGAGACGATGGAGCGAAGGAGACAAGGAACCAGGAGACGGGACAAGACGAGGAGACACACAGGAGATCAGGTAGGTAGCAGGAGAGTCCGTGGAAGCTTGCAATAGCGTATGCATGTGCGAACGATACCGGACAGTGACTGAGTGTGAGCGTGGGGCTTAAGTGCAGGTGGTGATTGCAGTGCTGATGACGTGCAGGTGTGTGTGCTCAGTATTCAGGTGATTGGGAACGTTGTGTCTGGGAGAGGGTGGAGCCTGGCGTGCTTGTAACATTACCCACCCCCCTCCACGGCCATCTCCTGAGGGCCGAGGACCCCGCCGCCGTGGTGGTCTACCTCTACCCCGAGGCGCCGGTCTGTCAGGGCGGGAAGCTTGGAACGTCTCCAGTAGGTTTGAAATCTAGGATGTCATGCCTGGGTACCCAGGAACATTCCTCAGGGCCGTACCCCTCCCAGTCCACAAGGTACTGGAGTTGACCACCACGACGCCGGGAGTCCAAGAAGTCCTGGACCTGGTATGCTGCGCCGTCGTCAACTAGGAGTGGAGGAGGGGGCTCCGGAGTATCGCCAGGCTCTGGGGAAACAGGAACAGAAGGGTAGTGAGGTTTCAGGAGGGAAACATGGAAAGTGGGGTGAATCCGGTACTGTGGTGGTAATTGGAGTTTATAAGTGACCGGATTGATCTGCTGCGTGATGGTGAAATGGCCAATGAACCTGGGACTCAACTTCTTGCTCTGCAGACGCAGCCTGATGTCCCGGGTGGACAGCCAGACCTTCTGCCCCACCTGGAACGTAGGCGCCTCTGAGCGGCGAAGGTCGGCTGTCATCCTGCGTCTGCGGAGTACCCGTTGGAGCTGGTGGTGGGCTGAGTCCCAGACCCTCTCACTCTCCCAGAACCAGTAATCTACTGCAGGGACGTCGGAGGGTTTCCCCGGACCACGGAAAGAGGGGAGGCTGGTAGCCGAGTACGCACTGGAACGGGGTAAGGCCGGTGGTAGGCTGTCGGAGGGAGTTCTGTGCGTACTCGGCCCATCCGAGGAACTGGTTCCAGGAGTCCTGGTGGCCATGACAGAAGGTACGGAGGAAACGGCCAATCTCCTGGATCTTCCTCTCCGTCTGCCCGTTCGTCTGGGGATGGTATCCGGACGTGAGGCTCACGGTCACACCTAGGAGCGAGAAGAAGGCTTTCCATACCTTGGAGATGAACTGGGGACCTCTGTCAGATACGATGTCTTCAGGGATGCCGTAGTAACGAAAGACATGATTAAACATGGTCACAGCGGTCTCCATGGCTGTGGGCAGTCCTCGTAGTGGAAGCAGACGGCAGGACTTCGAAAAGCGATCCACCACCACGAGGACGGAGGTACAGTTATCAGAGAGGGGAAGGTCTGTGATGAAATCTACCCCTAGGTGTGACCATGGACGGTTGGGAACGGGCAGAGGAAGGAGTTTACCGGCTGGCAGGTGACGAGGACTCTTGGACATGGCACATTCCCTGCATCCCCGCACGTACCTTCTGACATCAGCTGACATGTGGGGCCACCAGAAGCGCTGGCGTAGCAGCGAGAGGGTTTCATTGACCCCAGGGTGACCAGTGCCCAGTGATGTGTGTGAAGAGTGGATGAGTGGGATGCGTTGTGCTCGTGGGAGGTATTGCAAGCCTGGAGGACAGCCCGGCGGCGCGTGGGTGGAGGCATTGGCAGAGGGCAAGGTCTCCTCCGACCAGGTGATGGGGCTCAGGAATAGTTGGGTTGGGAGAATGGGTTCCTCTTCTTCCTCAAGTCGCTCTTCGGGACCATGGATGTGGGAAAGGGCGTCCGCCTTGACGTTTTTGGCCCCAGGTCGGTAAGAGATGTGGAAGTCGAATCTTGTGAAGAAGAGAGCCCATCTGGCCTGCCGAGGGTTGAGTCGTCTTGCCTCAAGGAGATATCCCAGGTTCTTATGGTCAATCAGAACAAGGAAGGGATGTTTAGCGCTCTCTAACCAGTGCCTCCACTCCTCCAGTGCGAGCTTGATAGCGAGGAGTTCGCGGTTTCCGATGTCATAGTTGATCTCCGCCGGGCTGAGCTTGCGGGAGAAGAAGGCACATGGATGGAGACGACTGGGGTTCCCCTGCTGCTGAGAAAGGACCCCACCCACCCCAGTGGTGGAGGCGTCCACCTCGACGACGAAGGGGAGGTCTGGGTCGGGATGGACCAGGAGAGGAGCGGTCGTGAAGGCATCCTTCAGGGTCTGGAAGGCTTCGGTGGCGGATGGGGTCCAGGACAGAGACTTGGGCTTGTTCTTGAGAAGGCTGGTGAGGGGGCTGGCGATGGAGCTGTAGTTCTGGATGAAGCGTCGGTAGAAGTTGGCGAATCCCAGGAATCGTTGGAGCTCCTTCACTGTCGAAGGGGTTGGCCAGGACCGGATGGCTTCCACCTTCCTCTCGTCCATCCGGATGCCACTGCGGTCAATGTTGTAGCCGAGAAACTGCACGGAGGGCTGATGGAAAGAGCATTTCTCGGCCTTGAGGTAGAGCTTGAAGTTCCTCAGGCGTTGAAGGACCTCCGCAACGTGACGGCGATGGTCGGCCAGGCTCCGGGAGTAGATCAAGATGTCATCTATGTAGACCAGCACGAACTTGTGGAGACACTCCCGGAGCACCTCATGAATGAAGTCCTGGAATACGGAGGGGGGCGTTGGCGAGTCAATATGGCATAACGAGGTACTCATAGTGGCCTGTGGGCGTGACAAAGGCGGTCTTCCACTCGTCCCCCTCACGTATCCGGATGAGGTTGTACGCGCTGCGGAGGTCCAACTTCGTGAACACAGTGGCACCACGGAGATGTTCCAGGGCAGCTGGGACGAGAGGAAGGGGATATCTGAACTTGACAGTGATCTGATTTAGTGCTCGGTAGTCGATACAAGGCCGCAAGCCTCCGTCCTTCTTTGCCACGAAGAAAAAGCTTGAAGCAGCAGGGGAGGTGGATGGTCGGATGTAGCCTTGCTCCAGTGCCTCCTTGATGTAATCCTCCATGGCCTTCTCCTCCGGAAGTGACAGGGGATACATCCTTCCTTTGGGCACTGGTTCACCTGGCAGCAGATCGGTGGCGCAGTCCCATGGCCGATGGGGAGGTAGCTTGGAGGCCCGGTGGGGACAGAAAACGTCGCTGAAGGGGGCGTAGCAGGAGGGAATATCCACCGATCGTCTCTCTACCGGACTCTCGATGGACGTGGCGCAGACAGGGAGATCTAGGGGACGCGGAGAGGGACGAATCGGTGGGGATGGGAAGCAGTCCGGGAAGCAGCTGTCGCCCCACTTCAGGACCTCCCCAGTCCTCCAGGAGATGACAGGGTTGTGCTGCTCTAACCATGGGCGCCCTAAGATGATGTCAGCGGTGGATTCCTCCAGAACCAGCAGGTGTAGTCGCTCTATGTGGAGGATTCCTACTTGCACTCCGATGGGCCCAACGGAGCGACTAACCTGCCTCCGACTGAGAGGTCTTCCGGTTACTGACTGGATCTGGTAGATCGTCTGGGTGGCGGCCGTACGGAGCTTGAGCTGGCGGCAGAGGGTTCCCGAGATGAAGTTCCCGGCTGACCCAGAATCGAGGAGGGCAACAACTGGAAGGGAGATACCAGCAGCAGTAAGTTTTACAGTTGTGGTGAGTGGCTTCATTTTCTTAAATGAAGGGATTATAGCACTCACCATGGGTTGCGGAGGTCGGACTGGGCATTTGGAGATGTAATGCCCAGATAACCCGCAGTAGAGACACAGATTCTGGGTCAGCCGCCTCTGCCGCTCAGTAGCTGTCAGTCGTGAGTTCTCCAGTTGCATGGGTTCGGGGTTGGGTTCTGGAGGGCTGACACCATCTGATCGGCGGAGGAAGGATGGAAATGTCGGCTGGCCCTGGTGCTCTTCAATACACGACTGCATACGAGTGGCGAAGCGGATGGAGAGTTGTATGAAGCACTCTAGCCCGATGGTGTCCTCGTATGCAGCGAGATGCAGCCGCACCCGAGGATCCAGACCCTGCCTGTAGGTCGTGAGCAGGGATTGCTCATTCCATCCACTGGCCGCAGCGAGGGTGCGGAACTGAAGGGCATACTCATTGACTGTGGAAGTACCTTGTTTGAGATGATAAAGCTGCTCGCCGATCGACGAATCCCATGATGGTTTTCCAAAGACCTCCTTGAAGTGAGTTATAAACCCGGACAGGGTCTGGATCACAGGACTGTCGTTGGACCACAGAGATTCCGCCCACCGAAGAGCTTTACCGGATAACTGGGATGTTATGAACGCCACTTTGGCGCGATCGTCGGGGTATAGGCGCGGCTGCATCTCCAGGACCAGCGAACATTGTAGCAGGAACCCGTTACAATCCTCCGCCTAACCAGAGAAGGGCGCCGGTCTGGCCATGGGACTGGCATACTCAGGGGGCGAAGAAGCGGTGGTGTTGTTCCCGGAAGTGCTCGCTGGTGAAGGTGCAGGTGCGCTGGAGGGTAGAGCTCGCCGAACAGCGTCGACGAGCACTTGGAAGGGATCCGAGGTGCTCATCCTGGTGCTGTGCGGTGTTGGTCCGGTATTCTGTTACAAACAGAGGTGACACGGAGAACAGATGGCAGTTGACAGAGTTTATTGGGTAACCAGGAGTGAGCAGATGAGGTGAGTAACAGGAATGACAGTTCAGGAATATGGAGAGGACAGTGGGTGATACGATACGTTTGTTGCTTGAAGGTCAGAAGGAGACGATGGAGCGAAGGAGTCAAGGAACCAGGAGACGGGACAAGACGAGGAGACACACAGGAGATCAGGTAGGTAGCAGGAGAGTCCGTGGAAGCTGGCAATAGCGTATGCATGTGTCTGAACGATACCGGACAGTGACTGAGTGTGAGCGTGGGGCTTAAGTGCAGGTGGTGATTGCAGTGCTGATGACGTGCAGGTGTGTGTGCTCAGTATTCAGGTGATTGGGAACGTTGTGTCTGGGAGAGGGTGGAGCCTGGCGTGCTTGTAACAATATTAGGAAGGTGGTCATAATGATATGCCTGATTGTTGTATTTGTCCTGTGCGTGCGTGTTGTGATATTTAAAAAAATTTTTTTTACATGGGTTTCTGGTAACTCACTGAGATGGAGATATGAGTCGTGTGTTATCCAAAGGTGTCAGATCTAGTGGCTGTTTCCTACCAGATCGGTTTGGTGGCCAGGGTGCAAGTTATATTTATACATTTGGCATTTACACATTACCCAAAGGAACTTAGTGCATTCAAGTTGCACATTTTTTAACAGTAAGCAGGTTCTCTGTAAATCAAACCCATGTATTTGGTTTTCCTGTAGCTCTACTAATTGAGCTACAGGAATTCTGAATTGGCACCTCAACTGGAATTGACATAGTACACTGTACTCAACTTAAAAAAAAAAAATGCTTTCATTGTTTAAAAAGATTTAAGAGCAAAACTGTAGGAATTGTCTTTACCAAAATTGAGTTGGTGACTTATTGGGTAGCACAGAAATAAGGCGTCCGATTTGAATCCTATCTGACTCAGGAGGCTTTTCTGTGTTTTCCCTGAATTGGCTTGCGTTTCCTTCTGGTGCTCTAGTTTCCCCCAAAATCCAAAGTCATATATGTGAGTGGCAGTATGAATGTGTGTGTTGTTCCTGTGATAGATTGGCCTTTCTTCCAGGTTGTTTCCCTGCCTACGGCCTGATATGCTGGGATAGGCTCCAGCATGGTATACGTATAAGTGGTTTGGAAAATAGATTGACCAAAATTGTGTCTCTTGACTTCTGTATTTTCTAGGAGGCAGCTTCCAATTTATCCATTACCAGTTAAAATCATATGTAGATATTATAAATGTTGCTTTCATAATACTGAATTTATGTAACAATCACTTTGAGTTAGCAGGCTAATAGGATACAGTACATCATAACTCGGACAGATGGGTCATAAGATGCATGGTAACATTAGTTTAGTTGGTGAATGGACAAAATCATGAGATTGTGTTGTCAATGATGTTAGTGTGTCGACATTTTTCTTTTTAACAATCGGTGTCTTTGGCTGAAAAGGTCTTTGACGCTTATTTGCAATAGCAGATTTAACATTTGTCTTGGAGTTTTTGTTATGCTCAGGGTATTGTACTACCTTTGGGGATTCTACCCCAAAAACAATGATGGGAATTTTTGCATTGAACATTTGTGTGTCCCACTCAGTATGCAGGTGTGTGTAGGCGTTAGACCCCCAGGATTCGCCCACTCAGCAGAGTGGGTTGGGTCCTAGAGAAGAGGGGAGGGGACCCTGAAAGTGTGGGGACAATGACCCCATCCAGTCTTTCTCCGTGGGTGTGGGTGGGAGGCAGTTATGCGTCATTCAGCCCCCACTGAGTGCTCCCAAGCCGCCCCCGCATTCTGGAGATGCCTACCTGCCCAGGATCCCTCCTCTCTCCATCTGTCCAGTTTGGGGAAGCAAACGCAAGGGGGGGAAAAAAGATAAAATGGTAAAACAAGCAAATGGAACAAGTGAAAGAATTTAAGACTAGCAAAATAACTGATAAGACATCTTTAGACTTTAACAAGAAATTCTTTATCATTGTGAATCATCTTAACTTATAATCCGGGTGTTAGCTCAAAATACCACAGCAAAATTTGGCTATATTGGTTATCAGAAATGACCCAGTACTGCACACTGTCCAAGATAACATACACTCCTCTGTAAAGCTGTTAAACTGCTCTACACCCAGAGTGGGAAAGATGGGAGGAGGTAACAGTTCATTTCAACACCCTAGACTGTGTCAGTTGATTCAGAGCTTAGACGTGGGAAAGGCCCCAGTCTGACAATATGCAGCCGTGCTCCAGCAAGCTTTGCGGTACCCATCCCATAATCTCAAGGGTTTGAAAGGAGGGAGATGACTGCGGTTTTGGGGGAGCTCTCTACAGCTGCCATACTGCCATTTATTTTGTTAACTCAAACCCAAATAATTCCTGTCAGGATCTGCTCCAGAGTGTCTTGACTCAGCTCTTTTTAAGTTCGCACTGGGAAGTATGAATTGCAAAAGTGGGAGTAACTATTGAAACAGCTGCATTTCTAGTAGAAATGAGTGCAAAAGGGGATTGCTCATTGTTACTTTTTTGTTGTTGTCAGTTTGCCCCATTGCAGATCAAGAAACATCCTGGTCTTCTTGCTTTAACATGCTGGTGCTGATCAACGGTTTCTTGTGTAGATTGGGCAATGAAGTAATGTATGAAGCAATGATAATGTTTGCACACTTTTACCCAAATGTAATGTATCAAGCATTCAAACGATATACTTTTTGTTATCTTCTGGGTTCCAGTGGGATCAAACCCATGGCTTTGGCATTGCTAGCCCTATGTGCTACTGTTTGAGCTACATGATCATGGTGCTATGTTGCTTTTGCTAATGCTAATGATGGACAAAATAAGCTGTCTACAATTTTCAGGCGTTTAAGTAAGCTGTAAAGATATAACCAGCCCAGCCACTGATTGCTTATTCACAATCTCTTGATCTTGTGTTATGGTGTAATTGCATGCATAGACACTCATGTAAATTTTTAGGCCTTTGAAGATATTATATTGACAGCAGAACCGTCGTTCTTCTACCTCCACCTGTAATTACTCAATACTCTTGGTGAACTCCCATCCTTGGAGCTACACTCTTCTGTTGAGTGTTATAAAGCGGGCAGGTGAGACTTCTTTTGTTTTGTTTTTTCAAACTTTGCAACAGTTAAATCAGTCTTTAAAAACGGTTCTCACTGTCGCACAATGGCAGGGATATGCCCAAAGCCGAATACTCTATTTGGAAAGGCTCCAAACAATGGCTTCAAAGCGAATAGCGAATTCTAGCGAATATTAGGAAAAATATTCACTCCTCATGTTTGCTAGAGAACAGGTGAGCCAGGGGATAACACAATATCATAGCTACATAAACCTATAAACAATAATGAGTGCGTGAATGCAAACTCTATGAATGAAATAAGCACAGCACGATCGCAAATTAAATAGCTACGTTGGCGTCTCTGCGTGTCTCTCAAAAATCATAGCCTGCCAAGAGTAATCAACTAAAATACTGAATCATACATTTTCTTCTGTTATGTCTATTAAAATGTGTTAAACCTTGAATGATATGATGCATGTTATGTCTCTCTGTGAAAGATTTTTTGTTCTTTTATATAACATTTAGTAATATTGTTTGTTATTTAATTTTTTTTGTTAATAATTATGTTATAGGCTTGTAGTAAAGTTCGTTCGTGTGGGAAGAAGGAGGCGGGAACCGGCGAACGTTCAAAATGTTTAATCAAAAATAAACAGAAAATAAAATGGCGGCGGCAGCCCCTCGCGGCCGACTGCCGCCTACATACAAACACAAATGAACATAAAATGAAAATAAAGGCTGCAGCCCCTCATGGACGACTGCAGCGGACACATAACAAAACGTAAATAAAACATAACACAAAATCCAGGCCTGGTCCTCTCTCGTCCCTCACTGTCGTCGCTCCTCCTTTATACCCCCTCACTCATACGCGAGAGCCGAGATCGCTGCGGCGCGCAGCTGGCGCTCATCCTCCGTGATGAGTGCCGCCTCGTCCCGCCCTCACGGTCCCTCGGCCTCGCTGCTCGCCACAAGGCTATAGACCATATTTGTTCAATTAAACTTATAAAGGGAATAAAATCACATTTAAAATGGGCTTCTCATGTAATTTAACGGACTTCTGATTTAAGCCCCGCCCATCTCTGGTTTTATCCAAATACAGATATAGGCTGTGTCACAATTCAAAGGCTGCATCCTTCGAAGGACTCTGACTTTAAAGGCCACGCCAGTTCGAAGGCAACGAAGGTCGGTATGAGCGTTGTTAAATGGGACGGTTTAGCCTACAGAGGACTGTTCTTGTCGCCTAGCATCTGTGACAGCTCCCGTTGATGAGCGACAGTAATGTTTGAACTAGACTTTATTGAAAGTTATATTAAACTGTCTGAAAACAAAACAAGGTTCACAAACTGTCTAAGTATGTTCACCATGGTCCATTTATGTATGTAATTAAGAGTATAAACTACACTATTATAACAATAAGTTATAACAACATATATATTTTACATTACTCATTATCTCATCAAAATAAGTTAAGCAATTTTGAACTTTTTTTGTATGTTATAGAAGATTAAACACATTTTTTTCAAGTCAGTTTAATGTATTTTAAGTTGAATTGTCTTAAATAGCCAAGTTGATACTTAAACATTTAAGGCAGTTATTTTTTACAGTGTATATATAAGTCAACATTTGAACCACTTTAAGGGTGCTTTGACACCTGCTTCATTTAGCTTGGTTGAATCGTACTAGAGTTCGTTTTACCCTTTGGTTTGGTTTGTTTGGTCATGTGTGAAAGCATCAATCGCACTCGGGTGCGCACCAAAAGTGGACCAAACAAGCGTACCGAGACCTCCTTGAAGAGGTGGTCTCGGTACTCTTTCAAATTAACTCTGTAGCGGTTCGTTTGTGGTGAGAACGTGATCCGACCTCGAACAGACCCAACTGCAAAAAGTACTGATCATTTTTGGACTAAACCAGCTGCCGTAATCAGCTGCGCTGTGCATTATGTGATGAGGAAGTATTTGTTGACAGTTTGCACTTTAGCATAGCTCGCGGACAAAGTTGGAGTAGTGAGAAGGTGCAGAGCCTCATAGAAATTTGGTCTGATGACCATATTAGGTCCCAACTTTCAAAAAACTCACAAGAACTGCGCGATCTTCGCTTGAAGTGATGAGCGATGTGCGCTCGCCGTTTGCAGTGCATTAGAACGTTGTTTTCAAGCCGCATCCGCGCTTCATTATAGAAATGTATTGTTTGCATATTGTGGTGTATACAAACAATGTAACAGATTATGGCCAGGGACAAAACCAGCCCACGCAGTCGCAGTTTAGGAAATACGCCATGGCCAATGAGTGATGTGGATGTTGTCATGTGACTGCATTTTGGTTCGTTTCAACTGGTTCGGACCAAAGCAATCAGTGTGCTGTGAAAAGGAACCAAAAAAGCTGAACAATGCTACAAGGTATAATTGTTTGCCCTTGGTTCGGACCAAATTAACCGAACTAGAGATGTGAAAGCACCCTAAAGGTTTTGTTTTTATTTACATTTGTATCAATAGATATTTAAGTAAGTTGAAACCCAATACTTACATTTAAAAATGTAATTCGACAATTTCTTTCTCTCTCTCTTAAAAAAAATAAAAACAGGTCACGAAGTAGTCAAGGTCCAGGTAGTCAAGGTCACGAAGGATCCATCTGTTGTCCGTTGGAAAACGGACACATTTGGAGAATTGGGACAGCCTTTGTCTCACCAGCAATCGATACAAGTTAAATGTTCTTTTATTGAGTTTCCAGATGTTTTAATTAAGCAGATTTGTTATATATATATATATTTATATAGCTAGCATATTATATTAGCATGTTGTAAACACACTCAATGGCAAATTATTATCTCAAAGTCTTTAAAAAAATCATTATACAATGCATAAAATAATAGACACGTATTTTTTTAAATAAATGTCATTAATAGGCAACCTTAAAGGGGTAGTTCACCCAAAAATGAAAATTTTAATTTTTATGAAAAAATTGTTTTATGAAGTGAAAAAAAAAATCAAAATAACAACTTAATTCAAGAAGTTCTTGTCTCTCCGTCTGGGCCTCTGGCGTGAACTCACAAAGCACCACGACGCCTGCGAGAGAATATGACGTAGAGCCGTTCTACGCTCTATTCTCGTCGCTTCATAAAATTATTGTAGAACCACTGTAGTGAGATGGACTTTTTAACAACATCTTTAGTACCTTTTATGGGTCTTGAGAGAGGAAATGTCATAGCTGCCAATGGAGGCCTTTCTGAGCCATCGGATTTAGACAAAAATATCTTAATTTGTGTTCCGAAGATGAACAAAGGTCTTACGAGTGTCGAATGACATGAGGGTAAGTAATTAATGACAGAATTTTCATTTTTGGGTGAACTAACTCTTTAACACTAAATCATACCATATTTTCATTTTGTATCTACTTAAATAAATATAAAAAATGTGCTACATTTTTTGTGTGTTTTTTTAATGACCCCAGTTTGTGTTAATGACAGCAGTGCTCGGGCTGCACTCCACAAGTTTATTTGTGTAAAATATTATCCAGCATGATTTTCTAATATGATAAGTGACATGGAAATAGTCCAGAATCGTAAAGCATTTAATTATTTAACATCTTTTCTTTACTTATAGTTTTAAAATACTTTCACATTCTCCATTCTCTGTCCCTCTTGCCACACAGATCAGCAGCACCAAGCAGAAGCGTCACTCACTCCTTCTGCTGATCTCATCAAAAGAGCAAACTCTTGGATAGACTTTCCGGTGTAGGAGCACAAAAGGGTACACATGTCACTAACCTCTTGCCACAAAGCAGGTGCCGCTATCAGGGGTCTACTGGGAGGGACAGCTGTCCATCACACAGTGATAAACACTTACACAATGGTCATGTCAGCTACATTTCATTCACGGGTATCTATAGATTCAGCACTGGGACAGTTGGTACACCACATCTATTTTAAGAATGATCTATGGAGTAAGTCGTCAATGGATTTTGTGAATCAATGAATAAAGCCTATGCATCTGACGTTCACTTGAAAAAACATGGCAACTTGCGTGAAATTGACATTGACATCTTTTTATTTTGTCCTGGAAGGGGGCAGGCAAGCCAGATGCCCACATTAGTAGTTGTCACTCCCTCTCTTTGTCTTTGTTTGGCGATCTGCCTACAGCTACCTGTAGAGTCCATCTACACCTCATGCTGAGGAACTGTATACTCTCATCTCCACCCTAAATGCAAATCCAGCCCCTTGGAAAGTCCCCTAATTTCACCCAGCCTTGTCTTGTTTGACCTCCCCGTCATTTGGGTTTTGACAGCATGAGGGCTATCCTGACTGTTGTGTTTAACTCAGCTGCATAGAGGGGGTCTTCTTGGACATTAGAGGACATGTGTCCATATCCAGGCAAGCCCTTACATGTCTAACCTCTCATCTGGAGGTATCCTGCGAGGGAAATGTGGTGCGGAATAATTATAAAGCGGGTATTTATGCCCAGTGTTTATTTTTCATGATCATACTCATATTTCTTGCATGCATAGAACCTATTTGATCGTGCCACCAAAACAGTTCGACTGAAGATTCGGGTGGCATTTCATATCATGCTGTTTCCCATTTTCACATCAACACACATTTTGCTCTGTGCTTGAAAGGATTTTCACAGGATTTTCCATATCCACATGATTTTAAGTAAGTAAAGCCACCCTGACATTGGCTATCAAGATGTAGCAAACATGTGGTGCTAGCAATAAACGTCTTATCAAAATGATATAATTCAATCTGTATTGAAAATTCGTATTAGTTTTTAAAAAGGTTTTAGTCCCCCGGAGGGCTACTGGAACAAGAAATCTGTCAGTGGCTGTCTTTTATTTGCTTGCTTGGCAGCATTCTCATGACTTCCATGTGAACATTAGACTTCTCCATGCCCACTTCTAAAAATGCTTTGATAAATGATATGGACAGCTAAATATATTACAGCTTTGCTGTAAAATGTCTCAACATGGCTTTATTAATTTGTCTCACTGTGGGAATACCATTTGTTTGAAACTGGACCACTACGTTCAAGTCAATTTACCCTTTGAAACTGTGTAATTGTTCAAATATGTCTAATTCAATAGATTTAATATGTGTTGACTTTTCATGACCACATTAGAAGTATTAGTCTGTACTGTTTTTTCCTCTCTCTTTTTCTTCTCCTAGAGCAAATAGCCTTTTCATTGTTTGTCTTAAATGGTTTTCTTTGATGATTGGTCAATATAACTTAATAGTTATATCATTCTTTTTGTTCGATGACTGATTTGCTGCTATGCTTTTTGAGTTTAGGCAGCCGTTCACAATGGTAGAGGCTTATTTGTCTTATTTATTATAAAATTATATATTATTATTTATTATAAAACTTGGGATAAGTATACCATTAATCCCAATTAGTTTTTACGCGGTCTCTTTGCAAACGGAACTCATTACCATATTCAGCAACATATACATATATTAGGCCATCCACATTGTGAACGTTGTACATTAACAGACCAAGATAGATCACTGATAATTGTTTTTAAACAAATATATTTCCCCCCCATTATCTAACAAGGGCAATGTATGGGCTACTAATGTAAATTACAGCCAAACTTTGGACAGCCAAAATAAGAAGAAAACGTGTCAGAATAAACTGTAGAAAATGTAGTGTAAATAAGATTAATGGTGCGGCGAGATTTGCGCGATTGAGGCGGCGCGAATGACGCGAATTGGGCGTTTTGAACGCGCGATTCGCGCGAATCGCTCAAGTTGAAAAATCTGAACTCTGGCGGATATTTCGCGCCGCGTTAACCAATCACGAGCTTGCTCTAGTAGTGACGCATTTACAAGCGGAGATAATCGTGGCCGTATGTGGATACCTGGAGCTGTATGATACATCATCCTATCACTACAGGAACAGGAATAAAAGGAATAAAGGAATAAAAAGGATCTTGCTTGGAAGAAAGTGAGTTATTGTGAGCCATTGTGAGCCAAGTGAGTCATTTCACAACGAGACAGGAGCAGAAAAAAAGAGCCAGAGCCAGCGGCAAATGTGAGAAGGACTAGCCGAGGAAAGGCGGGTCTCGCTGGGTAAACGAGCGCTGAGCGCCGCTGATCCCCTGGATCTCACAACTCCGAAAACGCCAGATAAAATGCTCAAATAGGCACTCTTTTTATAAATTAACCACATATTTGAGTTTTAAACAACTATATTATCGCCTGAAAAAGTCTTTAAACTACGTTTTGTCACACATTAATAGTAGTATTTTTTACAAAAAAGACGAGCTGGCTCATATAGGGCAGAAGCCCCTCACTTGACGCGAATTCGCGTCTGTTGTGTAGTTGTCACACGCGAATTTCACGCGCGAATGAAGCGAGTAAACTCAAAATGTTCAAGCGTCCACCTTCGCGCAATAAGCGCGAATTATTCGCGCGAATCGCGTCCGGTGTGAACGCACCATAAGAAATAACTCCTAAATACTATTTTTTTTAATCGTTTCTGAATTATGTGATGTAATGTTTTTTTACCAGTTTGGTATGGTATAAATTGGGTACATTCAAATATGTATATATGTGACCCTGGACCACAAAACCAGTCATAAGTCGCACAGGTATATTTGTGGCAATAGCAAACAATATTGTATGGGTCAAAAATGATCGATTTTCCAAAAATTGATAGGATATTAAGTAAAGATCATGTTCCATGAAGATATTTTGTAAATTTCCTACCGTACTATAAAAAAATTAGTAGCTTTAAAGGCGATTTTCTCAATTTTTTTGCACCCTCAGATTCCATATTTTCAAATAGTTGTATCTCAGCCAAATAATAATAATTAAAAAAATTATTTAATAAATTGACTGGTTTTGTGGTCCAGGGTCATATATATTTCAAACCCTCAACCAGTAGTTTAAAAGTAGTAAAATGGGAAAACCATAGATTTGGAGTGCAATGCAAGAATGCATTGTACATTCAATTGCTACAGTAAAGCAATATATATATATCTAGCAATCTAGCATCTCTAATAGAGCTGAAAAGGTCCCTGCTGCTAAACTGTGCTCCTTGCGTGATCTTGCACATATCTTTAAGTCTTTAAACAGGATACCTCAACCAGCCCACTGGTTTCCCCTGAACCAGGGAGACCGTACAACACTTGGCTCATTGAATACCTCCCCCTGTTGAACTCACTTTGGGAAAAACAACAGTGTCTTTTAGTCTCCTTCAGTCCAGGCATTCCCACCTGCAGCCTGTGTGGCACACAAGTGTAAAATATCAGCATGCAGAAGCTGGGTCTCATGTACAGGGCAGCTGTTTATCCACAATCACCCATGGGTCATGGGAAAAGGTGGGTGTAATATGATGGACATGTGCTACATCCTGTCTGGAGCTGCTGAGTTTTGGCATATGTTCTAGTCTGGACAGTGAGAGGCCTTGGGGTCGGGCTAGCATATGTGTGTGTTGTGACAGCTGGAACATGGCCTCATGACCTGTGTGTGCTGGAAGATACATGACAGACATTAAAGATAGTTTGGATGAAAGTGCAGGTCAGAGGAAAGTTCTGAAGGAATGACAGCATTTTGATTGGCTCTGAAAGTGGAGTACAAACATAAGAATGAGATAACTAAAGGCAGCTTCAAGTTAAGGTGCAGTGGTTCATTTCTGCACCCATAGTGGCACCCATCTTTTTCTCCTGCACTTTAAATGTATGCATGTATGCTTTATTATAATAATAAATTATACTACCACATGGGTTATACATATATATTTATGACTCTGTATGTGACCCTGGACCACAAAACCAGTCATAAGTTGCACAGGTATACAGGTATCTCATTAAATTAGAATGTCGTGGAAAAGTAAATTTATTTTGCTAATTCAACTTAAAGGGTTAGTTCACCCAAAAATGAAAATTCTGTCAGTAATTACTCACCCTCATGTTGTTCCAACCATGTAAGACCTTCGTTCATCTTCGGAACATAATTTAGTATATTTTTGATGAAATCTGAGAGCTGTCTCACTCCTCCATAGGCTTTCAGAGGGAATGAAACTTGATGGCCCAGAATAGTAAGTAAAAACGTCATTTAAGGAGTCCAAATGACTACAGTGGCTCTGTATTAAGTCTATCATGCGACGAAAATACTTTTTGAGCGGAAAAACAACAAAAATAACGACTTTATCACACTATTATTGTTGTTCAATTTGAGTGCCACGACGCATGCGCGAGAACTGAGATTCTTCTTCTACTACTACTTGACTGGCTGCTCACTCTTTCGGAGTAGGGTTAATCTCAGTTCTCGCGCATGCGTCGTGGCACTCCCGCGAACTCTCGTCAGAGACTCAAATTGTTTACAGTAAGATTGAGAACAGCAGCGTGTGGATGGCCAGGAGGGTGAGGACGGTAATTTTCATTGGTTTTTTTGTTTGTTTCTGTGTTATATTACAGTATATTATGCTGTATATATTTTCTTTTTACTCTGATGTATGGAAGTTACTTTATGTGTGTGAATGATAATGGTTACAATTTCCTTGGCAGTATGAGTGCAATGTGTGATGTCAAACCTTGGAGGCTACTCTTACCCTAAAATCCTATTTCTTTTTTTCAGTTTTTACACAATTGTATTCTGTTAGCTAGACAAAAATGTAGGACTGGGCTAAGACTATAAGGTGGACATGAGGGATATTTCAACGGTCCTCTGCCATAGTGACAAAAGATCTAAACATTTTGACTTGCAGTGCTTACACAATGCCAAAGTTACGAAGCATTTTGGGGGCACTGACTTTTTAAATGAGAAGGAAATTTAGTTTTGACACATGAGTGAACTGTTTTGGGAGAGGTATGAGCTTTTGCAGGTGAACCATGGTGTTGTGCCGAACCATCCACGTTATTTTGGCAAAAGCACCAAGAGTGTTGAGAACGTCCGGTCTGTTTCAAGAAATGAGCCAAAGCAATGAGAAGGATCTTTGCCATTTTCGTGGCACTGACTATTTATATGGGAAAGGCATTAAGTTCTGAAGCATGAGTGAACAGGTTTGGGATAGATATTAGCTTTTGCAAGTGAGCGATAGTGTTGTGCTGAACTGTAAGACTGTTTTGCCAAATGATCTTACAATTTTGAGAATGTAATTTCTGTTTCAAGAAATGACCCAAACCAATGGAGAAAAACTGTAAATCTGCTGAGGTTGGGCTGAAGTCTCTGTCCAGCCTCTCTCAATGTCAACACATGGGTACCTAGGTTGCCCGAATCTCATCTGATAAATTTGGTCCCCCTCTTCTTTGGCCACATCCTACTCCAGGTCAACCTCTTCCTACCTCCCCCCTCCCTTCCCCTCTCTTCCCCTCTCTACCCCTCTCATCCCCCCTTCCCCTCATATTCTCACTCTTCCTCTTACTCTTCCTCGAGCAGGCAGTTGTCCTTGTTCACTTACTTGGCCAGGTGCCTCCATGTTCAGAAATTGTACTGGTCCTGCATGGTCAAGCTCTTTACATAAATGTTTGGCAGCATTCACAGTCATTCACCCATACTGTTTGATTGGTCATCTGAGATGTGTGAAAGTCCTCCTTCGTTAGTCAAGTTCTGGTTTCACCTGACTGTCAATTGCTGTAATAAATGTATCAAATGTTCCAAGGGATTCATATATGGTATTCATGTTATTGTGTTCTTGACAAATTTTGACAATTGAGCAGACTATTGTGCATGTGATGATTTATACAATGAAATGACGCTGACACGTTTTGGAGCGAACAACCATTAGACTGAGAATCAAACAATCAGTTTAGATCAACAAGCTCTATTCACTTGGAAATTGGGCTAAATGTAGGCTACCTGTACTTAATCATTTGCAAAGATTTACTGAGACATTGAGACATGTACTAAGACATTTGCAATTTGGTGAAATGAATGAGAAATGCTATTCTGTTGTGAACAATTGCCAAGTGGTTTGGAGGTTTGTCCATGTTGTTTTGAGAATATAATTTCTGTTTCAAGAAATGAGCCAAACCAATGGAGAAAAACTGTATATAGATAAAGTGAGATATTTCACGTCTTTATTTGTTATAATTTTGATGATTATGGCTTACAGTTTATGAAAACCCCAAATTCAAAATCTCAGAAAATTTGAATATTACATGAAATCAATAAAAAAAAATTAGTTGAAATAATGTCAGCCCTCTGAAAAGTATAATCATGCATATGTACTCAGTACTTGGTTTGGGCCCCTTTTTCATGAATTACTGTCTCAATGCAGCATGGCATGGATGCTATCAGCCTGTGGCACTGCTGAAGTGTTATGGAAGACCAGGATGCTTCAATAGCGGCCTTCAGCTCTTCTGCATTGTTTGGTCTCATGTCTCTCATCTTTCTCTTGGCAATGCCCCATAGATTCTCTATGGAGTTCAGGTCAGACGAGTTTGCTGGCCAATCAAGCACAGTAATCCCATGGTCATTGAACCAGGTTTTGGTACTTTTTGGCAGTGTGGGCTGGTGCCAAGTCCTGCTAGAAAATTAAGTCAGCATCTCCATAAAGCGTGTCTGCTGAAGGAAGCATGAAGTGCTCTAAAATGTCCTGGTAGACGGGTGCGTTGACTCTGGACTTAATAAGTGGACCAACACCAGTCGATGACATGGCTCCCCAAACCAACACAGACTGTGGAAACTTCACACTGGACTTCAAGCATCTTGGACTGAGTTCCTCCAGACTCTGGGACCTTGGTTTCCAAATGAGATGCACAATTTTCTCTTATCAGAAGAGAGGACTGGACCACTGAGCAACAGACCAGTTCTTTATTTCTTTAGCCCAGGAAAGAAGCTCCTGACGACATTTGAAACCCATGTCCAGGATCCGTCTGTGTGTGGTGGCTCTTAATGCAGTAACTCCAGCCTCAGTCCACTCCTTGTTAAGCTCCCCCACACATTTGAATGGCCTTTTCCTGACAATCCTCTCCAGGCTGCGGTCATCCCTGCTGCTTGAGCACCTTTTTCTTCCACACTTTTCCCTTCCACTTAACTTTCTATTAATGTGCTTCGATAAAATACTTTGAGAACATGTAACTTCTTTTACAATTACCTTTGTGTCAATGATGGTTTTCTGCACAACTGTTGGGTCAGCAATCTTCCCCATGATTGTGAATTGTACTGAACCAGACTGAGATGCCATTTAAAGGCTCAGGAACCCTTTGCAGTTGTTTTGGATTAATTAGCTGATTAGAGTGTAACACTTTGATATTTGAATTTTATGACATTTTGAATTTGGGAAAGCTGTAAGCCATAATCATCAAAATTATAACAAATAAAGGTTTGAAATATCTCACTTTCTACATCATTTATTAGTTTCACCTTTTAAGTTGAATTACTGAAAAAAATGAACTTTTCCACAACATTCTAATTGATGGAGATGCACCTGTGTTTGTGGCAATAGCCAACAATTCATTGTATGGGTTTTAATTATCCATTTTTCTTTTATGACAAAAATCATTAGGATATTAAGTAAAGATCCTGTTCCATGAAGATATTGTGTACATTTCCTACCATAAATATATATAAAAATGTATTGTTATTAGTAATATGCCTTGCTAAGGACTTCATTTGGACAACTTTAAAGGCGATTTTCTCAATATTTAGATTTTTTTTCACCCTCAGATTCCAGATTTTCAGACAGTTGTATCTTGGTGGATCTGTGTGCGTGCATGCTTGCGTGCGTGTCTGCGTGTGTGTGTGTGTGTGTGTGTGTGTATGTGTGTGTGTGCTGCTACCAGTTTATAAATAAAACCCGTCTTTGTGGAAGCCCTGGATCTTCCCTGCTGCACCACACTACTGTGACAAAACAACGGACCAAACTGCCAGGACTTCTGCTAAGATGGGGATTTTCAGTGGATCGCCTGTGTGGGCTTCGGCAGGACGGTCGCCCGCTGGAGAGGTATGTGGAGGAATTCACTGAGCTATCTAGTTTGGTGAACTGGCCAGACGCTCCTTTGAACACAGTTTTTTCTGATGGGTCTGGACGAGGACACTATCCGATACATTGGACCTGCCTGTTCCTTTTCCCTAGTCGAATCCATTAATCTGATTCTATTTCTAAATTGTTCCGAGTCTGTAACTGAGGAGGTTCAAGAAAGGAAGTGTCTTCCTCGTGCAGTCCCCTCAGAGAAACACGCGGCCTGGTCAGTCACCCACAGCCAGTTTCCTCCACCTATCCCTCCAGTGGGCTGTCCCGTGTGATCCTGCCAGCCCCAAAGCCCAAACGGCAGAGGAGGCCGCGATCTCGCCAGAGCCACAGGAGCACTGGCTTATAGACTTTTGAAGCGAAGTTTTGCCAGTTCTCCGTGAGCCAGCTCCTAGTCTCCAGGTGCCCACTCCAAATCTCCTAGACTCAGCTTCAAGTCTCCACGAGCCCGCTCCAGCTTTCCAAGTGCCCGCTACAAGTCTCCTGGATTCCGCTCCAGCCTTTCAAGTGCCCACTCCGAGTCTCCTGGAATCCACTCCAGCCCACGAGCTCGCTCCAGCTCACAAGCCCACTCCAGCCCACGAGTCCACTCCAGCTCACAAGCCCACTCCAGCCCACGAGTCCACTCCAGCTCACAAGCCCGCTCCAGCCTACGAGCCCGCTCCAGCTCATGAGCTCACAGCTCCCCAAATAAATGTTTGTGTCGGCAAGTACATGTGGGTGGGGCTCCTGATGCCCCACCCACATGGCTGCCCGAGACTCCAGATCTGCCATGGCCACCCACGGCTCCTGATCCGCCAAGGCTACCCGAGACTCCTGACCCGCCAAGGCTACCCGAGACTCCTGATCCGCCAAGGCTACCCGAGACTCCTGATCAGCCAAGGCTGCCCAAGACTCCTGATCCGCCATGGCATTCCACGCCTCCTGATCCGCCATGGCCGCCCACGGCTCCTGACCCGACATCATAGTCCCGCCCTGGAGACCTCCGTACCCGTCTGCACCTCCCCCTCACCTGCGTGTAGGTCTCCAGGGTGCCCACCCCCCTCGGGGTAATGTTACAATCCACGCCTGTCCTGGACTCCATTTCCCAAGATCCTCCCTGTCTCACACCTGAACTCACTTCCTCATCATCTATCCCGCTCTCCCCGGATTGCCTGCACCTGGTCCTCATCATCTAGCACTCCTTTATATTGTACTCACTCCCTGCACTTCTGGTCCGTTGTTATATGTTATACTTACGTGTGTGTGTTCTGCTACCAGTTTATAAATAAAAGCCGTCTTTGTGGAAGCCCTGGATCTTCTCTTCCCTGCTGCACCGCACTACTGTGACAGTGTTAGTTGACATGTAGTTGCAAAGTTACTTATAGTTAATAGAATGTGGAAGTGGACCATCAAAATAAAGAGTGACCTATTATATTACATATAAGGTTTTTGATTAAGGTAGAGGGTTTAGTTGCAATTATTTAACATTATTTGGTACAACATAATTCAACATTGCAATACATAATGAAAGGCCCTTTATGATTAACAAATCACAAATACTGTAGATTATTGACAAAACCTATGCTTCAGTAGTTATTTCTAGGGATCACATTCAATATTTTGTTCTTGTCCAAATTCTTTGATCAACTATTTTGATGTAGAACCCTAAAACAAAAAAGAGTAATAGTTGTTTTCACACACTGCAGGCAATGTGAGATTGATAACTAGATAATTTATGATGGTTTGATTGCATGGGAAAGTGAGAGACATGTTAAAGCGTTCCTGCTCTATAATTAATGCCCAAATGAATTGCGATTGACCATGCAATAACCGACTAAATGCACTGGTGCATTTCAAGTAGGATCTAGTCTTTTGATATAAATCCATCCTGAGACTCTACTTTAATGAGTAGAATAAGAGTAGTGAATGCAACTCACTCCTAACACTAGACAAAAACGGATTACCATAGAGAACTGAACTCACTAAATTTTCATGGTGAATTAGTAAATAATACCACTTCCGCTACCTGGGATCAAGACTACTCTAAACTAATATGAAACTGCCTTTGAAGGATCCAAATGAACTAAGCCATTTTGCACTAACTTTAATTAGGCCCTTAGACTCTAAAGGCAAGCCATCGGTATAAAGAGTTTCATTAAGTTCATTACCAAGTCTAGGTGGAAGTTCATTTTCAAACTTTTTGTGAAACTTTTACAAACCCTCTCCGCTCATAATATTACATTCTTTTAAGCAGCTTAAAATAGGGCTTTTAAGTTTACCCTTACCCTTATATATGAAATGGGTTCATGCAATGTCAAAAAATCAATCATAAACCAGCCTCAACTTTGTTAATTGTGTCATAACGAAACTTATTCGAGCACTGATGACTACCAGTCATAAATCTAAATTTAAGATATGGAGCCGCTAGGGTCACATTTAAAGGGATAGTTCACCCAAAAATGGAAATTAGCCCATGATTTACTCACACTCAAGTCATCCTAGGTGTATATGACATTCTTCTTTCAGACGAATAAAATCTGAGTTATATTAAACATGTTCTGGCTAATCCAAGCATTATAATAGCAGTAATAGTTGCTCTGTCAATAACATACTCCATGCGGCTCTGGCGTGTTAATAAAGGCCTTCTGAAGCGAATCGATGTGTTTGTGTAAGAAAAATAATTCAATTCAATTCAATTCAAATTTATTTGTATAGCGCTTTTCACAATACACATTGTTTCAAAGCAGCTTTACAGAAAGTGCATTTCATAGATGAACAGTATAAAAAATGTTAGAAACACAATATCCATATTTAAAACTTTATCAAGTAAAGTTCCAGCCGATCGCCTTCCGTGGAAAAGTGTTGAAAGTGAAACTCACGATGCGTACGTGACGCCTGACGAGCGTACCTGGTAGTGTAAGCCTTTCGATCGGCAGAGGCACTTTCAACACTTTTTCCATAAATTGAATACGGAAGGCGCCAAAACTTTACTTTATAAAGTTTTAAATATGGTTATTTTTCTTACACAAACGCATCGATTCGCTTCAGAAGTCTTTCATTAACACCCCGGAGCACGTTATTTGATGGACAGATGCAATTTTTATGGACTTCAAAAACAGAGCAACAGTTACTGCCATTATAAAACTTGGATTAGCCTGGACTTTTTAAATATAACTCAGATTTTATTCGTCTAAAAGAAGAATGTCATATACACCTAGGATGACTTGAGGGTGAGTAAAATCATGAGCTAATTTTCATTTTTGGGTGAACTATCTCTTTAACTTCATGGTTCAGAGAGGAGGTTTGAGAGTGGAGATGGAGAGTCACCACCATGTGCTCTGCAGCCACCGTACCCTAAAATAAGCCGGTCTAATCAAGTTATCCTATCAACAAATCTCTCATCAGGGGCCCACGCCTGACACCAGCAGAAAGAGAGGCCTGTTGACGACTAATTTCCAGCAGCGGGATATGGCCAAGGAGGATACCACCGTCCCACCGTGCGGGTCAGTCACCTCAGGACCCATGCTGCCTTTCTATGTCCTTTGACCAGAACAGGCTCCATATCTGGTGAGGGGGGCTATTATTTCCTGCAACACACAATAGGAAAAGGATACAATGCCGGCAGTTTATCACGCAAATGCCAATAAATTTCAGGGCCAGCCCACGGCCAATTTGCTGAAAGGGTGAGGAGCTTTCCAGACCCGTCTCCCTGGTCCGATGCAGACAAACCGTCCACCCACACGCGCTGGCAGCTGCTGGGGCTTTTCAGCAAGCTAAAAAACATCGCTGCGCCTTTGATTCAGCCTTGAATAGGTTGCACAATTCAAAACTGTGACTCACTAAATTCCTATCTATTTAATGTGTTAATATTCATGTGGAATAATATAAAACACAACTGTCTTGGTTGCTAAGATTGCTCACAAAGACGGCATCGATCTTATTTTCAGTGATGCACACAGCTAAAATGATTCATTAGAGTCTCATGAATGGCATGAGCAACGGCGAAGGATTTTAAAAAGTTTTTCATGTGAGATAATTTGAAAAAGGTTTGCTTTGTAGTTTGCATGTAGGTTTGACATCTACATCCAGCATAAAACATGTAAGAAGAAGCCCATCTGTTCATAATCGCTTAACAAGAACAAAAGGGCAATGGAAATAAGTCTGTCGCCTTCTTCCAATGAGCAAAAATGCCATTTGGATGGATTCACTTAACTGGTTTGGCATTAGATAAACTACTGTCAGAGGGATGAGTGACAATGCCATTTATTAATTTCGCCTTTGGAGAGATGGTCACCACAACTAATGAAAACGTGATTTTCAAACATCAAAGATTATCTGAAAGCCTCAAGCTTTTAGCATGCACATACGAGAACAATCCACAAAGGCCATCTGCAAATGTCTGCCGTATTTCATCCACAAAAACAGCGACTTCAGGCATGCAAACTTCAAGAAGGACGTCCCAATGCAGGTTGGCAATAGCACATTGTGCATGGGGAACAGGGAGAATGGCATCTGACAAAGGCCTTGCTGTCTGAGTTGATGCCCAGCGGGTGTGTTGTAGTGTGGTATGGCCTGTAATCTGAACAGCCATTAATCACTTCGCTAGCCACCCCAGACCACATTTGTCATGAGCATCGCTTGTGTCCGGCCAGGCCAGTGACCCATGAACTGGTCAGAGAGCCTCGGCCAATGGGAGGAGATGGTCAGCGTGGTGGCTGTAGCATGTGGGCTACCTGCTGCTCTGGATGAATGCGATTGGACACAGCTTTCAGGATGATGGAGAGCTGTGGATTTGCTACGCTGACTGTTCCTCTGGTCGACCCACTGACCAAAGCATGGCAAAAAGAGATGGTTTTGTATCAAACTATTGATGCTCTTTTGTTTTTTTGTCATGGTCCACATTGCTGTTTCAGTTTTGGTGATTATGTAGAGGGATTTCTAACCTTAAAGGCCACGAGGATCACATCTTTTGTATCTGAGCGCACATGTCCATTTTTGACATGATCCGAAGCATCTGATCTGCGATAACAATAAAATAGTAAAGAAACAAGAGATTACTTTGGATTTTACATCAACGTAAAATATAACTACTAGGTGTGAAGTTGGAGAGGAAATAGTTTTCCTAAAGATTCCAAATCCACAATCATCAGATTTGAAAAAAAAAAAAAAAAAAATCTCACAGTAGGATACCTAAAGACAATCCATCTGTGCTTTATTTGTCCACTCTACTTAACGGTCAATTCTGTTGTGCTCCTCACTCATGAGCTGCAGTGTTGAGTGTTGTTAAAAGCTTTTTGAGGTTGGCAGCATAATTACTAACTTTATTTTTGAATAGCCCAACAGGAACCTGGCACCATACAGTTCACCCCCTACCTCCTAGCCCTGAGGTGTGTGTATGTCATCATTGCAGGTGTTTCCCTCCAAACCAACCTGAAGAACCCCTGCCATGACATCACAATCACCCACTATGTGGTCAAATGCAAATGCAAACACCTGAGTGAATACCTTGGGGAACAATTAATCCAAGGTTTAGCATTCATTAAGTAATTTTCTGCTTGTTTGTTTAACAACAACATATAACCAGCATCTTGTGTACATTTTATTTCCCCTCCTATTCCTAATACTTTTCGAGAATCAAGGTTATTTTAATATCTTTATGATGTTCTATGTACTGAACACTTCACAGAGTCAAGGAGACCTGGTTTGTGTAGAAACTTATTCTGTCAATCGATAAAAAACAACAACTAATTAATCCCCAAAAATGTTTTGTAATTAATCGTGATTATTTGCACCTAACATTAACGTTTAATGTTTTTATATTGGAATAGTTCACATTTGACCTTCAAATTAATGTAGAAACAACAGAAAGACAGTATATTTTAAATATACAGATTTTAATTTTAAAGTTATCAAACACTTCACAGTCTTCACTGCATAAATTATAAGTATAAAATAGATTAATCCTTATTAAAGCTACATGAGTTAAGTCAAGAGCAGTGAGTGATTTTCTCTTTGTTGTTTGGTCTTTGATTTACATTAATGACAGACATCACAGCAGCAGGTTTATTAGGCTGCTGTCACTTTAAGACCTGAAGCACATGGCAGATCTTACACATCTGATGTCATCACAACTCTTTGCCTTTTTAAGACTGTGCTAATGAGGATACTCAGTGCCGCCACTCCCATCACGCGCTGTGGCTCAATATATATATATATTAGGGCAGTCGATTTAACACGTTAATTAGATTAATTAGTTAAGGTAAAAAATAATGCTGTAAAATTATTAAAGCATTTAACACACTTGCCCCGCCCCAAGTTGATTGATGAAGAATATGATGATTGATTCAAATGAACGGTTCAAATGAACAATTGACGGTTCAAATGAACATGGCTAAAATGAACAATTTTCATGTGAACCGTGCCCCGCTTCGAACTAAACTGTCTGTGTGAAAACACCCTCACATTTACATCATGATATAGGCAAAGCAATATCAACAAGCAAGTTAATATTGTGTTGTTTTAGACAACATTATGTTGTTTTTAGTCTGTTTTGCTCAGTTTTACAACGATTCCGAGCTCATTTCTTTCTGAAGCTACTTTTTTCTAATGTCTATTTGATTTTTTACACAATAATGACTTAAAATTATCTTTTGTGGGGTAATTTCTTAGCCAAATTTGATGTGCGATTAATTTGCGATTATATATATATTTGAATAATATTTGAATACTGCTTAAATTCTGTTTGTAAAAATCAGATGTTAAAGATAATATGGAGATCTCAATAGTTGCCTAAACGGAACTGCCTCAAGCAGAATGCTGATAACAGCATCTGTTGTCTTTGTTTGTTGAGCAGCGTTTGATAGAGGAATCAACCAGTGAGTGCCTTGTGAGAGAGTCAGGGGACAAAGATTGATGGAAGCAGGGTTATGTGCATTGGCCGGCACAAACTAGTACTACCTTATCTCTGGACCCCAGTGGCCAATTGATTTGCTGTGGAATATAACTCATAAGCCACTGAACTGCGAGCCACTATCTTAAAGACAAGAGGCCAAGCCTTTGTTTTAGTTATTCCCTGATAACCTTTTTTTTCCAAATTTGAATTTAAGGAAATATGGGTTCGAAAAATGAGGGTCACCACACATTCAATCCAGGATGATCAACTTATGAGAAAGAATTTGGTTTTGAGCACTCATAAGAAATGTCAAAGAGTGAGGTATAATGGGGGAGGGACAGATCTTCTTAGGTTTTGAGCGTAGCTGTAGGGTTGTGGATATAGGACATGATATCCTGTGGGGTGGCTTTTAAGAGAAGGAAGCCTGGAGGATGTCTGCGCTGCAGGCGCCTAATCTAGACCCCTGAGTTGTCCATCGGAAGAGAGGAGTTCCTGAACCACTGGGGCAACCGGCAGGTGCTTTAATAGGCCCAAGAATATTGTCTGACTCTCTCAGAGGCTGGATACTTTTGTTACTTGCTAAGCCTATTGGGGAATTAGCTTCTTGCTACATTGACTGTCATGTAAAAGTCAGCAGGGGCATCGTTTTCAGCATGGGTAGCTATATTGTCCCTTTTCTGTGAGAAAGAATTTCCTTTACTTCCCAATACCTGGATTTAGACCCAGGAAATCCAAATCATGTCAACAAAACATTTTCAACCAAAGTGACATCATTGCGCTACATGCACATATTGTATAGACTCGTTAACAACTTTGGGAACACTACTGATAAATCTTTAGTAAGCTTAAACTACACAAATATTAACAATACATTTCACAAGCAAACAAACCTTTGTAATATGAAACCAGCTACAACTACTTAAACTACTTATATATATAAAGTAGTTTACTTTATAAACTACTTTATATAGTATAAACACTATATAAAGTAACACTTTATTTGGTCACACTTTATTTTACAGTGTCCTTGTTACAAATGTTACAGGTACTTACTATAGTAATAACAGTAAATTATGCATAGTTATATGCAACTAACCCTTAACTAAACCCTAATCCTACCCTAACCCTATAAGTATGTGTAGTTAATTAATATTACTCAGTAATTACACTGTAACAATAAAAAAATATTTAATTTTTTTATTTTTTTATCTCAGTTTTTTGTGTTTATTTAAAAGAAGACAAATTTTATATTATTTTAATCTTATATCTGTTATTTAACAGTTGAGAGAGTAGCTTTAAGGCTGATCTAACCAGCAGAAGACACAAACCACGGTTTAGATCCCAGTTACGCAGATGGGGTGCGTTGTAAATGCGTTACAATGAGCCCCTATTAGAAATATGCGATTATATTCTATACTTTTATGAATTCTTTTGAGAAACCATGAGAAAAGGGTGAATAAAGACTGAGAGTCAATGTTCAGAAATTATTCATTAATATTATGTTTTTATATGTTTTTAATTATGCTGTATAGCTGTAATTAGCGATGTGTTTGTCAAACTCAAAAATGTGTTCATTTTTAATTATTAAAAAATGGCATTATTTTATTTTAAAAAGTTACTAATTGTATATTATTGACTAAATATTTTAGTTTGTCATGGATATTTTTTTTGGTTGTATCAGATAACATGTTGTCATTTGGTCATGTTACAATGTGCCCCTCACATGTTACAGTGTACCCCATCTATTGGGCATGTTGTCACATTTCACTTCCATTCTTTTGGGGTAAATCATGAAAAAAGTATACACTGTATTAATGAAACAAAACCACATATTTCTTCTAGACGTGTGAAATTAAAAAATAAATACTATGTTGACGCTAGAGGTCAGAGGAGAATGGGCCGACTGATTCAAGCTGATAGAAGAGCAACTTTGACTGAAATAACCACTCGTTACAACCGAGGTATGCAGCAAAGCATTTGTGAAGCCACAACACGCACAACCTTGAGGCGGATGGGCTACAACAGCAGAAGACCCCACCGGGTACCACTCATCTCCACTACAAATAGGAAAAAGAGGCTACAATTTGCACAAGCTCACCAAAATTGGACAGTTGAAGACTGGAAAAATGTTGCCTGGTCTGATGAGTCTCGATTTCTGTTGAGACATTCAGATGGTAGAGTCAGAATTTGGCGTGAACAGAATGAGAACATGGATGAACATTATGCCTTGTTACCACTGTGCAGGCTGGTGGTGGTGGTGTAATGGTGTGGGGCATGTTTTCTTGGCACACTTTAGGCCCCTTAGTGCCAATTGGGCATCGTTTAAATGCCACGGCCTACCTGAGCATTGTTTCTGACCATGTCCATCCCTTTATGACCACCATGTACCCATCCTCTGATGGCTACTTCCAGCAGGATAATGCACCATGTCACAAAGCTTGAATCATTTCAAATTGGTTTCTTGAACATGACAATGAGTTCACTGTACTAAAATGGCCCCCACAGTCACCAGATCTCAACCCAATAGAGCATCTTTGGGATGTGGTGAAACGGGAGCTTCATGCCCTGGATGTGCATCCCACAAATCTCCATCAACTGCAAGATGCTATCCTATCAATATGGGCCAACATTTCAGCACCTTGTTGAATCAATGCCACTTAGAATTAAGGCAGTTCTGAAGGCGAAAGGGGGTCAAACAAAGTATTAGTATGGTGTTCCTAATAATCCTTTATATATATATTTATATATATATATACTATATATATATATATATATATATATATATATATATATATATATATATATATATATATATATATATTGTTTTTTTTTTTTTTTTTTTTTGGCTTTGTGTCATTCTTCATCGAACAAGTTTTTTTGTCTTGTGACATCTGTTCAGCACTTATTTCCACTGTTTGATCACTTAAGAAGAGTTGAAAGTCTCTGGACTCATTTGGACCAAGGCTACGCTGGCAGAGACAGACATTAATTGTGTGCTAAGCATAGAGGAATTAGTGGCTCATGCGCAAATCTCCGCACAGGACAGCAGCTTATCTCCGACCGATCCCCTCCGGATTCTCGCTTGTTCTTGGAAACTTGTCATTGTCAACAGGAGATGATTTGGATGATCTTTCGGGTCTTGTGTCTGTCTCCTTTGTCTTTGTAACCAAGGGGATTCCATCTTTTGTTCTCTCCTCGTCCCTTTTCACGGATCACCACAGATGCCCTCTTCATTCAGTGGATGACCCCTCACCCAAGAGTCTACTGTAAAGGGAAGGGGGTTAGAAAACAGAAACACTGACAGATAACAAGGCAATTTCATCAGTCCATGAACAATGCCGGTGTCCAAGCTTGTACGTGTTGATGTGACCCTGGGTACTGGTTGTGATATCCTTTGGGAAATGCTGATGCCAGTGGGACTGCTGTGGATGACAAGCTTCATGCTTCGTTCACACATAAACCTGGTTTGTTTTGAAATCGGATCTGTTTGTTCAGACAGTTTAAATGTCATTTTTGAATGTCCACCAGTACGTCTAGCTGCCATGCTGAGGAGCTTCAGACTAAATGTGTATTGGAATATAACCGGATACTGTTTACATGTTACTGCGTATGCCGTGTCCAAAACTTTCAATTGTATTTCAAACCAGATTTGTTAACATTTTCGATTTCAAGTTGTTTTATGCTATTCAGAGTGCAACCAAATTGGAGTCAGTTACACAAAAAAAAAGTACAAATACAAATGTACTGCCAGATTGGACTCATCCATTAAAATATGTTTAAATCTGCTGTTTCCAGAGTGGTAAATTTAGCAGATGTTTTTTATTACATATTTTTGTAGAATATTATATATTTTTGTAAAAATTATTTCAGAATTGTACGATTTTTCAAACCGCAAGCATGTTCACGTTAAAGTGCCATCAAGTCTTTATAGCACATGTATTTGGTATTTTAGATTTTACTTTCTTTTCAGCTTCATGTCCAGCGTATTAGTCAATGCGAGGGCTAAAGTTAGCTTGTGTTGTCTGGCCATCTGTCTCCTCAAATGTTACAGACTCATTGAAGTCTGCAGAAACAAAATTAAAATGGCTAAACAATTACCCCTCAACAGCTTGTTAATGGTTTTATTGCTCAGGGAATGACACCCTCAGAAATAAAACTACAGGATTCCCACAAAAACCTTACATGGCTGTAAATATGTATTAACCAGAAAATGGGCCTTGTTTAGGATCATTTAAAGGAGACAAAAGCTGACATTATCACAAAAGACAGAGATGCAATAAGAAAAGAGGAGTTTCTACTTAGCTAATGAGTTGCCCCATAGAGATGTAAAGAGGTGGGTCTTTAGGGAAAGCGAGGGCTCTCTGGTTTGGCCTGATAGACTGTAAAGTGTGTGAAGCTTGAGCTGTACATAGATTGGCTATTGTGTGAATGCTAATTTAGCCCAGAATAGTCATGTTTCTGTGTGAGTTTATTGTGGTGTGGTAGTTGAAACTTTTCGATCAGGCAATTGAGAAAATAAGCCTTTGTTGCTGTTTTCCCTCCATTTTGGTTTCAAAGAGGTGCCCTTTACTCAAGAAACCTTCAGAGGCATGCAATGGGGAAACTGTGCTCTCACAGACCCTCCACGGGCTAAAGGACCTCTCAAGCACAGCACTTTTACTTCATTTTACAAAGAAGTGGCCAAATATATTGTGAAAGTGCACTTCAGTACACATAAATGAGCAAATATACTCATTAAAAAAAAAAGATGAAAGACAAATCCTAGTAAAAGAATGGGTTGAAAGTTTCGTAAGCATGCATTATTTTATCACACTTAAAAGTCTCTTTAACTAGCAAACCTAGATTGTATTGCTATTTTGTAAATATTTGCATATTTGAGACCTACAATGTTTGAAGAAAATGGTGAAATATAGTAATTGGTCGCATTGATATTATATGTAATATTTCGTATTAACTTTATAATAAAAGATATTAACAATAATTCTCCATAATAATTGTCGAAAAAGACATTGAAAAAACTTATCAATGCTCATGAAAATTATGTGAGGATAAGGATGTAAGATGCAAGGATGTAAGGATATGTGAACGCCTTCCTCTAGGAATGATATATATGCAAAGATATTATCTTAACAAGTGCAAAACAGTGGCTAGAGTTATGCATAACCTTACCGCAAACCTCGCTTCAAATAATAGAGCTGTATTAAAAGATAATGTTACCGTTTTAAGAAAGCCAGAGTAAGAAAATAAAACAAAGATCCTAAAATACAGAGACTTACTAGATTAAGTTTGTCTTGTCACTGGTGACATAAATTGTTAGCCCTATGTGCAAAAATTTTTCAAAAGCTAGACAGTCGACACTCTAAAAAAGGTTCTATATGGCACCAAAAATGGTTCTTGGCTCGTAATCATAGGGGAACCTTTTTAATTGCTATATAGCACCAATTTTGGTGCTTCAGTGGTTCTTCAGAGGTTCTACTGATATTAGCATTTTAATACTGTGAAACTACCTAAGGATCAGAGTGGGAGGTCAAAGAGCAGTTACTTTACAGATCCACCCACCCATCACTATTCTGGGGAATCTGTGTGTTTGTCTCTGTATTTTGGATTAGTTCAGTGATTTCAGCTATAGGCTGATGGGACACACACACACAGACCTGTTATACCCCAAATGACCAATGTTTCACTACGCTCAGCTCAGGTTTTTATGTTTGCTGTACTGCTAATTACAACCTTTTATCACATTGTGTTGGCTGGAGATAAAGGCTGGTTTCAGCCCTCTTGAGAGAGGACAATCCCTCAAATCTCACAGCCCAAATAGGCAGTGCACGCGAGACAGATGTGGGACAGGGTCCAAGCTGCTCTGTCTGTTTGCTGTCCCGATCCCCTCAGTCAACAAACCTCTCTATTTCTCTCTATCGTGCCAACAATGATACTGGAACATGTCTTTGTTGCTGATGAAGGCTGTGTAGCTTGTCTCACAAGATGTGACTTTAGGTTTGTGTTTGTTCATCAGTTGTATGTGTGCTCTGCTTTGGTCTTTTACATGGGCTCCACTTCAAGACTGTTGCAATGTTTGGACTGGCTGATTAGCATCAACAAAAGCAGTGAAATTATTTTTCTTTCTTTTCTTTTTTGTTGCAACAAATCAAAGAAACCTGAAACTATAAGTTGAAACGTGCCAATAAAGTTGATTTCATGGAACCATACAGATGTGCATTTCCCATACAACAACGTAACTCACTGCTTAACTACCATAGTACATTGCATCGTTGAAGAAATCAACTAGCTAGTCACGATTGTTTCCCGAAAAAGTCTCAGTTCTCAGTTATTTTGCTTTATTTCCAGATTCAATCATTGGCTCGTCCTTACGTACTAGAGCACGTACGCACATGCGCACTCTTCAAAAAAAGGTGCTTTAAATCTCTCGATGAACGAAAAGACATAAAACATTTGTATGTATTCGAAATAAAAGATTGTACTAAATGTCAGCTTGCTTATTTTTCTCAAGATAAGGATTTAATGAGTCCACATGTCATGCAAACAAGAAACTCTGCTTCTAACCACAGGTCGCAGGTCGTTCCAGGTCGTCTACACGACTTTGCGATGCTGTTTGCGAATGTTCGTTGGAACTATGGTTTCGGGAAACACAGACTCGTTGAACTATGTTGAAAACAACGGAAATTGCGACCATAGTTGGCTAATGATGCTTTTGGGAAACGCACCCCTGGATGATCAGCCATTGTTATATATTTTGGTTGAGAACTGATTTATTAGAAAAGTACTGCAGCAAATAACATTCGGTTCCATTAACGAGACCATACTAAAATACTCAGATATTGGTGCAATAGGTATAAGCAACAATGCAACACTTCTACAGCATGAAAAAGAGCCTTGTGTTTAGGAGAATGAAACAAAAACATTAATGTGAGACTTAAACCAATGTAGTGGCTTGTGGCTCATATGACAACATGTTACACATGTAGTTAAAGATACACATTATTTGTTTTGTCAATAATATTTTATAATTAATGAATGAAATATGTTATTTTTTTATTGCTTAGTGTTGCTGGTAACATTTTATTTCGAAAGTCCACTTTAGACATTCTACTAACTGAGTAACTTTGCAACTACATGTCTACTAGCAGTCATTAGATTATTAGTAGACTGTCTGCTTAATATCTGCTAACGCTGTCTTTCGATGGTCCACTTTAGACATTCTACTAACTATAAGTAACTTTGCAACTACATATCAACTTATTCTACTAACTCAAACCCTAACACCTAACCCTAACCTAACAGTCTACTCTACTAATAATGAGAGTTAGTTGACATGTAGTTGCAAAGTTACTTATAGTTAGTAGAATGTCTAAACTGGATAAAAAAAAAGCCTATTTAAAAGTATTATATTTAAAATACATAAGGCCAATTACTGAATTTCATTTATGCAACTTTGAAAAGTATGTGGAAACACATCTTGGCAAGATTTTGATTATGATTATGAAAAATTATGATTAAATTCATATCATCATTTTGCATTGGAATTTGATTTCCTTTGTTCAAATGTTAAAATGACTAAAATAACCATTAATGATACCATTAAGGTATCCGAATGGTCAGGGAACAAGACATTCTTTACAATTCCCATCCACAGAACACTATACCTATCGGCAAAAAGATAATATACTTTTGTTCTCAGAAGCCAATGATATATTAATTTACACTAAAATACAGTTTATAAGTTTGGGATCTGTAAGATTTTAAAATGCTTTATGACACAAGTCTCTTGTGCTCACCGACACTACTTTTATTGGATAAAAAACACAGTAAAAAAGTAATATTGTGAACTTTAATTCAAATAAATAAATGTAAATAGTTTAATATATTTTAAATGTTATTTATTACTTACAGTAATTTCATATGATTCTTGGAAATAATTGTAATATGAAAATTTGATGCTCAATGTTGAAAACAATTATATGGAAACTGACTTTTTCAGGATTCTTTAGTTCAGAACATTTTTGTGCATTTTTTCTTTTGATCAATTTTCTTTGCTGAATAAAAGTATAAAAACATATGAAATATGCAAAATATTCAAATACATAATATTATTCCAAATCAAGAAACAACAATATTTCTTTATTACACACCCGTAAAAAGTCATTCAGAGATAGATACTGATTTTTACAAGTGTCCTTTGAGGCCAATTACACTCTGATTTACTTTCAACCGATGTCAGGCATTACCAGACCAAGTTTAAAACCAACTATAGATGACTACATCTTGGATACATTTCCTGAAGAAGAAAAACAAAAAACAAAAACAGCTTACTGATTTGCAGACTTTAATCATGACTAAGTTGGGTCTCTTTTACCATGTATATGGCAAGAAATCAAAACTGGAGGAAAAACCGTCCAACCAACCAACCAACCAACCAACCAACCACCAACTTGTTGGGAAATAAGAATGCCAAAGGTCTTAAAAAAATCTTGAGTAACACTCACCAGGGGAGATGGGTGTGAGTGTTTGCAAAAGGAAGCTGTTTCATCACAGGCTCTTGGCCTCAAGGTGTGAAACATTAACACCCTCTAAAGTGGATGTTGTCAGTTAGAATGTAGATTTACTGCACACTTGCGTAGGCCCAAGGCTCATTATTTCTGGTTTACTCAGCATTTACAAAGTCAAGGTGACAGTTTTTATGCTTATTCTTGGTCACACAAGGAACATAATAGCCTTTGACCAGTAAAATGACATATACATTTCAACTGCCATTTTAAAATGAATTTTCAAGGGAGGAAATGGTTACTTATTAGAATGCTGTCTAAAATCACAGCTGACAGGCAAGAACAGCACCGGCCTTGTTGAGCGGAATGGTCTGCAGTTTGCAGTCAGGGTGTGTCCACCTCAGGCCTGTGCCTCTCCCTATCATACATTCTGATGGAACCCCAGGAGGTGAGCTCTCCCGACAAGGCAACGCATGACAGATCAGTCCTGCCATTGTCATGCAGCTTTGTCACTGGTTGAGCTGGTGGGAGGTCTCCAAACTCTGCCTTAAGCAACAGCACTCGGCATATGCACATCCAACAGATCATTTTGTAATATTTGCATGTCTTCTGCTTCCTCACATTTCCAAATGCAAAATCTGACGTCCTGTATGGGGTAATATAACGAACACACATTTTGCTTAAGGGTTAATTTATGGATGGCTAAACTGTGATGGAGCAGACCAATGTTTCTGAAGACTTCTTGTTGTACAGCATCACACTATCACATTGGCAGCATTTTACAACACTGTTATTTTAGTGTCCTTGATATACTATCCTAGTTCCCTTTCGTTCAGTCACTACGACGTAACGTTAGTGACTAACGAATGGAGGTTCCGCTTAGAAGCCAATTACCTTCGAGGAGTCTAACAACGCCCAGTGGCAGTGCCAATGCCATGGGCATGTGGAATTTGCATGCGTAACTCCGCCCCACAGTGTGGGTATATAAGGAAGTACGCTGGCAACATCGTTATGTTTCTGCTTTGGAGCCAAGAGCATCTCTTCACTCCTTCAAGCCTGCTAGTCTTCGTCAGCCTTCGAGACAAGCAGCTTTCCAGTGGCGTTGGTGTCTACGGCGCGTTCCAGCAATCACATACTTCCTGCCTGCTGATCTGCGCAGTGGTCTGTTAGACAGCTGGTGTGTTTCCCTGGGCGCTTCGGCATCACTGCGAAGCTTCCTCTCACAAAAGAGCTTGCACGTGGCACGTCCTTTTCAGGATGTCTTGCCTGTGCACTTCTGGGTGCGGCCGGTTGTTATTGTCTTCTGATGGGCACAATCACTGTCTGGTATGCTTGGGCGTTCAGCATGCTCAGGCAACGTTTGTGGATGCGTCATGTTCCCACTGCGGGAACATGACCATCGCGGTGCTGCGGTCGAGACTCAAGGATTCCTCTCAGAGCAGACCCCAGTGGAACGTGCATCCTTCCCTGGTCTCCTCTGTCAGGACGCAGCCTTTAACCGTGCCCCCACACCGGGACGCTCCGCCTCCCACATCCGGGCTGGTAACGCTGCCTCGCTGCCCCACCCTGGGTACATCTGTGGTCAGAATGACCCCGCTGGTGCAGTTCCTGGGAGCCTGGCTTCAGCTTCCGGGGCTGTCCCACTGGGCCGCGAAGACCATCAGGCGCGGCTACGCGATTCAGTTCTCGCAGGCTCCTCCCCACTTCCGGGGAGTCCGCTGCACTATCGTTGGGGCCAATGCCCCTGTCATGCGTGCTGAGATTGGCACCCTACTGGCGAAGGGTGCGATTGAGCCTGTCCCTCCAGCCGAGATGAAGTCCGGCTTCTACAGTCCTTACTTCATTGTACCCAAGAAGACCAGTGGGTTACGGCCAATCCTGGACCTGTGCCGATACCTGTGCCGATACCTGCGTCCTGAACCGATACCTTCACAGGCTTCCGTTCAGGATGTTGACAACGAAACACCTTTTCGAATGCGTTCGTCCAGCCGATTGGTTTGCGGCGATCGACCTGAAGGACGCCTACTTCAATGTCTCCATCCTACCTCGACACAGACCGTTCCTACGGTTTGCTTTCGAGGGGCGGGCATATCAGTACACGGTCCTCCCATTCGGGCTAGCTCTGTCCCCTTGCGTCTTCACGAAGATTGTCGAGGCAGCCCATGCGCCACTCAGCCAGCACGGGGTTCGCATCCTGAACTACCTCGACGACTGGCTCATAATGAGTCACTCTTGAGCGCAGGTTTGCAAACACAGAGACCTAGTGCTCCAGCACTTAGCCAGTCTGGGCCTTCGGGTCAACTGGGAGAAGAGCAAACTTTGCCCCATGCAGAGGATCTTTTTTCTCGGTATGGATATCGACTCGGTTGCCATGTGCGCGCAGCTTACGAGTGAGCGGTTTGCTTCATATGAGACCGCTTCAGCATTGGCTTCACGATCGAGTCCCAAGATGGGCATGGCGGTCTGGCACGCTCCGTTGTTGTGTCAACAGATGCCTCTGCCACTGGTTGGGGTGCCATGTGCAATGGGAAAGCTCCTGGACAGGACCCCAGCATCGCCTGCATGTCAATTGCCTCGAGTTGCTGGCAGTACGGTTCGCCCTGCACCACTTCCGAGCGTTGCTGAAGGGTCAACACGTACTAGTCCGGTCAGACAACATGGCCACAGTAGCGTACATCAACCACCAGGGTGGTCTACGTTCCCGCCGTATGTCTCAACTCGCCCGCCATCTCATTCTATGGAGTCAGAAGCACCTGAGGTCCCTTCGTGCTGTCCATATCGCACAGCTGGCCGCGGGGCCTGCGCAAATATGCGTTCCCCCCAGTGAGCCTTCTTGCACGAGTCCTGTGCAAGATCAGGAAGGACAGGAGCAGGTCATGTGTGTCGCCCCATATTGGCACGGCCAGACCTGGTTCTCGAAACTCTTACTCCTTGCGACAGCCCTTCCCTGGCCTATCCCTCTGAGGAAGGACCTCCTCACTCAGAGACTCACTCTGGCACCCGCGTCCTGAACTACACGTGTGGCTCCTGGACGGGACGCGGCAGGTTTGAGTACCCTACCACCTCCGGTGGTGGCTACCATCACTTCCACTTCCTAGGGCAGAGTCCACTCGGCATGCCTATGCGTTGAAGTGGAACCTCTTCGTCACCTGTTGTTCTTCCCGCAAAGAAGACCCCTGGAAATGCCAGATCGGGTCCGTGCTCTCGTTCCTCCAAGAAGGGTTGGAACGAAGGCTGTCTCCCTCCACCCTTAAAGTTTATGTGGCCACAATATCTGCCCACCATGACCTCTTGGAGAACAAAAAGGTAAGTCAGCACGACCTGGTCATCAGGTTCCTGAGGGAAGCCAGAAGACTAAATCCTCCTCGCTCTCCCCTCGTACCCTCTTGGGACCTCTCAGTAGTCTTGGATGCTCTGCAGAGGCCTTGGGCCTCCCTTTGAGCCTTTGCGGTCAGTCGATCTTAAGTTCTTGTCTATGAAGACAGCACTCCTGACCGCATTGGCCTCCATCAAGAGGGTAGGGGACCTGCAGGCATTTTCGGTTGACGAAGCGTGCCTGGAGTTCGGGCCGGCTAACTTTCACGTGATCCTAAGACCCCGCCCCGGATATGTGCCCAAGGTTCCCACCACTCTGTTCAGAGATCAGGTGGTGAACCTGCAAGTGCTGCCCATGGAGGGGGTCCCTTGAGCATCACCAAAGCGCCACGACGCATGCGCGAGAATATGACATAGAGTCGGCATTCTGACACATGACCTGGAAGCGAGGAGCTTTGTTTACAAGCAGAGGAAGACGCTCCGTATCTAAGCTGTTGAATTCTACATTGATCGTGCTTTAGGTCTTGGTCTTGGCGTAGTGGTCAAGATGGGGCTAAAGTGTGCATTTCCTGGATGCCCGAACCGTGAGAAATGAACAAGTGCAAGTAAAAGTGTCTTATCAAAGCCGCGAATTGAAAGTCATATTCTCGCCCATACGTCGTGGTGCTTTGTGAGTTCACGTCAAAGGCCCAGGCGCAAGACAAGAACTTGTTGAATAAAGTCCTTATTTAGATTTTTTTTGCGCACAAAAACTATTCTCGTCGCTTCATAAAATTATTGTAGAACCACTGTAGTGAGATGGACTTTGTAACGATGCCTTTAGCACCTTTTATGAGTCTTGTGAGTGCAAATTACAATGGAGCCAATGGAGGCCTTTCTGAGCCATCGGATTTCAACACGAATATCTTAATTTGTGTTCCAAAGATTAACAAAGGTCTTACGGGTGTCAAACGACATGACGGTAAGTAATTAATAAATGCATTTTCATTTTTGGGTGAACTAGCCCTTTAAGGGAATTTGTGTTTCCTCATATTTATACTCCTGTGAATCAAGAAGTCATAGCTAGACAATTTCAAGTTCCTAGTCACCCTGGTGTGCTCAGAAATGTAAATATTAATGGGACTATACTTCAGAGATATTTTACTCTTCTACAGGTGCCAATTTGTTTTGGAGAAAACCATTTATTTCATAATGTGATTTCCCCCCGACTTTTCATTCTTTTACTTCAAAGAAAGGTTATATTTTTGCTAATTTTTTGAATTATAGATCAAAAGGATAAACAATGCAGATTTATTTTTACAGCCATCTTTGATCATATTTACCAGGGGTGCCAATAATTCTGACCATGACTGTACTAATATATATATAGTTTTTTACATTTCAAGATGTATAAATGGACATCATGTGTTGGAAATCATGAATAAACATGAAGTAACAACGAACAACAGTATATTTATAAATAAAATTAGTCCAGATTAATACAAAAAATGATTCATTGTCAGTGCATGTTGCAAAATGTTAACAAATGGAATATAACCAGTAAAATATTACATCACATTATTTTAGTATTTACACTTGAAAAGGTAATAACCTTCCAAATTTATGCTCTCACTCCATCCGAGGTTAACTTTTGCTCAGGGAACATAAGACCTATAAAAGTCTAGGTCTTCCATTGCTGTTGGACATGACAGATTTTATTTTCTGATCGTTCCTCTCATCACAGCTCACACATCATTGTAAATTCTTTTCATCCGTACAGCATGGGTCCCTTGAGCATCATTTCAAAGTCTGAATCCAGCAAGAACAACTGAATGAGCATAGGTGTCAACCCCCATAACACATCACAATAGAGCCTTCAACAACCAAGGCCGTCTACGGCTCCAGACCTACTACTCCATGCAGGTTAAAGTTCAGCTCACTTATACTTGGTCTCCGGAGCCCTGACGGTTTTGTGGCCCTATCCTTTTATTTTCAAATACAGGTGACATCACTGGTGCCAGTGCAGCCTTATTCATTTATTGCATGTCTAACCTGGTTGGCTGGGTGACTCATTAGGTCTTTAATTGAGTGTGTGGGGTACTGAGGTCATTTGAGTGAGGGGTAATTTACCCTCACTCTCTGACAGCACCTGCATGAACTCATTTATGACTCAGCTAACAGCACAACCTTCTACAGATTGCCAGATGACCTCACGGCCACAGACGGCTCATGTTTACGGTTTAGGAGGAGAACGGTCAGCCTCCCTGTCTGGGCATATTGGCTTTCAACTCCTAAAAAGCAAAGCAAAATCCAAAATAAAAATCACTTTGGTACTAATTATCCCACTTTCATTCTCCACAGGCGACTCAGAATTTTGAGATGGATGATACTAAGAGGTCAAAGGTCAAGTACTGGATCCAAAACATAGTCAATATTTTATTAGAACAATTTTGTTCTTATTATTATCATATATTATTATTACTATAAAATGGAGAAAAGGCTGGTAAAGGAATACTCACCATTTACTTACCCTCATGCCATCCTAGATGTACAGTACCAGCCAAAAGTTTGGAAACATTAAGGCAAGTTTTCTTAAGCAAAGCGATAGGTGTGTGTGAGAAAAATACCGAGATTTTTTTTACTTTTTCAACCAAAACCCATGGCTTCCAGGCAACTGTCATGTATGGGTTCATGAGTTCACGCTTGACATAAACATGAGTATGTTGTGAAGCTTGACGTAAGCACATTGTGAAACTCACACAGGAAATGAGGCATAAACACGGAGGATGTTAACATCAAACTTGAATTCATAAATCTGCGTATGACAGTTAAAAAAAAGTTTTTTTTATTTTTCTTATACACACTTCAGAACACTTCAATACACTTTGCTTCAGAAGATTCATTAACTTGGCCATATGGATAACCACCAGGTTTTGATAGGTTGCCACCTGTGCAATAAGTCCAATATGAAATTTCCTCACTACTAAAAATTATACGGTCAACTGTTAGTCGTATTATAACAAAGTGGAAGCAATTGGATACAACAGCAACTCAGCCACGAAGTGGTAGGCCACGTAAAATCACAGAGCGGGGTCAGCGCATGCTGAGGCGCACAGTGCGCAGAAGTCACCAACCGTCTGCAGAGACAATAGCTATAGACCTCCAAACTTCATGTGGCCTTCAGATTAGCTCAAGAACAGTGTGTAGAGAGCTTCATGGAATGGGTTTCCATGGCCGAGCAGCTGCATCCAAGCCTTACATCACCAAGTGCAATGCAAAGTGTCTGATGCAGTGGTGTAAAGCACACCGCCACTGGACTCAAGAGCAGTGGAGACGTGTTCTCTGGAGTGACAAGTTACGCTTCTCTGTCTGACAATCTGATGGACTAGTCTGGGTTTGGCGATTGCCAGGAGAACGGTACTTGTCTGACTGCATTGTGCCAAGTGTAAAGTTTGGTGGAGGGGGGATTATGGTGTGGGGGTTGTTTTTCAGGGTTTGGGCTTGGCCCCTTAGTTCCAATGAAAGCAACTCTTAATGCTTCAGCACACCAAGACATTTTGGACAATTTCTTGCTCCCAACTTTGTGGGAACAGTTTGGGGATGCCCCCTTCCTGTTCCAACATGACTGTGCACCAGTGCACAAAGCAAGGTCCATAAAGACATGGATGAGCGAGTTTGGTGTGGATGAACTTGACTGGTCCTAACCTCAACCTGATAGAACACCTATGGGATGAATTAGAGCTAGGCCTTCTCGTCCAACATCAGTGCCTGACCTCACAAATGCGTTTCTAGAAGAATGGAGCTGGAATGAAGCTGTTTCTAGCTGCAAAGGGTGGGTCAACTCCATATTAAACCCTACGGATTACGAATGGGATGTCATTAAAGTTGTGCATGTAAAGGCAGGCGTCCCAAAACTTTTGGCTATAAAGTGTATATTTAGTGAATAGATAATTTATTTATTTTATTATCGCAAGTTATTAATATTATAACAAGAGTGGTGATATTCCTGCCAGAGTTTCATTCATGTGACAAGGCTAATTTATTTGCACTTGATATCATATGATGTTCACAATTAAGATGACAAGATAAAGGTAGTTTTGTCTGCCTCTGTCATATATTGCCTATAATGGGTCGTCATACTTCATGACTTCATTGATGTCTGTGTTGTTAGTGTGACTGGTGAACCGAGAGGTCAAAGTTTACTCTTATCATCCGCCTGCGTCCCTGCAGCTGGCTGGGAGCTTCTTTATGAGCAATATCAGCAGCGGCAGGCCCTGCGATAGTTGTCGGAGAGTCAAAGGCAGAGGTTGTTCAGTTGATCACACATATAAACACACACACACACACACACACACACACACACACACACACACACACACACACACACACACACACACACACACACACACACACACACACACACACACACACACACACACACACACACACACACACACACACACACACACACACACACACACACACACACACACACACACACACACACACACACACACACACACACACACACACACACACACACACACACACACACACACACACTGGACCTTCATTCTGTCTTTCCCACAGTGATAGTGATCTAGAGCATGCCATAAAGGCCGGTCGTAGATCAGAGAAAACAACAAAGAGACTCCTCGTCAACCCCCCCCCCTCACCCCCCGACCGTCTCTCGGGAGTGGTGACTGGGCCGTAGGGGCTGATAAGGGCAGCATGGCGCCTTGCCACTCCCACCGGTCCCACACATACTGGCCCATGGCACCTGATATACAGTATGCTGTTTCCTCATATTTGTACAGGTGATCTGTTAGACAATGCTATGACATTCAGATTGATCAGAAACAATAACACAGATGAAATTAGCTAAAAAGATCACATTGAAACATAATCGCAGTTCTTCTCTATTACTGCATTTTCATATAAACTCTCTACACTGAATATGTAGGTGTGTGTGATGATGTGTGTAGGAGTGTATGTTCATTTAAGGCAGGATGTTTTGAGGAGCTGGTAATTACTGACAATAATCTCTGTGATTGTCTTGATTGACAAACTTGATTGTCTAATTGGTTGTAAACTACCCATGACGCTCATACCAGGATCCCACTCTCTAATGGTTTTGTGTCAGTATGAGTATAAAGCATTTTGCTGTAACACGTTTTGCAAGTTATTATTGTAAACAAACTAATATGACTAGCAGTAAAAACAAGAATTTGTAAAAGAAGAGAAACGAAAGTAAAACTATAAATATAATGCACTACTGTGCAAAAGTTTGGGGTCAGTACAATTAATTAAAAAAAAAACAATATTGAAAGAAATTATACATTTTAACAAAAAGGCATTCAATTGATCAAACATGACATTAAAGACTTTTACATTATTACAGAAAAAACGAACAAAAGAAAATAGTATTCTTTTGAACTTTCTATTCATCAAAGAATACTGAAAAATGTCCACAAATCCACAAGCATATTAAGCAGCACAACTATCTTTAACATTGATAATAAGAAGACATGTTTCTCGAGAACCAAATCAGCTTTTCAGAATGATTTCTGAAGAATCATGTAGACTGTTCTAGAAATTCAGCTTTGCCATCACATAATTTAATTGCATTTTATAATAGAAAACGTCTCGGTTACGTATGTAACCCTCTTTCCCTGAAGGAGGGAATGGAGACGTACGTCGGAACTAACCGACGAATTGGGATCTGATTTCAGAGACCAATCTACTTTGAGTGTTTTAAAACGAGCCAATGAAGATTGGCATGCGATTCACGCATTCCATGCTCTGCCCCGCAGCGCGGGTATAAATAAGGAAGTGGAATGCTTGATCATTGCTTTTTCTGCTGAGGAGCCGAACTCGTGACTCGGCCTCCTAGCGGAAGCACAGCACCTGGCGACGGGACGTACGTCTCCGTTCCCTCCTTCAGGGAACGAGGGTTACATACGTAACCGAGACGTTCCCTTTCAGTCGGTCACGTTCGACGTACGTCGGAACTGACCGACGAATTGGGATCCCTACCAAAACGCCAGGGCGCTGGCCCTTCCAGCGTCCTGCTTGAGCGCACTGGACCATCTTAGATGGTACGGAAGTCAGGGCTCCAAGCAGGGAGGTCAGTCACTGCTGTTTTTGCAAGACCCACCCAGGGTGACTATTGGATAACGCTGGGAAAGCGTGCTCATCTTGGGAGATGGTACGCTGCGGAGCCACGTCCTTCAGTGGAAGAATTGGTGGCGGAATACACATAAGGACTAACCTAGCAGGGTAGTGCAACATATGACAGTCTTTGGGGTGGTTCCAGCCTGGTTCCAGGGGGGAAAGAACACGCCCAGAGACAACAGAGTGGGCTCTGTCAAGGGAAAGACACAGGGCTAGCCAAGTAGGGTAGCAGGTACCGTGGAAGAATACACATATGGGGTTGCCGTGAGGGAACCGCTACATATGGAACCCAGCCTACACACACGTTACACAAGCATACGGGTGCAGGCCTGGCGTCAGATGGCCGCAACGTCTGGCACTGCAGGGGTGACGGAGGAGCTCGACAGGGTTAGCCGTTTCCGGGGAACACAACTGGAGACAATAGACGCACGAATCCGGCCCAGAGGGCGGGAGTGGCGTTGCAAGCCGACACTTAGATCAGGCACTTAGCGCTACTGGCCCCTGGGGGCGAGGATGCGGGAGGATACCGGCTCTACACAGAGGCTATAGAATCTAGCGAACGTGTTAGGTGTCGCCCAGCCCACAGCTCTACATATATCTGTCAGCGAGGCGCCTTGAGCCAGCGCCCAGGAGGAAGCAACACTCCTTGTTGAGTATGCTCGCAACCCGAACGGGCAAGGCACGTCTTGGGTCTGGTAAGCCAAGACGATAGCATCCACTATCCAGTGGGCTAACCTCTGCTTGGAGACAGCCTTTCCCTTCTGCTGGCCTCCGTAACAGACGAAGAGTTGCTCTGAGGTCCGAAAGCTTTGAGTCCGGTCAACATAAGCGCGAAGAGCGCGGACGGGACATAACAAAGCCAGGGCTGGGTCTACCTCCTCCGAAGGCAGCGCTTGCAGGTTCACTACCTGGTCCTGGAAGGGAGTGGTAGGAACCTTGGGCACGTATCCAGGCTGGGGTCTCAGGACAACGTGAGAGTTGTCCGGCCCGAATTTTAGGCACGATTCGTTGACCGAAAGTGCATGCAGGTCCCCTACCCTCTTAATGGAGGCCAATGCCGTCAGAAGCACTGTCTTCATCGACAGGATTTTAAGCTCCACAGACTGCAAAGGCTCAAAGGGAGGTCCCAAGAGGGTAACGAGTTTGGACGAGGAGGATTTAGCCTCCTCACACCTCTGAGGAACCTGACAATTAGATCGTGCTTTCCCAAGGACTTACCTTCGACTGCATCGTGATACGCCGCTATTGCTGCGACGTACACTTTGAGGGTGGAGGGAGACAGCCTTCGCTCCAGCCCATCTTGCAGGAAAGAAAAAACGACACTAACCGAACACCTTCGGGGGTCTTCCCGGTGGGAAGAGCACCATTCAACGAACAGGTTCCAGTTCAAAGCATAGAGGCGCCTCATAGAGGGGGCTCTAGCAGAAGAGATGGTGTCCACCACTGCCTGTGGTAGACCACCTAGAACCTCCACGTCTCATCCAGGGACCAGACATGGAGTTTCCAGAGGTCTGGACGCGGGTGCCATAGAGTGCCCGTCCCTGAGAAAGAAGGTCCCTCCTCAGGGGAATCGCCCAAGGAGGGGCTGTTGCGAGGAGAGTTAGTTCTGGGAACCAGGTCCGGTTGGGCCAGTAGGGCGCAACTAACAAGACCTGCTCCTCGTCCTCCCTGACCTTGCACATGATCAAGTATTCCACTTCCTTATTTATACCTGTGCTGCGAGGCGGAGCGTGGAATGCGTGAATCGAAGTAGATTGGTCTCTGAAATCAGATCCCAATTCGTCTGTCAGTTCCGACGTACGTCGAACGAGACCGACTGAAAGGGAACAGTTATTTTAAATTGTCATAATATTTCACAATATTACTGTTTTTACTGTATTTCTACACAGGTCAATTAGACAGGAAGGGGGCATTTATGCGAATAGAAGGAAAAAAAGTGAAATTAATACTATAATTACTTAAAGGTGCAGTGTGTAGCATTTATGAGGATCTAAATGCAATATACATACGTTTTCAGTGGAGTATAAAGATCTTACATAATGTACTGTTATGTTTTTATTTCCTTAGAATGAGCCATTTCTATCTACATACACCGCGGGTCCCCTTACAGTGAAATCACCATTTTGCGCCGCCATGTTTCTACAGTAGCCCTAAACAGACACACTGCTCTTTAGAGCGCTAGTCACTCTCTGCTCTCTCCGACGACGACATTTTTGTCCTGTGTCGGCCACCGTATTTTCTCTATGTGCTTTCAAAGGGAGGGGTGAGCGGTGGGCGATTGCAATTCACAACCTCACCACTAGATGCCACTAAAATTTACACACTGCACCTTTAAAAATAAATAAAATAACATTTAAAAATATAATGCTTTGTTAAATTACTACTCCATTTACTCATTAATTATATACTAGTGTTACTGTGCAGTTAAAGGTGGCACTTTTACAACTACCATCCTAAGGGAAGATGTGTGCGAAAGAGGGGCAAGCTCATGCTCCACCAGCGTGTCTCCTCACGGATGACACACTGCTTCAGAAAAGCTGTCAGCATGCTGACACACACACATACACACGCTCACTCTCACATTGTATCCTCAGCAGGTCTCACCAACTGAAGGCTGACGGCGACAGACAAGCGTTTCATTCCTCCTTTTTTTCCAGCCATTGTATGGCGGGCGCAAGCGTTTGGGCCACAGAGGGTTCAATACACAGGCGCCCGGTCCCATGTCTCCGGCCCAGCCCAGCCTTTTTTGTGAGCCAGTCATTGGGACTGAATTGAGCCTGGTCGTGGGTGCCAAGGAGGATTACGCCAGGAGGCTGGGGGTGAGGAGGTGGCTAGTGGCAGACCAGGCGGGCGACCTATGGGAAAGCCCAATGTCCTTTCTCTTGGGGTAGAGTGTGTGAAAAGTGGCTGAAAGCTGGCAAAACACTCTGAGGCCAGAGTTGATGGGAGAATGCCAGGCCAATGTGGGGCATGTGGTGGTTATTCAACTTCCCGGGTCCAAGAAGAGGGTTCATGCTGTGCCTCAGCGTGCCTCAAAGTTACCCCTTCACCGGCCCTCCATTCGCATGCTCTCTCACTGGCACTGGCTCAGCACAGCAGATGGTAGTTTAGAGCAGAGGTTAGCTACAGGTAACTAAGAACAATATGAGAACAATAGCACTTTTGCTGGCATTGGATCAGCTGTTGATCATTGCATAGTTGTTTTAATTAATGAGATGAATGATTTCTTATCTCCATTAACTTTAGAGTATGATCAGGAGTAGTTCAATAAAGTTTTAGCATATTCAGTGACATATCGAACAATATAATCCACAATTACAACCATTTTAATTAGAAGCCTCTACGGAGTGCATTCAAATAATGTATTGCAAAGCTAGCTGTGGATTATTCTGCTTATACCATGGTCATTTGCCAGTATTTTACAAGTACAAGTTAAAGCTAAGCTGTTATTGATGTTTGCAGTGCATTTTTTCCCCCCAAATATACTGTATATACACACACACACACACACACACACACACACACACACACACACACACACACACACACACACACACACACACACACACACACACACACACACACACACACACACACACACACACACACACACACACACATATACATCCCGGTATACTGTATTTTAAAGGTAATAATGCAAAATTAAAATAAGTTAAATGTAATTATACAAAATCCAAATAAGCTTTACATATCTTTATTGGAAAGGGATTAAACAATGTTTTTCATTCTTGTTCAATGAACCATAAATAATTGACCTATCGGTAAGCCCCTCCCCTCGAAAGCAGGTGAGGCAATGGCAGTTGAGTATGAGTATGAGTTTCAATCCGTTTGTTTGTCCGAGTTAGCAACAGTAACTAAGGGGGGCGGGGCTTACCAATAGGTCAATTACTGCACATGCACCAGTGGAACATTCCTTAAAGGAATAGTTCAACCAAAGATGAAAATTACCCTGTGATATACTCACCCTCAAGCCATCCTTGCTGTATATGATATTCTTCTTTCAGACGAACACAATTGGAGTTATATTAATAAATGTCCTGGCTAATCCAAGCATTATAATGGCAGTAAATGGCTACCCAAAATTTGAAGCCCAAAAAAGTGCATCCCTCCATTATAAAAGTAATCCACACGGCTTCGGGAGGTTAATAAAGGCCTTCTAAAGCGATATTTTTTTTTGTAAGAAAAATATCCATATTTAATATGTTTAATATGTTGCCTTCCATATTCAACTTACGAAGAAAGTGTAGCGCCTCTCGCAGTTCAAAATGCTTACACTACGTCTGACGTCATCGTCGCGTCAGTTACACTTTTTGAATACGCTTTGAATACAGAAGGCGGTCTGTCGGAGTAATTTTTCACTGTCTTTAGTAAATCCTGACAATAGTTTTTTAACATCAAAAGAGGGTTTGTGCTGGCGCGAGTAGTTAGTAAATCTGGCTCTAACAATTAAAGACAATTGACAAGATAAGACACTGATAATTAAACTCACAGTTACAATAACTTAGGACACTAAAGAGACCTTTCTACGGACTCCAGGAGAAAACACTAGGAGAAAGATACCCAGGGTCTTGGATTACCTGTGTGAACATGTCATTGACCTGCTACAGGGAGGACTGCAGATGTGACCAGAGCAATAAACTGCAATGTCAGTAATGTAAGATGACTAAGACAGTGCTACAGGGAGGCAGGAAGGACAGCTAATCATCCTTGCTGGGCTAAACCATGTGCAACCCCCAGACGTGTTTAACCCGGGACACACCAAGCCGACGTCAAAGCTGACTGTGTTGTCGTCTCTCGTCGGCTGCGTCTTAGCCAAAAAGCTGCGCTTGAACACACCAAAAGGACTAAAGGCGACTGTCGACTAGCATGTGCGTTCTTTGCCTGTGTGTAAGTAAATATCTGTCTGTTTCAACAGGTATCAATAGTCTACTTTATTCATTCAAAAAGGGAAACCGAAACTAGGACTGCAGATATACAAACCATAAACAAAGCAGTGATTGCTTACCATTTTGAATATCAATCACGCTGATCACTTTCTTCATTTCAGTCGACTCATGGTATTATGAAAATATTCGTGCATTCGAATGTACAGGTAAGATGACGTAAAATTATAACAGCATTCTGTTCCGTTTGCTCACTCTCATCACTTTCGCTTTTATTCTCGTGCACTGATTGGTTTGCTACACAGAACGGCCAATCAGAATTCCCTCTCTCAACGACGGCCCGACACCGATTCAACATGCTGAATTGGCCCCCCAAAAAAAACAGACGCCGCCTGACTAGAGCCAACAGTGCAGAACACACCAAAACAACTAGCCTGACCGATGCTCAAAAATGCCCAACATTGCCCGACATCCAACCGTCGGCTTGGTGTGTCCCAGCCTTGTGAGAATGTGTATGTATATATATAAATACTATTATACATACACCATTGTGACCATAACTTAATAGCAAAAATAAAAAAACAAACAAAATGATTAAAAAAGAAATCTTTACAGAATATTCAAAACATCTTGTGTGCCATCACACAAAGACTGTTGGTTGTTTGTATAGAGGGTACACATGGCACACCAGGTCTGCATTTGGCCGCATTGCTGCAAGAAGACATAAACTATTAGGGACATTTGTATTGCATGTTCTTGAGGTCAGGACAGCTGTTCCCAGTTGGATCACAAATTCCCCTCTAAATACTATCATCCTTTAGCCAGACCTCCAACATGCAAATCATCTTCATTTGGACTCCATGTCCATCCAAGTGTGGTCATCTAATCTTTAACATGATTTTCTAAAGCATAACGCTGATATATGAGGCTTAGTGTGAAGTTCCAAGTGGAGTTAATGGTGGATGAGGGTGGGGAGAGATGGGCTTTTATATAAGCTGATTTGGGATTAATTATTTAGAAAAACAAGCGGAATCTCAATTTTAAAGGGCACCTATTATGCAAAATTCACTTTTACATGGTGTTTTTTTTTTACATAAATGTGTGCAGTGTGTGTACACAACCACCCTATGATGGTAAAAATCCATCCACTCCTTTTTTTAAAAATCCCCATACATCTTAAACATTGTCTCAGAACAAGCCGTTTGCAGATTCCTTGGAATGTGACGTCACATTTCACAGGCCCCGCCCACTAGTGTTGATGGACACTGCCGTATTAGCAAAGACCCCGCCCTCAGAGAGCTGTACACAGTCTGCCATGTTTATCTGCTCCAGAGCATTTAACAGCAGCCTTAAAGTAAGAAATGTGTTCTTAATAAAGCTACTAAAGTTCATTCAGTCAAGAGTCATGATTGATTTTGTGTTTATCGTTTGTTGTTTGATTCATATTAACAGCAGATGCAGTAGGTACTGTATTACACTGCTTTCACTTTAGTACACATATCTAATATACACACGCAATTTCTGTACTTGCTGCATAAGTGCACAGATTGTTCATAGGTTTTCATGTGAACTTTGTGTGTTTTTGAAATATTCTTGTGTGCATTTGACAGTTTAATCGTAATAACACATGAAAGAGAACTAGTCTAGTAGTTTAGTACTCATGGTTGCACCGACATCCAGCTCTCTGTGCGTACGCGTCGAGTGTGTGTGCTCAAGTGATGAGAGTGATAAGGCTTTAAAACGCATGCAGATGATAATATTTCATGATGATGAAGAACTGCAATGTCACATGTCTGCGACAGAGATGATCATCAAAACAAACAGATGTATCATGTTTAATTTTTCATTCGCCAGTTCACTGGTGTTCACCAAGCAGCAACCTCCCCCAGTTTCTTTTGAAGCCAATACGGAAGTGGCTTAAACTGCAATTCATCGACTGGCCGATGACAGGCTCCAGAAGGGAGCAGAATCTCATTGAGCCCCATGTTAAAATGCCCAACTTTACAGCAGAAAAAAACAGCCTGGTACAAATTTTGGTTTGGTCTATACAGCTAACTGCCCTTTTTTTGCCCTTCATGACAACTGTGAGGGGGGTGAATTTTTTATAACTCATTCGTTTACATTCTATAAAGCTATAAAGTTCTGCATAATTAAGGGCGTGGCCACTTTAAGTGACAGGTGGATAGCCATTTATCTGCTGTCTGTTAGTCATCGCGTCATCCCAAGTCATCCCAAGATGGCTACGGCCAGCTCGTCCCTACTTTCCGCTTCAAAACTGCTCTTCAGAATCCTATGGGTGACGTCACGGACACTACGTCCATATTTTTTTACAGTCTATGGTGTTCACAAGCTGTGAAGGCTCCGCCCTCTGGGGCGGGAGCAGCAACTCATTTGCATTTAAAGGAGACACACAGAAAACAGCACATTTTTCTCAAACCCAAAAATTGGCATTTTCAAAATGGTATATTCAATACTTTGTCAGGAATTTTGATCTGAAACTTCACAGACACACTCTGGGAACACCTGAGACTTATATTACATCTTGTAAAAAGGGGCATAATACGTGCCCTTTAAAATATTATAACTAAAAATAAATTTCACAAATAATAAATGGCAAGTAACATTGAATTTTTTTTTTTTTTTTTTAGAACGTACTCCAATAATCAATTTAATGCACAACTGCTAAAAATGACAAATTAAGCATGTTAAAATGAGCAAATATTAATACTGTGATTGCATAATTGCATTTTTGTTGTTGTAAATAACAGCCTATTTAATCCCTTGCTTATGCAAAAACTCTGTTTTGTGTTTAACACCATTCAGGAAGTAATTATTTTCTCTAACTTTAACAGACATTTGTTATCAATGTCACTTTTCATATTGTAAGTTCTGATTCAGTGCCTTATGAACTATGCATACTCAGTTAAGTTTGAGTCCATCAGTTATATTTCAGCTTGCCTGGCCAAATCAGAATTGGATCAAATAAACAAAGTGCACAGATTGAATGTCTAACTTTTGAAAAGCCTGTGAAAAAACAGTGGCAGGTGGCACTGGCCCATAAAATAAACAGAGGTAGATATAGTCTTTTGAGTTTTTCCCACGGTTGGGAGTGGTGTTGGAGTTAGTGAGAACTCTAGGTCCAGTGACTGACGTTGGACTGCTGTGACTGTGTTCAAACATTACACAGAGAACTGATTCTTATTGTGCCAATTCAGCAGCCTTTGAAATGCCACACTGCCAAACAGGAAGGTGGATGCTATCCAGAACACTTCACTGTCACGGCTGTCCCCCCCCAAAATTGACAAGACTCATGCACCTCTGTTCATTCAGAACTGAGCCATAGGCGTTGAAAACCATAAGCGTATTGAAATGTCATGAGCGAGCTGTCCAAGATAGAAGTTAACTGCGTCTTTGAGTGAGTGCTGCCACTTGCACTTGTTATTGTTTGTCAGCAAGTGAGCAGGATCAGTTGCCCCCTTTGACCTCTGCCCTCCCACACACTTACTGGGAGAATCATTAGAAGTCCCTCTACATGAACAGCGGCTGTTGATATCATTAGTTTTAAATCCCTCTATGTGTGTGTATAAGGCATCGTTTATTGGGGGAGTATGGCTGGTCTTTGGCAGGTGTACAGTGGTATTTTTAGAAAGACACTCTTCTTGTTCGTTTGCTGCATTTGTCAGCAATTCTCTGAAACAATAGCCTACACTCACATGTATGACATGTTGTATTCGTCAGGTTTCTGTAACAGGACCTTTCATAGGACAAGACCTTTTCATTTCATCATCCTTTCTATCTATAAACAGTATTTATATGTCATATATGAATCTCGGTTCAAATGACACTGTTCTGTTCCCCATGTGTGGCTAGAGAAGATTAATTATTTCTTTTTTTCCCCTTCGATAACTGTCAATAGATTTTTTAACAACTCTGTTTGTCTTTTGCTGCGTGCCTGGTTAAGTTACTCTTGCAATGTAGATTTTAAATCTCAATCTGTCAATCAGTCTGTTTAGGTGATTAATATAGCAGGAATTCATAATCTTATAACATGTAGCATCCTTCAAAGACCACAAATCAAATATACCTTTTTAAAAAATTAAATATGCTTTTACAGGAATAATAAATAAATCAATAAACCAATAAATAAATCAAGATCCTTGTTGCTAAAAGAAGAATACTTAATTTTTTTCAGCATACTAATAACAAAGAAATGAAGGAAGGAAGGAAGGAAGGAAGGAAGGAAGGAGGAACAAACGAACAAACAAATAAATAAATAAACCTTAAAGATCAAGATACTGGTGATAACAACATTTTACTTATGTTTTAAATGAGCAATCAAGAATGAATGAATGAATGAATGAATGAATCAATCAATCAATCAATCAATCAAACAAACAATTAAACAACAAATGTGTTAAAAGATGAATACTTTTTTGAAAGTGATAAATAAATCAATAATTTTACTAAAATAAATAATTTTACTAAAATAAATATACTAAAAAAGATTTTCCTTTTTTAAGAGCGTACAATTGTATGCTTGAATACAATTGTAAATCTCTTTAAAAAGTATTGAAGTAACACACTTCACTGTGTGCAACAGAAAGTGATAAAGAAACACAGCTCTATTCCTTAGGCCCAGTTCATGTCCCCACCAAGAACACTGAGTAGGAGGGTGGGAGAGAAGAGAGAAGGATGGAAGGAGGGAAGGAGGGAGGGGGGGGGGGGTTACTGGCGTGAAAACGTTCTTCGGAAGTCATAGTTCCAGGCGACGCGCTTTTGGCAGCCCCCTCCATTTCCTGTGTGCGGCCGACGTGGGGCAGGGCGGTCGCCGGGAGAGTGCCAGAGGAGAAAGCGAAGGAGAGAGAGAGCGAAGGCGGGAGGAGAGGGGGAGAGTTCAGCAGAGAGCAGCACTTTCCCACAGTCTGGGGATTTGACACATGGCTCTCACACATTCCACAGCCTGTGGCCGGTGGGGCCTGAGCCAGTACTGAGCGTCAGAAGCACAGCCTGGCGGAGGAGAGGAGAAGAGAGAGGGAAAGGGGGGTGGCAAGTGTACATGTGTGTATGTGTGTGTATTTATGTGTGTGTGTGTTTGGAAGGGTGGTGTTCCGCCCTTGGCACTCGCACCGGTGTGGAGATATGAAGGGAGGGGTGTGTGTGTAACCCACGTTGTGCTCTTAACCCTCTCTCGTCCAGGGTGAGTGTACAAGTGTGTGCGGGCGTGTCTGTGCGTATTTTTAGACCTGTTGAAGTGGATCGAGCCTGTCTGGTGTGTAGGAGGGAAACTATAGCTGTCTTGTTTATTTGTACTGAGAGGAAGTGCGTTTAATTTCTTTCTAATGACACTTAACAAAATGTCATGTAACCTTTGTACTGAGCAAATGAACATGTGATGGCCCAAAAATGAAGACTGTAAGTGGCTAAAAGTGAGTAAGTTTATATACGCAGTTATAATCAAACAGGATGTTTGTGTACAATCTTTATCTGTCTGTTCATATACAGTATATGAAAGAAAACAAATTGATATTGTTCAATACATATCACACGCTGGCTCTGACTTTCAGAGCGATGGAACAATGCAAGACCAATTGTAGTGCTACTATTGTGTATAGGCTGGAAGAAGATGAGATATACAATCACATTATCAGTCCATTATTAGTCCAACTTTACAAAAACAATACTGCATCAGAAAAGGGTAAATTGTACTTGCATGTAAATACACTTAGAAATAGTCTGGGTTACACTTTATTTTACGCTGTCATTGTTACAGTGTAATTATATATGTAAGTACTGAGTAATATTAATTAACTACATGTACCTACTATAGGGTTAGGGTAGGATTAGGGTTTGGTTAGTTGCAGTTGTAATTATGCATAATTTATTGTTATTACTATGGTACATGTAACAAGGACACTAAAATAAAGTGTTTCCCACTTTATTTTAAGGTGTCCTTGTTAATATTATACATTTAAAGTACTGAGTAATAATAATTAATGTACTTGCTATAGGGTTAGAAATAAGGGTTGGTTTAGGGTAACTTGCATGCAATTATGCATAATTTATAGTTATTACTACAGTAACTACATGTAACAAGGACACTATAAAAGTTGACTGTTTCATATCTATATGCAAAAAAAATCTCTGAAATATTAAACACTACAGCTGAAAAGTGTGGGGTCAGTAAAATTAATGAATTAATTTAATACTTTTATTCAGCAGGAATGCAATAAACGAATCAAAAGTGCACAGTTATAATGTTAAAAAAAGATTTCCATTTCAAATAAATGCTGTTATTTTGAACTTTCTATTCATCAGATGACCCTAAAAAAGGTGGTGTTCAGAAAAATATTAAAAAGGCACAACTGTTTTCAACATTGATAAGAAATATGTTTTGTTTATTATTTCTGAAGGATGATGTGTCACTGAAGACTGGCGTAATAACATAAAAAAATCTTACCAACCCAAACATGAATATTGAGATTGTACCATTTCTTTTCTTTCCAGACAAAAATATTCATATCTGACAAAAATGAGGCACGCAACGCCCACTTTTGACAATTGATCAGTGAGTACAACATCCTGTGCCGTTTCCCCCTCTCCATCTGTTAGACTCATCTGGGATAAACATCAAGGAGGTCTTCACATCACTGTGACTGTGAAAGTCCATGAAACAGGTGGCTGTCTGGCACTATCATTAAGAACACTTGCTCATTTTTTGACAGGATTTTCAATAAATCTAAACAAATGATGTGCTTTTGGCGTTTGTGTGCGGTGGAGCGGGATTGCTGATCTTGTCATGCCACTATTGTGCTTTTTCAGTTTCTCCCAAGCAATCATTGTACATCGCCTCTTCCCTCCTTCTCTCTGCGACCAGGCTTTGAAGTGGCGGCCAAGGCCACGTGGCCCTGCCTCTTCCTCTCCCCTGTGCCTCCTAAATAAACGTTCTGCATGGTGTGATTTTAAAGGAACGAGGAGGTCACCCTCTTGGCAATTAGAATCTCAGCACGGAAAAGAAGGGCTTGGGAAACCAAAAACTGCCTTCTCAGACAACAGACCACCCATTAGCTTTGATTTAAAACACGGGTTAGGAGACGACAAGAGGAGGAAAAAGAGAAACTGGAAAGAGACACCCGAGCAGGAAGGGAGGAAAAAGTCGGGCGGGTGGCAGAGTGGGGCGTCTGATGAAAGGGGGCCAAATCATTTCTTACTTGAGTGCCCATCTGCAATGGGACTCAACTGAATCACAAATTGGCAATTAAGCGAGGCTCCTGAACCTTTCTCCCCCCCCCTCCCTGGTCAGGGTCAAGATGAAAACATCTCCAGATGACCGGGCAAGCCCGGCCCTGGGAGAAAAATGGACTGGAAATCAGCTTGGTGCTAATTCCGTGTGCCCCAAAACGGCAACAAAGGCAGGAAACGCAGGAAGGGGCTGTAGCCTTCTCTTACCTCTGACACAGTAACTTCTGGGATAATTAGGAGCCGGTTTTGGAGTCAGACCTCCTGTCATCACACTCCACTCCTCTCCATTGCGACTTTGATTTCTGCCTCCCTTAGGATCAAAGAGCACGAGTGAGGAAACAAACCTTCACCATTACAGTACTATTACAGTAAAATGAGTATGAATTTACTAGCTGTAATGTCCCCGGCTCGTCTATAAGCACGAGGTGGATTACCTTGTGCCAGTCACAAGAAGTACTAGTTCTCCCTGCTTTTCTTCTCCTTTTTTTCTCTCTCCCAGGATGGCTCAGAGATGTTGAAGGTCTTTGATCTATGGGTGAGATGTTTTGCTCGCCGAGGCGGGCGCCAGGCGGTGCACCCCCTTTGCACACTTACACCCTCATCAACCCCATCCGTTCTGTTCTCCCGGTGTGTGTGAACATGTTGGATTAGTGGCCCCTTGAGTTCTGCTAATGAAGGTTCCTGTTTGATCTGCAGGGCCCCAATTACCCTGCACAGGATCACCCATTAGAGCAGACCTTCCACTGACCCCACGTTTCTCAAACCAAGCCTCACTATGACAGTTGGTGAGGAGTCCGCAATTTTTGGCCTAATTTATTGTTGTTTTTTTGTTAGTTAATTAAATTATTTTACTATTTGTACCTAACATGCTGTTTTTGTCTTAAAGGGTAAAAATGAAAATTCTGTCATTACTTACTCACCCTCATGTTGTTCCAAGCTCATGCCGCTTCTTTTCTTTTTCTTTTGCTTCTGTGGAAGATTAAAGAATATATTTTAATGAATGTTTCAGCTGTTTTTGTCCATATGGAAGTCATTGTTATAAGCTCAAACAGGACTTAAAAGTAGCATAAAACTTTATCCATACAAATCAATATTTAAAGGCACAGTTCACCCAAAAGCGAGCATTCTGTTAATTTAATCAACTGCATGCCATTCTAAACCTTTATGACTTTCTTTCTTCTGTGTCCATTCAGTGTAAGTCAGTGGGGTCCAATATTGCTTTTTACTGAAAAGCAAAAAATTTGGAATAACATGAGGGTGAGTGAATGTCAGAATTGTCATTTTTGAGTGAGCTATACCTTTAAAGGCCCACTGAAGTGCCTTGAAATGCACAGTATTATTCAATGTGTTGATGTAAAAACAGGAAAACAGGACAGGACATATCGAATAGCTCGTCCCCTTTTTTTTTTTTTTAAATAGCCAATAGTGTTTAGGGTTACACTTTACACTCTCATGAACAACTAATCCAAGATGTTCATGTCTTTCTTTCTTCAGGCGAAAAGAAATTAAGTTTTTGAGGAAAACATTCCAGGATATTTCTCCACACAATGGACTTCAATGGCCAAATCAATGCAGGCTTCCAAGGGCTTCAGAGGGCTCTGCATGATCCCAGATGAGGATTAGGGTCTTATCTAGCGAAACCATCTGACATATATACTTTTTAACCTAAATTGCTCATCTTGCGCTGCTTTGAGACGTGCTATGGATTGCGCAATCACGTCGGAAAGGTCAAGCTAGACGTAGACGGAAGTACCGCCCCAAGCGAACGTGCAAAGAATAATACAAACGCCCTTTACAAAAAAAACTCCATCTCCAACTTCAAAATCGTCCGACATCTTTGTTGAAACCTTCTTTGCTAAAGGACGTTTGTATTAGTTTTCGCACGAGCGCTTAGTAAACACGGGGGTGGTACTTCTGCCTACGTCTGGCGTGACCTTTCCGACGTGATTGTGCAATCCTTGGCCATCACAGAGCAGGGCAAGATGAGCAATTTAGGTTAAAAAGAATATACATTTGTATTATTTTTTTTAAATGACAGATGGTTTCGTTAGACCCTATTATCAGGAAATTTTCATTTTGAAGTGAACTAATCCTTTAAGTTGTCATTGTTACAATGTAATTATATTTAACTACTGAGGAATATTGATTAACTACATGTACTTATTAGAGGGTTAGGGTAGGATTAGGGTTTAGTTGAGGGTTAGTTGCATGTAATTATGCATAATTTACTGTAATTACTATGGTAAGTACATGTAACATAATGTAACAAGGACACTGTAAAATAAAGTGTTACCGCGTTTAGTTTATATCACAGCTCAGCCAGAGCCATTGAGTCAGTAAAGTTGTGGTTTCGTCCTAATCTCCAACCGGTTCATCTCCTCCATATCACTTTAAAATATAGCATGCTGTGCAGAATTTTCTGGTATGCGCAGAGTCACACATATGATCCGCTCTGTGGTATCGTGTCTCTGGACTGTGTGCATGTTTCACATGATATTAACGTGAAACCAGACTTAATTTGCCCCAATTGAAAGCATATTTACACTGTCTGAATCGTACCCTATCCCCAGTGCACTGTGTGCCATTCACCATGTAGAAATGTCGTTCCATGTAGAAGTGACAGATTTTAGCCACAGCTTCAGCATCTATTTATAATGTAGGGGGCGGGACGCTTTAGATTCTATAAAGCATTTGATTGGACAGAAAATCTGATAAGAAGCTGAAGGGCAGAGTGATGTTATCAAAATCATTGATCAACATTGGCGGAAGTGAGAGACTGTACGTTTCGAATGCTTATATCTACAAAATTTGAATTTGTATAGATATCAGCAAGGCTCCTATATATTTAAACTTAATGCCAAAAAAATTATTTTTTGGTTTCATGGGGACTTTAATGTATATACAAGCATACAGATGCCTTAAAGATCTTGCTATGTGGGCAGCTGTCTTCCAAGGGGAAAAATGGTCTATTTTGTTTTCACCAATCTGACCCCTGTCCAAACCTATGTAAATATTTGGTTAAGGGGAAGGAAATCTATTCTGACATGCCGGCAAGAATCAAGCGTGTGAATGCTCAAATTGTGTGTGCTCTGAATAAGCTTTCACATTCAATAATACGTAACTCCATGTATATGTGCCTGTCAGTCTGTGTGTTGGTCTTTATTTTGGCCTGTGTGTATCTTCGCAAGTAGGCGTGTGTGTGGGTGTGCAGTGTTTGCCATAAGGAGAAAGTACCTGGGAGAATAGCTTCTCAAACTCCCTTTGTATGAGTGAGCTCCTTGTCTGTGTGAAAAAGAGAAGGAGAAAGATAGAACGTAGCTCTGGGATAAGAGTATCTCTCTTGACCTCTGCCTCGTAATTCTGTTTTGGAGGAGTATTTAGACATTCACAAAGAGACACCAGGGAAACGTTCACCAACACGCACATTTTATGGCTGCTTCTCAAACGGATGCCTCAAAACAGACTCAGTAGCATTTACAAACTGCATAAATATGAATTACATAAATCAGACAAAATGGTTTTGTAAAATGTTGTAGTAGTGTTGCTCGTGTTTTGAGGAGGATGGTGAGGCAGCGTAACAGAACACATAGCTTGATAGAAAGGGTGAAAATATATGAGTTGTGAGATTGTGGATGAGAAGACATGGAAGAATACGACGGGCAGATGGATTGATTTCTTCCCCCGTCAAGTTTACACATCATACTATAACAGTGAATCCTTGAATATAGTTCTCTTCTAAAACCTAGTGAGCTGCTTCGCTGCTGACTGTCTACAAAGGCACCTTAACCATTATAGAACCTCATAACTGTCCAAATTGAAACACTCTACATTGGCAGCAACTTCGCATTTTGCCCAGAAGACGCCACTCCACATTTCAATACAGTTTGACATTACGTGTCGCTAAGTTAACGCATAAAATGCATAGCACACATAAATATTTGTTTCACTTATAAAATACTGAATGGAGTACATGTTTATTTATATACACTTAATTATTTTTTCCTCGCCTTTTTCCTCATATTATGTTTTCCTCGCCTTCTACACCTCAATGTATTTGTAGGCCTATAGACAAGAACCAAACCAACTATCCTTGAGGTGAATAACAACATTACAAACTTTCATTTGGAGCAAAAAGCATTTTGAAATTAGACAGACAAAACAAAACAAATGAACTTAGCATCTTTAATGAGTGAATGAACAACAGTTTACGTAATTTAATTAAAAACTATGGAAAATACAAACCTATTGATTGAAAGTTGTTTATTTTAAATAGAGAAACAAAGATTTTAAGTTTATTGCAAATGTATCAGATGTATAGAAATTTATAAACAGTAGTTGAATGTAGGAAGACTCAAAAATTGATTTTTTTTGCTGCATTTCTCTGATTGGATGGATATTTCTCTGCAGGATCATGGGTATTGTAGTTCTTCACAACGAACTGTGGGTTAAACATGGTTTTCAATTCAATCAACTGGAAATAATAAATATTGATAGAGTCAACATAAGCATTTATTATCAAGGAACAATATTGGAGCTCCAGATGGTTTTTAAAGGTTAAGTTATTGTTAAAAATCACTACGCCTATGGAAACATTAATGGATTTCACTTTTTTAACTTTAGTTAGTGTGTAATGTTGCTGTTTGAGCATATACAACATCTGCAAAGTTACGACACTCAAAGAAAAGGGAGATTTTTTTTTTTTTTTTAAAGAAAATGCTTTTTGAGGACTACAACAAACTGCCGGTAGAAACTACAACGAGCTTCTCGTGGATTAGTGACATCACTAACCCTAAAATTCACATAAACCCTGCCCCCGGGAACACATATATAACAAAGGCCATGTTGAAAAGAGGAAGCGTGAGTAGTGTTGTTGCCATGCCGTCGAAACACTGAACCTTCCTGAACATTATAATTCAAATATAGCTCATGTGCTGCACATTTTAGGGCAGCAGTTCCCCCTTTAAAAGTTCCCCCTGTTGTTTATGGGCCACAACCTGTAAGTATGTTTTATTCTTTGTTGATGTGTTTTCCATTAATAGTTTCTATCGTTATTTTTATGCTTTAGCAAGGACGTAAACAAAGGCGCTAGCCAGTTACCTAATTGCTAATTCAAATTTATCCAACAAACTTCTTTTTAATCCTACTTTTAATCCCAAACTTTGAATGTTGGTGTTTGTTGGCGTTTAAGTTATCAGTGTAAATGCAGGCACGCAAAATATGGTTCTGTGTTTGATATGGCCACTGTAATAAATCCATGATTAGTCTTCATAATGGTCTCATCGTTCTGGCGACAGATATTTGGCTATACTCATTGTATAAAGACAAAACTAACGGTGCTATACAGTAAATAGTGATCACTATAGATCCAGTCTGTAATCAAATAATCCCTTCGAGAACTGTAGTATCATTTGTTAGGACAATTATAAAAAGAAAAAAGGCTACAAGGCAATCATGTATTCTGCTGTACTAAAGCTTTAATAAGGCTAAAAACTTATATCAAAAGCTAACGTTAGTAGCATTTACAAATAACAGCGTATCTACAAAGTATGAGACGACTATAAATAAAAAAACATACCATTCTGAAAATTCCTGTAACAGCTGTTCTTGCACAGCTTCTGCTCGATCCTCTTCACTAATATTCTCTTGGTCTGATTTGGGCTCAAATTGATAAGGCAATATTGATGCTGTTGTTTATTACAGTAGACCAGAGCATATGCAACTAACCATAATGGTAAGGGCCGTGACTTTCTGGACAACGTGCACTAGGCGGTTAGCGAATCACAACTCACGGGGCCACGAATCACAACTCTGAGCCTATTGTGTATTTCTGAGGGAGGGGCTTCATAGAACCAGGAAGCTATCTGGACGTTTTTACATGGGGGGGGGTGGCTGACAAAGAGTGCAAAAAGAAAAGGAAACCAATTTGAATAGATCAGGACAGGAAGTCGTTTGAGAGGTCCACGGATGGCAACAAACAGAACAACACAGTAACAGTCAAAAGAACCATTCAAAGATAAACAGTGAATGAAAAATGCTTGGACTTGCTAACCAAAATGACTCACACTGAGAAGGGGGGAAATGGAGGGTGAGTGGACGGGAAATGGGAGATGACATACTCGTCCCTCTTCTCAAGGGCCCCTACAACAGCGAGCCAGTGTATGTGCGTGTGTGTCCTGGCCCTGGGGGGGCCCTCTCTACGTGCCAGCGGGAGCCTGTTTGCCTCTGAAAGCATGCGCGGCACTCCCTGGAGAGGCCCCGGCAGTTTGTTGTGTGATCTTATCTGGCGCGTGCCTGGGCCGCCCTTTCCCACACTCTGCACGCTGCGCTGTCAAGCATGGAGTGGGGGGAGGAGGGGGGAAGAGGTAAAAAGGCCCCGGCCTGTCAACATTACATGGACTTGACAGCCGTGACATAAGCCCCACACCCAAACCTTTTCAATCATTACTACACTTTATATAACAGAATCTCTGTTGCGAGGCTCTTCTCCACAATCTGGCCTCCCCTGCTCTCCACAGGAGAAGCTCCCCTCCAGTCAGTCTGTCCTTTCCCTCTTTATAGAAAGCAGCTTTTCACCTCCTTGTGCTTTTCAATTTAATTCCATATCTTATAGGATTAGGTCCACCCTGGTGCTGCTGCCATCATAGGGGAGTATGGAAACAATTCTGACATATTTGAGAGATCAAACGGTCTAACGGAGGAGGGTTGGGGGGTTTATAGTATTGTGGTGTACCGATGTGCCACTGCAGAATAACCAGATTGCTATATTGAATAGAACCGAGATCCCAGAGACCTCTAAATTCTCCAAAATGCTAATTTTATAGAATTTGACTGAATTTGATAAATAGGTGCATATTTATTTTGTTCACACTGTATCTAGCCTTAAATGGTAAGAAGTGAGTAAGTGTGCGCTCCATTCAAAGACACTGTAATGAGTCTGGAGTGAGGGTGGAGGAAGGTGAGTGTGGAAACATGACAGGTTGTCTTGAAAGTGCTGAGGGCTGCAGCAGAGTGCAGGTGAATACATGGAGAGCTGAGGAGACTCTGGGTCAAGCTCTCTCCCTTCAGTCTTCTCCAGGGGCTACGGATGCCTCCGCTGCTAGGGAGGATCGATACTCTCCTCGTTCTCCTTTCACTGCCAAACCCACTTACAAAATGAGAAAGAAATGAGGAATAGAAAGAACCATGAGAGAGAAAGAAAGCAAGCAAGTACGGAAGGAAGGAAGGACAATCAGACAAAAGAAAGGAAAGAAGGACTTAGAAAGAAAGAAAGAAAGAAAGAAAGAAAGAAAGAAAGAAAGAAAGAAAGAAAGAAAGAAAGAAAGAAAGAAAGAAAGAAAGAAAGAAAATGAAGGAATGAAGAAACAGAAGCAGACAGAAGGAAGGTATGAAAAACAGAACAAACTAATGAACAAATGACTGAACAAATGAAAGAATGAATGGGTGGAAGGCAGGAACGAATGAATGAACAAACAAATAATAAACAAACAAAGAAACAGATCAAAAGAAAGAAAAATAAAGGAAAGAATGAAGAAACAGACAGAAGGTTTGACAAACAGAACAAATGAACAATGAAAGGAATCAAACAAAAAGTGAACAAACGAATGAACAAATGACCAAACAAATGACCAAACGAATGAATGAATGAATGAAAAGAAAGAAAGAAAGAAAGAAAGAAAGAAAGGAATGAAGGAAAAAAGAAAGAAAGAAAGAAAGAAAGAAAGAAAGAAAGAAAGAAAGAAAGAAAGAAAGAAAGAAAGAAAGAAAGAAAGAAAGAAAGAAAGAAAGAAAGAAAGAAAGAAAGAAAGAAGGGGAGAAAGGCAGGCATGACTGAATGTCATAAAGGAAGGAATGTATGAAGGAAGGAAAGAAAGAAAGAAAGAAAGAAAGAAAGAAAGAAAGAAAGAAAGAAAGAAAGAAAGAAAGAAAGAAAGAAAGAAAGAGAAACAGACGTAAAGAAAGGAAAAAAGGAAGAAAGAAAGACGGAAAGAAAGTAAAAAATAAACAGAAGTAATTAGGAAAGGAAGGAACAAATAATTAAAGGAACAAATGAGCGAACTACAAGCTAAGAAAAAGAAGATGCCAGGATATGCACATCACAGATGTTACAGTGACTTGAAGACAATTTAACCACACACACACACACACGCACGCACGCACGCACGCACACACACATACACATGCTTATAGTACTACTCACACACATTGTTGCATGCTGCTTGGCTGTGCACCTAATTTCTTCCTTTCTCTCTCCATCCATCTCTCTCTCTCTCTCTCTCTCTCTCTCTCTCTCTCTCTCTCTCTCTCTCTCTCTCTCTCTCTCTCTCTCTCTCTCTCTCTCTCTCTCTCTCTCTCTCTCTCTCTCTCTCACACACACACACACACACACACAGAGCCGTGCTCCTGCTTGTCTGCGTGGGGGGCCCTGCAGGCTGTCTGGAGCCCAGTGCAGAACAGGATGCAGAGAGCACGATGGAATGGAACTTTTGCTCATGGCTGATCTCTGCTGATCCGACTTGCTGCTGAAGAACACTTTTCTCCTTCCATGCATCATTTCTTCTGCTCTCTCTCTCGCTCTCTCTCGCTCTCTCTCTCTCTCTCTCTCTCTCTCTCTCTCTCTCTGTCTTGCTTTTCATATCATTCTAGTCTCCACTTTCTTCCAGACATGAGCCAACCTGAACTCAGGCCTCATCTGATCCCTCCAGGAACCCGCGAAGGCACTGAACACACACACATGCACACAAACATTGTAAATACGGAGAACACAGATCCCTGACACACCACATGAATATGTTTTGAAAGAGCTGACGTGAATGTGTTGAGAAACACTCTGTAAAAGACTTTTAAGCAAATCGCATGCACATCTGATCGGGATCAGGTGCCAAACATCCCTCCTCAATTATCTAAAAGCGAATGTCAAAGTTGCAGTGAAGAGTATGAAAGAAGTTCATGTTTATAAAATAAGTCTCTTATGATCACCAAGGCTGCATTGATAAAAAAATAAAAAGAGTAATATTGTGAAATATTGTTAAAATTTAAAATAACTGTTTTCTAATTAAATATGAGTTCTGTCAAATCGATAAACCGCGATTAATCACATCCAAAATAAAAGTTTGTTTACATAATATATGTGTGTACTGTGTATAATTATTATACAGTATAAATACACACACATGCATGTATATATTTAAGAACAATCTGTTATGTTTATATATAATATAACGCATATATAATTTCTTAAAGGTCCCGTTCTTCGTGTTCTTTTGAAGCTTTGATTGTGTTTACAGTGTGCAATATTACATGTGTTCATGTTTCGCGTGTAAAAAAAAACAGTATTTTTAACACAATGTACTTATCTGTATACCGCTGTTTTCACTGTTCTAAAAACGGCTGATGACTTCCTTTATTCTATGAAGTCCCTCCTTCAGAAATACGTAACGAGTTCTGATTGTGCCAGCGGTTCCTGTGTTGTGAATCGACAGCAGCTTAGCACACATGGAAAGGTCACGCCTCTTAACGGAAGATAAATGCGCTTAATGATCTCTACAGCGTCCCTGGGAAAGCCAAACAAAGGTGATTTGACTCCGGGATGAAAATAACAGCGTCTCGACGACATGGCGACAAACACACTGAAACACAGCACTTCCTTTTCTCCACGCGACCATCCTCTTCTCCAAGTGGGACAGCAACAAGACCACGCCCCCTTTTTTCGCGTATTCTTGTGGGCGGAGGTTAGTCTGTTCTACTGTTCTACTGACGTCATTTATGAAGGAAGTACCAGGATGTAGTCCAAGCCAGCCGTTCGCTGTAGGCTTTGAAAGGGAACTTCTGTTAAATAAAATATCTCGCTTGGCATTGAACTTTGAGCTTTATAATTTTACAGGTATTATTTATGCTCTAACAGCAACATTACACACTAACTAAAGTTTGAACAATGGGATCACGAAGAACGGGACCTTTAAATATATCGGGGAGAGCGGTAGCCTGGCCCCGCTCTCCTACCCACTCAATTTTCAGTTTTCTTTCAGTAGTCCGTCTGGGATTGCGGTATATTCTCTAGTTTTAACTGGTCCAATCAGCAAATAGAGGGAATGACTGAGAACGATGACGTTGATGTCGTGCGCTAGTTTGAGATGACATACGTCACCACCAAACGTTAGCGATTGGTTATGGCAGATCTAGAGTGGCTCTGGGCTGATCCAATAGTTTTAAACTTCAACAGAGTACCCGCCTTTTAATGCTTGTCAATGGAGAGTGGCCAGACTGTACAAATTAAATGTATGATAGTCTGATAGGACCAGGCTAGGAGAGCGGGGCACAACCTAACACTTTTTGACTTAATCAATTTGTGTAAATCCACTTGAGGTTCAGAGTATTTATTTTTTCCCAGATTAATTTCACACATGTCTAGTACAATTATGACAACATAGTACAAACAACTAGTACAAACATGACAACAAACACACCTCAAAACACAGTTATAGCATACACTCTAAAAATGCTGGGTTAAAAATAACCCAAGTTGGGTTGAAAATGGACTAACCCAGCAATTGGGTTGTTTTAAACCAGCATTTGGGTTGTTTTAACCCAGCAGTTGGGTTAAATGTTTGCTTAAAACAACCCAATCGCTGGGCTAGTCCATTTTTTTTAGAGTGTAGTAAAAAAATGATAACAATTAAGCATTTCTGAACATTGACTCTCAGTCTTTATTCACCTTTTTCTCATGGTTTCTCAAAAGAATTCATAAAAGTATAGACTATAATAGCGTAGTTCTAATAGGGGCTCATTGTAACGCAGTGTTACAACGCACCCCATCTGCGCAACTGGAATTCAACCACCATTCTGCTGGTTAGATCAGCATTAAAGAACTATCTCAACTATTAAATAACAGATATAAGATTTAAATAATATCAGATTTGTCAAATTTTAAATAAACACAAAAAACTGAGATGAAAAATGTACTTAAGTAAGAAATTAAATAACAATTCAGTGATATCTTCCAAAGATTTTTACATTTTGATGCAATTTTCAATATGGAAAATAAATACACTAATTTCGTCATCCTGGTGTGTGGAAAGTTTTAAACCGTGTGTGTTACAACTAACCCTGCGTTATGTTGTGCCCCGCTCTCCCCAATGTACGTGTGTGTATTTTATATATGCATAATAATTATACACAGTACAGACATATATTTTATGTAAACACACACTTTTATTTTGGATGCGATTAATTGCGATTCATTGATTTGACAGCACTAATTTAAATAAGTAAATAAGTAATAAGTTATTCCTGTGATGGCAAAGAGGAATTTTTACCAGCATTACTCCAGTCTTCAGTGGCACATGATCCTCTAAAATGCTGATTTGATGTTGAATACACTTTTCTTATTATCAATGTTGAAAACTGCTTAATGTTTTTTTTTTATGTAAACTTTATGATACATAGTTTTAGAGTTCTTTGGTGAATATAAAGTTTATTTACTTTTTTATTTAATTTTAAATAAATCTTCTGTAACTTTATAAATGCCTTTATCGTCACTTTTGATCAATTTAATTTGTCAGTGCTGAATATGTAATAAATAAGATGCCATCAAGAGTTATCAAAGGTTATGGATTTGAATCCCAAAAAACAAACCTTAAGAGATATAATCTATAAATCTGAATGAAAGCGTCGCCCAAACAAAAAAGTTTGAATCATTGATCTTGATGGTTTCATATTGCGCTCTACCCTTTCACTCAAATCAGAAAGGAGAATCATGCCCTTTCTGTCACATCTTCTTACATCACGCCTGCCAATGGCTGCCCATAATCCCCTCGCTGGAACATTCATTAGAAACCATGCGGAGCTTTGTGCCCTGGGGGCCAACCATGACTTTCCCAGGACAATTAAAGTTACTTAGGAGGAGAGAAAAAAAACAGGGTTTGCTGAGGAGTAAAATGAAGGAAGGATAGAAAGATAGAGCAAGGATGCAGGGAAGGAAAGATGAAGAGATCCTTCACAATCTAGCCAGAGACAGTCAGACTGGATCGGACCAGGATTACCCATTTTCCTAAAGGGTATAATTGGCCAATCTGTGGGAAAAATCAACCCCAGTTGCACATTTACCTCTGTCTATAATTTATGCAAAGCTCTTGCGCTGCCCTCTTTTTAATAAGAGACTGAGTGATTAAATGTCCAGTTGACTCCTTGCTTCCTGCAAAGCATGAAATAGACTCAACATCATGTGGAACGCAACTTCTTGTTTCCCCAAAATAAATAATTCACCAAGTCTAAGGAAGAAGGGAATCTGGCCGAGAGCAACCTGTAGGGAACGGGGGTGCATTCTGTGTATGACTGGAAGGGGGATTTGTGATGGTCTTTGAAATAGGGAACACCCCCTTATCTATAGAAGAACCCAATTTGACAGATGTTGTTATCCAGACTGATCTGTCAGAGATGCACTTTAAGTTATATCTTGCTTCAGGACGTGGGATGAGAAAGCAGAGGTTACAACTAGCAGCATACTGAACCTTTGACCTCATGCTGACCTTACAACCCTCAGCCGCATTTTAATATATTTCCATTTGCAGAAATTCCAAATGATAGACAGTTATGAGCTCTGTGCTCTGTATGTGAATGTACTGCATCACATGCAATCAAAGGCTGTTTTGAGCATGATATTCAGGTTTATTGGTTTCGATCTGCCTGCAAAGTTGCTTTTGAGAGCAACTAATCATGGAAGACATGAATATGCCTACTTCCCTAATATATAGTATGCAAAAAGCAGTATGTCAAATGAGAAGTATTGTCAGAATACACACGCATAGACACACACACGTCTGGTTTGCTATCTTTGTGGGGACTCCATAGACGTAATGGTTTTTATACTGTACAAACTGTATGCTATATCCCCTTACACTAACCCCACCCCTAAACCTACCCATTACACAAAACTTTCTGCATTTTTTAATTTTCCAAAAAACTAATTCTGTATGATTTATAAGCTTGTTTCCTCATGGGGACCTTGATTTAGGTCCCCCACGGTGACACGAGTCCCCATGAATCAGTGTGGGATGAAGTCCCCAACGGGATAGAAAAATATGAACACACACAAACTTTTTTAATGGTTGAGAGGTTTGGTAAAACTTTTATTTCATAGTGTGCCTGTTACACATCTTACACGTACTTACTATAATAACAACAACAGTAAATTATACATAATTACAAGCCCAAACCCTAATTATATAAGTGCATGTTAATTCATATTACTCAGTACTTATTTGTAGAATTACGCTGTAACAAGGTCACCTTAAAATAAAGTGTAACCATAAATGTCACATTAAATGCGATACACACTTTGACATTCTTCAGAAGAAAAACATAAACCGGAAAAGCCAAACAATTTGCTTGGGGCAAAATCAGTACAACAAATGATTATATTTATACAAAGAAGAAGGGAGAGACTGGGAATGTGATGCATGGAACACCGGTAGTGTGCTTGTTTTAACAAAAAGCACAACAAAAAGGTTTAGAGTGACAGGTATCTCACCTTGAGGGATGAATTCCATTCGTGGCATAAGTTATGCAATGTAAACTAAAAAACAGGCCAGTGATGGAAGAACTTCTAATAGCGTGTGTATTGGCAACTTCATATAAAACTTCAAATAGTAGACCTTAATTGTATTATTCCAGTCAGAATGAATACAGCACAGTAGCTTCTGATAATCTAGCAAGTCAGATTGTTTTAGGCTTAAACCCTCTTATGGGTGAAACTACAATTGAAACCAATTATAAGCTCCCAGGCATCAGTCTAGTACCAGCAATGGGACTGTAAGTTCTGAAGGTGAAAGTTGATGCTTCAGCAGGGCTAAGCTAGCCACTTTGTCCAGGGGGAGACAATGGACCCTGAATGGGTGGAGTGAGACTAAGAGGCCAGATTCAGTGTTAATACGGCCAGAGGGAAAAGGGAATGTGATTGGGAGGTGCAAGGTGAAACCTGGGGAGAATGTGCCAGCGATGAGGTCATGTGTGTGTGAGTGTTTCTGTGCGAGACGCAATGAATAGCCTGGGCTACAATGAGCAACAGGCCAGGAACTCAAAGGCGGCGTATGATGTCATGGGAACTTGTGAGTGGCTACTGGATAGAGTGAGAGAGAGCAGTGAGATGTTTTGAAAGACTTTGAATCTATGGCAGTGTATCAACATGAATCAAAGTTGAATCATTTGCAGCACCTGGTTTAGAAAAAAACAGAAGCAAATTACTGATGCTTTTTGACCAATTTATTTCCATGACTTTTGGTTAAGGAAGTGAAAACTATGAACGAATTGAAACTTATTCACAAATCAACACTGCTAATTTTTTATAGCAATTTTTTTTTTTTACTTTTAGTCATTTCTAAAGGATGCAAACAATCCACATATATTCGCATTTCAAAAATGACTCAGTCTTCAGCTAACTTTGAAGTACATTTAATAAAAAAAGCTTGAGAACATTAAAAAGAAATGGAAAAACTGAAAAGAAATGAAAATATGTAAACCTGCGGTGACGGAGAAGCGGGGCGGAGAAGGAGACGCCGAGTCGATTCCAGTTCCTCAGATCTTTCAGACAGTGGCACTTGACCTTCTCCAGTACTAAAGAATATGACAGCCATGAAGCTGGGTAGGGGGGGGGAGTAGAGAGAGACAAAAGCCACACAAAGTGCAGCCTGGCACCAAATAGTTAGTTTGCAATCAACGTCAGTCATCCCTCCTGTAGAGACAGTTTGATTTCTACTTTTCAAATGAGGCGTTTATTTCAAGGCCTGATAATAGGGCGGTGAAATTGAAATTGGCAGCTCGACAATCTACAAATAATAGTGCACTGCACAGGAGATCATGTGAATGGTGCTTTTTTACCCCCCTTTTTGTCCGAGACTTGATAGAGAGAGAGAGAGAGAGAGAGAGAGAGAGAGAGAGAGAGAGAGAGAGAGAGAGAGAGAGAGAGAGAGAGAGAGGGGGGCAGCATTTTGTGTGAGAGAGTGTGTGTTTGTGTGTGTGAGAGGGAGAACGAGAGAGATGTTTCACAGTAAGATTACAAAAAAGAAAAGTCTAAAAAAATGAGTCCAAGAAAAGGTAAAAACTAGACAAAAAGCATAGAAATGTTAGAAATGGGGTAGAAATGCACTGGGTGGGCATGCTTGAAGGGGGTTAGAGCTCTTTAATGTTCCTGGCAGAGACCCAGCAGAGGTCTCAAGGTTATCCTGGCTTTGCAAACTCCCACGGGAAAGGTGGTGAAATGAGGGGAGGTGGCTGGGATGGAGGTGGAGGGAGAGGGGGGACTACAATCTTCTAGGAGCAAAGCTCATGAACCAGGGGGTTGTTATCTAGGGACCTGGCCTTGCTTGAGGTGGAGGTGCAACTGTGACCCTTAAACATTTTCAACATCTGCTTCAAAACAAGGAGGCCAAGTAAGAGTCTGATATGTGAATAACTCATTTATGCAGATTCAATCAATGCAGGACACACAAATCATATTCAATCTGTTCGTTCTGAGAGTAAAACCCAAATGACACCAGTGCTACATTGTGTAGGCAAAGACAATAAATAAATAATCAGTTATTAGTTGAGCAATGTTTTGGGATTTTTTGCAAAGTTATGCAAAGTTAGAAAAAAATACAGAACATGTGTGCGCATCCAAATACCAGAATCCCAAAATGAAAAAAAAGATAGATAGAATAGATGTCAGCACAATGAACTTAAGCTCCAGAAAGCTTATTAATAAACAGAGCAACATTTCAACCAATCAAATTCCCATGTAATGAGAAGTTTTGGCCCCACTTTATATTAGGTGGCCTTAAGTACTATGTACTTACATAAAAAAATAAGTACAATGTACTTACTGAGTTCAAATTGTATTGCAAAACACTTTTGCTGATATTGAGGTGGGATACGGGTAAAGTTAGAGACAGGTGTGGTGGTATGGGTAAGTTTAAGGGTAGGGTTAGGTGTAAGGGAAGTGTCAACTGTATAATTACAAATGTAACTACAGAAATGAATTACAGATGTAATTACATGCAGTTATTTTTTAAAATGTAAGTACAATGTAAAAACTTGTATGTACACAATAAGTGCATTGTATCAAATTATTAATTAAAATGTTAGTACATAGTAGTTAAGGCCACCTAATATAAAGTGGGTCCAAAGTTTTTATTATACGGGTGATGAGACTGATGACAATATCACATAGTAAATCAAATATAGACTTGCAACCTTTAAAGATATATACAATTTTGTGTAGTCAGTAGTAAATGCATAATAGTAAATGCAATTGGCATGTATAAGCCAAACCACATTTCCTTTCTAAATGACTGCTTCATGAAGCTTTCTGTACCTTTTCAATACCAGCGTATTGCAAAGCATTAATGCTATGTCCAGCTTGCTTAAATGTAATGCTCTAGGACTTCACAGTTGAAACAGGAAATAAAAAATTGACAAATACCATTGAATGTTTTAAAGAAAAGTGAACCAATCATTAAGAAAATACCACAGAGGCATTGATATGTAAATTGAGAGGTAAGGGTAAAGGTAGGTTCAACAATGCATGCTGTTTATTTACACTCTCCCAGTGCCTGTTAAAGACAATTATGCAAGACTAAAGAGGGCCTATGCCTTCAACAGTTTATCTACTGTAAACAACAGGACTCCCTGAAGAGGAAACAGGCCGGTTTATTCACCTTTAATTCAAATGCAGCAAGATCAAGATCCTTTTTGTAAACAAAAAGCCATTGCTTGGCCATTGTGTGCAGAACACTTCTTTATCGCTGAGGTTCAGATACCATCAACAGTGAGAGAAAGACAGCTATCGCTTACCAGCTATCCTAAACTTGAAGAATGTATTCAATGTTTGTGGTCTGAGAAAGTCTCAATTGAAAGACTAAATTAAATTAAGCGACACATACACCGAATGTTACATGGTACGTTAATGCACAATGAAGTGCTTCATGCGTTTATTTGAGCTCGTAAGTGTATTGTCTCTATTGGAAGGCTTGTCATTAGCAATAACGCCCCAGGCTTGTTAATTCACTCACCACCCAAACCAGTCGAGCCTGGCAGCCAGATACTCATGCTCACGTAGTGACCCATGACCCAGTCTCTACTGCCTCCTCCACACAAGCACACAGCCCCTGGTACGCCGCTCCATGGGAGAGAGAACTTGGCTAAGCTTTAGTAAAGATCCCCCCTAAGGCACACGCTTCTCCCCTGCCACAGAAGAAACAGGAGCAGCAGCAGGAGCCGAAGCGAGCCCGGAAAGGCTTGAATCACCACTGCGCTAGGCATCTGTTTGAAACACTCCCCAGCCCCTGCTAAATACAAAACACAGAGCGCTAATGTCTGCGAGGCTGGTGGTGACCCCGAGTGATCTGTGTGTGTGCGTGCGTGCGTGCGTGAAGGTGTGTTTTGGTCTTGGGGAATTTACATGTAGGTGTGTGCATGTGTGCGCGAGAAGAGCACTGTGAATCGACGCTTTTATCACGCCCCTGCCTCTGATCCCCTCAGGCCCTGGAGGCTGTGCTGTTCAGAGCCTTGCTGCTGTGTGTGAGTATGTGGCGCCTATGTTCCACCACTCGCTCTGGCTGCTGCGTCTGCTCCGTGGGAAGACTGCTGGAGGGTCTCCAAAGCAACACTCACTCCCCTCTCTCATCTCTCCCACCGCTTCCTTTCTCTCTGTCTCTCTGTACTTGAAGGGTCTTGGTGCTGGAAGAAACTTCAGCATGCACCCTCTCACATTTTTACTTCAGCAAGTGGTTGTCTACTTATATCTTGGTTACAGGCTATATTAATCATTCTCGATAAACAGAATACACATACACAAGTGAATATATAAATGCACTGTAAAAAGTTTTTAATTATGATAATAAGGCACTTAAAATGTCACTTTAAATCTGTCATTTACTGTCAGGGGTGTCACGATCCAATACATATCATGATACTGAACGATACGATATTATTGCGAAACATCAAGTCAATGTATTCTTCACAACTATTCACAATACATATTGTCACTATCCACGATACTAGTGTTGCATTTTTGTATTGCGATATATTGTGACACCCTTACAATACAGCATACATGAATTACCCGTAGCAGATAGAGGTGGAGCTGGGGAAGGTATAGGGCTTCTGAAAACACGGTGCACTGCTAGCTCATTGGCTACTGATACATCAGGAACAGAGAATGGTGTGAGGCAGCAGATTGAGTTAAGTACCTATCTGTCTGCGTCATCTAAAGTTTCATGACAAAACTTTTTATTTCTTCTGTGGAACACAAAAGAAGATATTTTATCCATGCAATGCAAAAACAAGTTGAAACATTCTTCAAAATACCTTCTTTTGAGTTCCGCAGAAGAAAGAAAGTCATATCTTAGTCAGGGTTGCGCCATATTTAATTTTTGACAGGAATGAAAACAAGGCTGTGAGGGATAAAAGTACACCGCGTTCAATGGATCACTGCTGTTTATATTTATATTTATGCATTTGGCAGACGCTTTTATCCAAAGCGACTTACAGTGCCCTTATTACAGTGCCAATCCCCCTGGAGCAACATGGAGTAAAGTGCCTTGCTCAAGGACACACTGGTGGTGACCGCTGGGATCGAACCAGCAACCTTCTGCGTATCAGTTCCATGGTTTAACCCACTGGACCACCATCTCACACTTACAGTTTAACAACATAACGTTTATAAACTGTTTTGAGTTGTAAAAATTACACAATAAAAATGACATACAGCGCGGGCCAATGTAAAGACTGTAAGTCTATCCCTCACAGCCTCAAATGTTTACCCCAAAAATTTAAATTACCCCATGATTTACTCACCCTCAAGCCATCCTAGGTGTATATTCTTCTTTCAGACGAATACATTCGTAGTTAAATACAAAAATGTCCTGGCTAATCCAAGCTTTATAATGGCAGTGAATGGCAGCCCACAATTTGAAGCATCCATCCATTATAAAAGTAATCCATACAGCTCTCGGAGGGTTAATAAAGGCCTCCTGAAATGAATCGATGGATTTTCATATTTTTGTGTATTTGGTATCCATATTTAAAAATGTATAAAGTAAAATAAAAAGTATCTAGCTTCAAGCGCGACCGCCTTCTGTATTTAACTTACTAAGAAAGTGTAACACAGTTCAAAACACTTATGCTACGTCTGACGTCATACGTCGTGCCAGTTACACTTTTTTAGTAAGTTGAATACGGAAGGTGGTCTGCTGGAAGCTTGATATTTTACTTTATAATATGTTAAATATGGATATTTTTGTTACAAAAAAACATCGATCCGCTTTAGAAGGCCTTTATTAACCCCCTAGAGCCGTTTGGATTACTTATGTAATGGATGGATGCACTTTTTTGGGGCTTCAAATTTTGGGCTGCCATTCACTGCCATTATAATGCTTGGAAGAGCCAGGACATTTTTATATATATATATATATATATATATATATATATATATATATATATATATATATATATATATATATATATATATATAACTCAGATTGTATTTGTCTGAAAGAAGAATGTCATATACACCTAGGATGGCTTGAGGGCGAGTAAATTATGGGGTAATTTTCCCTTTTAGGTGAACTATCCCTTTAAGGCCTGTTCACACCAAGGACGATAACGATAAAGATAACGATAAATATATAGTTCCAAAAATCATTCTCAGTATTAAAGAATATAGAGTTCACACCAAAGCTATAATAACGATAACGGCGCAGAGAAATGATATCGTTGGAATCACTTTCAGAGCAATTTTATCGAGCTGATGAATGATAAAAACATTGACAGCCAATCAGAATCCATCCTGCTGTACTGAGCTTGAGCATTAAAAGTGACAGACAAGCATGCTTAGAATAAGCAGAAGGATAAGATAGTTATCTTTATAGTTATTGTTCCTGGTGTGAACGGGCCTTTAGTCTATAGGTTTGGAACAACATACGAATGAGTAACAGAATGATCAAATTTTCAGATGTAATATCTGTTCTCTTCATTGATGTTTAAATTATTCAGTATTATATCTGTAATTTCATGTTTTTATCTGAAATATACATGGAGAGCCAAGTGCTTGTTGGCTTAAACTGTTAAAAACGTCACATATTCATCACAAAACAACCAACGTGACAGCAATCAACCAACAATATGTAAAGAACACCTGGCAAACAGTCAAATGCCAGCAATTTCTCAATACTTTTGAAAATATTTGTATTGTTTTTAAGCATTATTTACCTGATTTTTTACATACACTAGTCTAAAATTCATCTGCTTGTTCTCACATATGGATATCTGCCAATGTCATTTAACGTATTTCAGTAAGCCATCAAAGGTGACTGACAGCTCCTTGAGCGAGGCTGACACCATGACACCCTCACTGCCCGACCTCTTCAAGAGATCCCTATGAGCCATCAACAGCAACTTTCCTTTGGCAGCTGGCATTCATCACTGGCTTACACATTAACTTTACACCGGCTCTGTGATTGCAGCTCAGCTTGTTTGGGAGCATGCTATCTCCCACTTTCTCACGTACTTTAGTCCTGATTACATTATTGCTGTGTGTGGACAGCCATGGTTGAGAGACCTCGATAAAGATATGATTCTGAGAGAGAGAGAAGAGTAGGGTGGAAGGTGGCTGCAGAGGGAAGTGTATGGGTGTGCTTACGTGAGTGAGATAGAGAGAGAGATAGAGAGAGAGAGAAGCGGTGACATAAAGACTTGGCTAAAATGAGTACATGTCGCTTTATCTATACCTGTGACACAAAATAATATGGACTTTTCACATAGCCATAATGAACTTAATTGCACAGATGTATGCTTTATTGTTGCAATTAATACACACTGTAACAATGAGCCTATTTCCCCCCCATATAGACACAATAACGACATGATCTCACAAAAGGTAACATTGCAGGAAAATGCACAAGGGGACTGGCAGCGTCCAGGTGCTTGGGGGGTGGGTAAGGGGGGTAAAGGGAGGGACAACGCAACCTGCCCGTAATTCAATGCACCCTCTAGATCCCTTGTGCAACACGAGCATGAGAAAGTTACTCATGCGGAGACGAAAGGTTTCTGAATCTACCGGTCTTTGTCTACTTGACATCAATACATTTGTTTTGCGAGTCCTTTACAAGTGTGAGAAAGAGCGATGAATCTGTTTCGCAGTGTAAACAAATAGGACATTGAGTACTTTGAGCACTATGTTTTTCTTGAAAATGCGTGGAGCTAGAAAATTGTAACACATTTTGTCTGTAACTCAGCGTTTTGTGTCTCAAACTTTATAGTATTCCCATATTTATCTGCTTCAAATTGACATTGTTTAGAAATCTAGGCTACTACTTAACACTAAACTGTGTAAATTGGTGTGAAGCACAAAGAGTGCTGTTTGTTACAACCTTCCCCCACTTCCGGGGTGGGTTGTAACAGTAGGTGGGGTGGGTAGCAACACTAATTTACTTGTTCAAAATAATTGTTATGCCACCCCTCCATCACCTCCCCCCTTTGATAAGCATTTTAATTTGAAGCCGTAAATATGCAAATTTTCATTCATAAGAGCTAATAAAATAGAAAACATGTCTGGTCAGCCATTATTTTTTTTTTAGTTTTTTTTTTTTACATGTAGCCTAGATGAAATGCATGTAGATGTTAAATATTTTATCAATAAGCTCACAAATCTGTGATGTTACAATAGCTGTCAAAAATTAATATAAGAAAATACATACATAAAGTCACATACTGTTCAATATAATGGTCAAAGTAATGGTAAAGTAAAACTGATAATAAACAAGATGTAATTGTTTTGTGTCTTATTGATGTTTGTTTTAATGTATTGCTATATAGCTAATAGTTGATTAACATCACCATGCATGCTACATAAACGCTGTCAATACGTATATAATTTTATAGCAAAACTGAGGAAATGTGATTAGAATCGCATATAACAACACAGACAGTTTAGCAGCCTGCCACTATGATATATCACACTCATGAACTGCAGGCGAACCCCCGGCGCCCTGTCCCGCAGACGCGCGCAAAGCCGGCAGGAGCAGCGCCTTCCCCCGCCGCTTGCGCGCCACGTGTCGCGGGGTCTGCAGCAGCTGGAGACTCTCACCCCTGTAAATGTGCATATAAGAGGGCTGGCAACACACTCCACACACTCCAACCAGTGTCTTTACTGTCAGTATGTGGATTCTGACACCACTAACTGTTAGTTGATGATCGATGCTAAATATACGCAATAATCGTTTAAACGTCAATACATTCGACAATATCTTCCCTTTAGCGTGCGCAAGGTTTTGTCCAAAATGTTTTTTTGGGCTTGTTGTTATTTGCGTTTCCATTGCGGTACAGGCAGAAAACCATGAATTAATTTAGTGGCGTTTGTTTGCGACCTCGTAAAATCATGACCTAAATTAGAGCTGCGTCTGTCAGACACAGTCAAGGACACTATCCGCGCTGTGCGCGCTTTCGGTCTGAAATATCTTCACACTGGCTCGCATTCCGATAAGCCCGATCGAGCTCTCAGTGGGCGTGGTTTTCCCAGGCTTTTAGAACAGCAGCTGCTATTTACCTTCCCTCTAATGTAAACCACCACCGCCACCCCTAGCCCGCCAGCCAAACCTCAACCACCGAGGTAATAAAACATCCTGGCACGTGCTCCACATTCACAATAGCGCTCGTGAGCCGACAGATGTCAAAATGCCAACAGCAGCGACGCGCTTAAAGAAATACAGCGCTGCCTTGTCAAATGAACTTGTACACAGTAAAATTGAACGCCTAAATGTAATCACTGTCTTATTATTTTAAAGTTAAATCAAAGTGGTAGGAAAGTTATTGCCTGTTGCGCATTTTTCAGCCACTTAAAATCGAATGACAGCAATTATTGTGAGAAGTTAAATGGACTTTCTTCAGTGTAACTTGACAGAAAAAAGATGAACATTCCTACTCTTTTTTCAGATTTATGAAATTCAGACCACTTAAAAAAAATACTGTTTATTTTTAACAATTTGCCATATTGTGACCATGCGGTCATGTGCAGTTTTTATTTAATAAAAGGCAAACTCAGCTGCGTTTTTTAATGTTAGCCTATTGCAATAATAAACAACTTTCACGTGTTAAACTTTCTATATTTTTCGTTTATTTACTTAGTTTCAGTGGATCTATATGTGTATTGAATTGTAATTACACAGTTTGCTGTTTCTTCACGGAGACTGGCTCTTAAGTGTTAATATGTAAACTGAATGATTGAAGGCAGTCCCGGTTGTGCCCTAAACCCGGCCGCGCGCCATTGGCCACCCGCTCAAATGCTAAACAACCAATGGAGGGACGCCGACCACGAGCCATCCTCCCCTCGGGCCGCGTGTCCCTCACGCTGATTGGTAGAAAGTTACTGTGGGAAAGAAAGTTTGGGAAGTTTCACACGAGCCGTTCGCGTGCAGTCGGAGATATAAATAAGACCAACACGACGCTGAGGCAGGCAGTTGCTACGACCGCTGGCAAACGGTGAAATCAGAGACTGTGACATCATTGCCGCACCAGTTGAAATCGGGACACTTCGTGCGGATATCCATTCATATCTGGAATTGTATCTGCGTAACGTTACTTAACAGCGTTTACTCTGATAGAAGAATACTGAACAGGAGGATTTCTTTTTTTAAAAAATCTCAAAGGATACTTCCCAGAGAAGATGCCTGCCGACATCATGGAAAAAAACTCCTCTTCTCCGGTTGCCGCGACTCCAGCGAGCATGAACAGTACACCTGATAAACCCAAAACGGCTTCAGAGCACAGAAAGGTTTGTAGCCTATTGATATTGAACCGTTCTGCATTTATTTCCAAACCGCGCGCATGTGCGCACTCCTACATTGCATTGAGAAACAGTTCCCGAAGTTGACTTATTTTTTTTTTCTTTTGCATTTTAGTCTTCTAAACCCATTATGGAGAAAAGAAGAAGAGCGAGAATCAACGAAAGCTTGGGTCAGCTGAAAACGCTCATCTTAGATGCCTTGAAAAAAGATGTAAGTACTGAAAGTCGATTGATTCAAACAATTACATCTGGGTTAAATATGAATGCATCTCCTTACATAGCCGCCTATCTAAACCAATATTTTTTTTTATTTATACAGAGCTCCAGACACTCCAAACTTGAGAAAGCGGACATCCTGGAGATGACAGTGAAACATCTGAGAAACATGCAGCGGGCACAAATGACCGGTAAGTCGAGCATCTAATGAATATTCATAAACAATATTTTGAGAACTCCCAGAAAGTTTTCACTCTGTTGCGAGATTCGTTCCCCCCTGAGTTAAACTAGAATTTACCCAGAACAATTTCATGTTCAGCTACTCAAGATTATCTGACCGAAAGTCTTTCCTCGTTTTCTTTACAGCTGCCCTAAACACGGATCCCACCGTTCTTGGGAAATACAGAGCTGGATTCAGTGAGTGCATGAACGAGGTGACCCGGTTCCTGTCCACCTGTGAAGGGGTTAACACCGAGGTCAGGACCCGGCTGCTGGGTCACCTAGCCAGCTGCATGACACAGATCAACGCAATGAATTACCCAACACAGCACCAGATACCCGCCGGGCCTCCTCATCCATCCTTCAGTCAACCGATGGTCCAAATCCCCAGCGCGACTCAACAAGCCAACGTTGTGCCTCTTAGCGGAGTCCCCTGCAAAAGCGGGTCTTCCTCCAACTTGACTTCTGACGCAACAAAAGTTTACGGAGGTTTCCAGCTTGTGCCGGCCACAGACGGACAGTTCGCCTTTTTGATTCCCAACGCTGCCTTTGCTCCAAACGGCCCAGTTATTCCAGTGTATGCCAACAATTCCAGCACACCGGTTCCGGTGGCCGTGTCTCCGGGAGCACCGTCCGTCACGCCAGATTCCGTTTGGAGGCCTTGGTAGACAGGAGGAAAAAAAAAAAAAAAACTCTTAAAGACTCAAAGACAAATTACACTTGTTTTCTTTGTTCAGCGTTTACTTTGTTTTTTGTATGAAAATGTGTTTTAAGAGATGATGCACTATATTTGTATATATCAAAAGGGAGAGAAGTTCATATTGAAATAAGTTTTGTATTGTTGAATTCCGTTCAATGCATTTTTATATTTGCGGTATCTTTTCCACGTTGTGATGCCAAAGATATGTTGAATGCGCTTTCAAGTTTCTTCATTTTGGAAGATAAATAAATTGCATATTACGAAATGAAACGTTTTGCCTGAGTGTTTAGTTGTATTCTAATGTTTTCAGTACACTCTAAAAAAAAAGGTTCTATATGGCACCAAAAAAGGTTCTTGGCTCGTAATCATAGGGGAACCTTTTTTAGTGCTATATAGCACTAAAAAAGGTTCCCCTATGATTACGAGCCAACCTTTTTTGGTGCCATATAGAACCTTTTTTTTTTAAGAGTGTAGTTTGTGAAACTTGCTTATTATTACTTTAAGCAATGATTCTGGCAGTATCGCATGTTTTGGCTGAACATGATGCAGTCTTTAAAGAAGCTTGTCTTGTTGCTCTTTATCACGGTAAAGCACAAACTCAGGGAAACTTGTTAAAACGCGCCGGCGGAATGGCCTCCAGTGTTAGCCATATGGATGTACATTGCGAACAGTGGAATAAGTTGTTTTAAGTACCCTTTTTTTCTTTTAAAATCATCACAATCAACTGGTCAATCTACATCTGTGACTTAAGCCTATATTGAATAAAATATTGAATAGGTTTAGTATAGCCTAGGCTACAGCTGGTGATACCTTTTAGATTATATATGCCTAAACTATTGATTAATCCTAGTAAACCCTAGTATTTGTATACAAAGGTAGATTTTTGTCAGCACATATACATCCTAATTCGAAATTTCGATCTTTTCTCTGTTAGTTAAAGAGAATTATTATACAAATACGTTTGTATTAATTAAATGAAGATTCTCATTGGAAAAAAACAACAACAAAACGATTCATTTCCATATTTTTTGATAACATTTTAAGGACACAAGATGAATACACTTGAATTAGCATATCACTTTATAGATAGGCCTAGGAGTTTTATCACAACTTAATATAGGCTACATTACCTACTATTGAACGATTAATGCCTGTATGCGTTGTGTGTGACATGCAGACAGCCATCAAGAGGATTACAAGAGTCTGAAGCTGAATGTAGCAACAAAGTTCAGTAGCAGAGAGAACGAGCGCAAGCGATTTTTATTACACGACCTTTTAGCGCCATCTAGTAATTCAAATGTGAACTACTACACCTACAGAAGCCACCGAGCGGACTGGTCAACACTTTCAGTTTGAAAGAAGTTGGACCTTTACTTGCGCAATGCCATTATATTTATTTATTTAAAGCATTTGCATCACTACATAAATATTTTTAATAAAAAAGCAAGCCCCTCAATAAATGATTATGATAATAAAGTAATGAAGAGTGGGTACATATTAAATATGCTTAAGCGTTTTTATCTCTGTGTGGGTATAAAGGATGCAGAAATGTTTACACACACACACACACACACACACACACACACACACACACACACACACACACACACACACACACACACACACACACACACACACACACACACACACACACACACACACACACACACACACACACACACACACACACACACAAACACGAGTTTGTGCGTGTGTGTGTGTGTGTGTGTGTGTGTGTGTGTGTGTGTGTGTGTGTGTGTGTGTGTGTGTGTGTGTGTAAAATAGAAAAACGCTTGACATGATGAAACGTTTCCTTCTTCATGCATCCCTGTGTTTTCTGTTTTCCAGGTGTGTGTTGCCTATAGCTATTTCAGTGTGGCCATTCTTTGAAGGGGGCATTGCAGGTGTTTGCAATTACCTCCTATGAGGCACAAAGTGTAGATAAGTGCAATCATTTTGAATTTCCATCACACCTTTTGTGGTGCCGAGAGTATAGAGATTGGAACCACATGTTATAGAGGAAAGCCTGCAAGGACATGCTCATCTCGAAATACATACGGTGGGTCATATACTTTGCCCACCTGAACTTTAAGCACTCCACCATCTCAAAAGATCCACAATGATGTGGTGGACCATGCATTAATTTCCTTTAATCCAAACTGGATCCAGAGGCGAGCAGCGCAACCCAGGAAACCGCCCGACCCCCTTCAGGCGTGCTTCCCCCTGCCCGCCTTGCAACCACCCGCCTCTGGAGGACAGCTTTACGAGGGTCTCAGGTTACTGGCGCACTGACCACTGTGCCGGGGCGCCCGTGCACATGTCACAACATGACCGGAGGGTTAGCCAGCATGTATGTCAATTAACTTTTCCCACACTCTGTGCAAATGCAAGAGGCTTGAGAGGAGAAAGGAGGGGAGCGGGGAAAGGGAGAAAAATAAAAAGGACTAAACGAAAGCCCCCTCTCTGCTTCCTCCTTGGCTCTTAAGTGTTACCATATGGCATGATCTCTCTCTCTCTCTCTTTTTCTTTTTCTCATTCTATCTCTCTCGCTCCTTCTTTCTCTCTCTTAACTCGTCATCATTACCGCCTTGTCTTTGATTGTAGCCCTGACAAGCCTGGGATTTATGATTTAAGCACAGGGATTGCTGTACCAAGCTCTGGACTCACTATGCAGCCCTCTTTCTCTCATTCCCACTCCTTTTCCCTCTCTCGCCCTCTCCTGCAGTTGCAGGGGAAAGGCTGTTTTCTGGCAGGAAATGAATAGCTCCCAGATGAGCTGAGGAACCTGAGAGGTCGTGAGAAAGAGGCGAACCCCCTTCCCACAGCCGGCGCACTGCCAGCCGCCGGGGGAATGTGGGAGAGCGTCTCTCTGACACACGCATCAACTCTCCCGCTGCTTGCCCAAACACCCCACCGCCTGCCTGCCAGCAAGCGCTGACGCACAGGGCCCATCTGAGGGGGGTAGAGTGGAGCTGATTGGGGCAGTATGTGGATAGTTTGACAGCAGAGACGTAAGTGAGCACGAGGGCATGGGGACAGGAAGGAGGATGGAATGATGAAAGCCACGACGAGAAGAGCATGTTCACTAAATATACAGTCACATAAGTGGTTTTTAGCATTGAGTTGAGTTAACTTTATTGTCCTAAAAGGCGGTTCTTTTTGTAGACAGCAGTATACATACATAATTCGTACAGCAACACAAATGCACTTTAAATAACACACTTCATTCAATAAATCATTAAAAAACTTAATAGCAGCAGGTATAAAGGAATGTTTATATCTATTAGATTTACACAAGGGGAGCAGGCGATATCATTCAAAGGGAAGCAAGAGTTGGAGAGTCAGGTACAACAAAGTATTGTTCATATTCAATCGATTTATTCTTGCTAACATAAAATATGATTTTCTTTTTCTTTTTCATTAGTCAAACACCCCCACCCCCACACTTTTATATAAACAGAAAGCTTAACTTGGTTTGAGATTTTTTCAAGTTCTCAGACAGGAGAAGCAACGGTCAAGGGCTTTCATTCTGACTGGAGCAAATAAGGATTAATGTGAGTGACCAATGAGTAATCAACGTGGCACATTTGGCACAGCGAATGAGGGAGATGGCAAAAGATCTGCAGCATTTAAGGTTCAATGAGCTTAAAGAAAAACGTAAATACATGAACACAATATAGATGGTGACAAAAATGTGATTATTTATTACAGATATTTTGTCTATGGCAAGGAAATAGGATCATTTGAAAATGAATCGTAGCAAAAACTCACAAGATTGTTTTTTGGTAACACTTTATTTTAAGGTGACAGTTACGTGTTACTACATATAGGTCTACTTACTATAGTAAAAAAAAAGTTAATTATCCATAATTCCAAGTTACTAACCCTAAACTAAACCCTAACCGTAATTCTATAAGTATATACACTCACCTAAAGGATTATTAGGAACACCATACTAATACTGTGTTTGACCCCCTTTCGCCTTCAGAACTGCCTTAATTCTACGTGGCATTGATTCAACAAGGTGCTGAAAGCATTCTTTAGAAATGTTGGCCCATATTGATAGGATAGCATCTTGCAGTTGATGGAGATTTGTGGGATGCACATCCAGGGCACGAAGCTCCCGTTCCACCACATCCCAAAGATGCTCTATTGGGTTGAGATCTGGTGACTGTGGGGGCCATTTTAGTACAGTGAACTCATTGTCATGTTCAAGAAACCAATTTGAAATGATTCGAGCTTTGTGACATGGTGCATTATCCTGCTGGAAGTAGCCATCAGAGGATGGGTACATAAAGGGATGGTCATAAAGGGATGGATATGGTCAGAAACAATGCTCAGGTAGGCCGTGGCATTTAAACGATGCCCAATTGGCACTTAGGGGCCTAAACTGTGCCAAGAAAACATCCCCCACACCATTACACCACAACCAGCAGCCTGCACAGTGGTAACAAGGCATGCTGGATCCATGTTCTCATTCTGTTTACGCCAAATTCTGACTCTACCATCTGAATGTCTCAACAGAAATCGAGACTCATCAGAACAGGCAACATTTTTCCAGTCTTCAACTGTCCAATTTTGGTGAGCTTGTGCAAATTGTAGCCTCTTTTTTCTATTTGTAGTGGAGATGAGTGGTACCCGGTGGGGTCTTCTGCTGTTGTAGCCCATCCGCCTCAAGGTTGTGCGTGTTGTGGCTTCACAAATGCTTTGCTGCATACTTCGGTTGTAATGAGTGGTTATTTCAGTCAAAGTTGCTCTTCTATCAGCTTGAATCAGTCGGCCCATTCTCCTCTGACCTCTAGCGTCAACAAGGCATTTTCGCCCACAGGACTGCCGCATACTGGATGTTTTTCCCTTTTCACACCATTCTTTGTAAACCCTAGAAATGGTTGTGCGTGAAAATCCCAGTAACTGAGCAGATTGTGAAATACTCAGACCGGCCCGTCTGGCACCAACAACCATGCCACGCTCAAAATTGCTTAAATCACCTTTCTTTCCCATTCTGACATTCAGATTGGAGTTCAGGAGATTGTCTTGACCAGGACCACACCCCTAAATGGATTGAAGCAACTGCCATGTGATTGGTTGATTAGATAATTGCATTAATGAGAAATTGAACAGGTGTTCCTAATAATCCTTTAGGTGAGTGTATAGTTAATTAATATTACTCGGTACGTATTTGAAGAAGTACAATGCTGTCACCTTAACATAAAGTATAATTTATTTTTTTGCTCAATAAAGCAAAGACAATCCACTTAGTACTGAGAAGTTTTGACTTATTGTGGCTAGTTAATATGTGTAACAAGCAAAGATGTATTTAGTATCTCACACACATTTGATTGGAAATACAGTAAAAGTAATATTGTTAACTTTTATAAAGAATTTTAAATACGTTTTTTTTCCAGCAAAGCTGAATTTTCAGCAGCCATTACTCTAGTATTCAGTGTCACATGATCCTTCATAAATCATTCAAATATGCCGATTTGAAGTATTTCTTAATATTATCAATTCTGAAAACAGATTCATAGTTAATTTAACTGCTTAATATTTTTGTGGAATCCATGATACATTTTCTTTCTTCATGATTCTTTGAAAAATTCAAAAGAGATATGCTGTCATATAAATATGCTGTCTTTTTACAGTTTAACCAAACATTATACAGGCATGATATGAGACTCGACTTAGGGCCAATCACAATTGTTGTGATAAAGTACTTGCACGTTCAAGCCTCTCAACTAAATGCTTCTCTATAGTACAGATAAAGACTCTAAAGTCACAATGAGGGTATAAAACACAATCTGTGAACCCAATTGGTATCTCTTTTGCACCCACCATTCTATTCTAAATCCAACATCTTCTTTACTTAATATGCAAGTTTTTACATTGAATGTGTGGCTATAGTAGCCTCCCCTGCATCTTTTGGTTGCTTGTATAGATCTTTTCCTGTAAATTAACTACACTTGGTTAAAATAGATTTCCTTGTTGGATGTCTAATGTCTCTGGAGTTTTGTATTTGTGTGAATACTGACACTTTTTTCTTCATTTAAACCCGTTATACATGTAAGGTTTTTGGTCAAGGTAAGACGGATGCACACTTCTAGAGATAAAAGGATTCAAACAGGTGTGAAGACACGTGTTTCCTGTGATAGGCCGGAGTGTGTCCGTCACAGGACCCTTGGGAAGCTCCTAGGATGTATATTTACAGACACAGACAGACAAAAAAAAAAGACATGGACTTAAAGGGATAGTACCCAAAATGAAAATGTGTCATTATGTACTCGCCCTCAAGTTTTTCCAAACCTGTATGAGTTTCTTTCTTCTGTTGAACACACAAAAAATTAATTTTAAAGAATATTAGTAAGATAGACTTCCATAGTAGGAAAAAAAAATACTATGGAAGCCAATGGGTGCTGTCAACTGTCTGGTTACCAACATTCTTTGAAATATCTTTTGTGTTCCAGAAACTCATACATGTTTGAAACAACTTGAGGGCGAGAACATTTCATTTTTAGGTGAACTATCCCTTTAAGTGTGATTGTGTGGCTTTTGTTATATTCCTGCTTCAAATAACTTATACAACATCAGCTCAAGGAAATATTTGAATGCTTAGTTCATTTTTCAGCTTGTATACTACAATCTTACAAAACACACATGGTTTTAATCCTAAAGTTAAATTATTGTATGCTTCTGTCTCCATTCCTCACTTTAGATTAGGTGGTGGTGCTTGTATTCTGAAAACTCATCCATATAGGTGACGTTTTGTTCTCATAGTCATTCTTCTGGACTTTGCAGTACCAGATAGGGAGGCCCAAATCATCCGAAAGGTTCTATGAGCTTCTGAAACACAGGGATGTGAAATGGCATTATCCCACCGCCTCTCACACCGTCCACGCAAAATGGTTTAAGCCGAAGGAATGCTTCCGTGGGCCACTGGCTAATCCCCTTTCTTGTATAAAACCAGTGGTGGGGCCGCTACATCGCTGGGCAGTGCGATAGTGCACCAGTGTGACAAGCCATTAAAGTGCCGTTCTGTCTGTGTGTTTATTTACATTCTTGTCTTTCGATCCACCACAGAGCTTTTATTCTTGCCAGCGATCACTCTGGGTAGGTACTCTGATCTGACACCCACAGGCTGCTGTTCTGTCGATGCTCTTTTGCATCAGACATAATGAGATGGGTAGGGCGGCATGTTTTGATGGGGGTGGGAATGCTAAGGTTCCGTCACATGTCTATTGCCATATCTATTGAATGTATATTTTTAAGAGGGTTACTTGTTTGTATTCTTTCTTTCTTTATTTCTTACAAAGTTAGCTGCAGGGCAGTCCTGCAAATGTAATTGAGTCCTGTATCAGAATCTACTAATGCCCCCTGGTGGCTTCAAGGATATACTGCAGTATATTCAAAAAGAGACATGGTTCTCATTAAAGTGGGAAAACTTGAAGCAAACCTGTTCAAACATATGATTTTTCCCCCCTTCACTTCTGGTTAAACAGTTTTACAGTATATTCGTTGTGCAAAATGTTAATTCTCAATGCAAACTGACCCACCTGGCCTTGATTGAAATGTGGTCTTGTTTCAGTGGTGCAGGAGTAACACTGGAAACTCAAGCTGTTTGACGGCCTCCAGATCACCTTCAGCACCTGGAGTGGGAATGAATTTCATCTCAGTCAAGGCGAAGAAAAGTGGCATCGCTGTAATACAGATAAAAAAATAAATCAAATAAATTGAGAAAATGAGAGCATTTAATTACTTCATTACTATTTTATAAACATTTTAAGTTACAGCAACCTGAACATAAATTATTAATTATTATTATTAAAGCTATTAATAGGCTGTTTTCACAGACAAAGCTTAGATTACTAGATTAAGACCACAACTATGCCTTACTTCAATCTGGATATTTAAATAGCTTTTATAAACATGCCAGGGGGGTTTTATAAACAGGGGGGTCTCATGAAAATCAACAAAAAATACAGTGGACACGGCTAATAACTGCATATTACTGCTACTAAACAACAAAAATATAAATTGAGCCAAATAACTTTTTTGATTTGGTTGACTGCATTTTTAGTTTGATGATGAATAGACTGTGAAGTTTGGATTTTCCCCTTAGGTCTATAGCAGCTTAACAATTTATAGCCTACTCCTTCATTTATGGTATTGTAGCTTGTCTATAGGCTACGTGTTGTAGGCCTAGCATATTTTAGTTTTTTTTATTATAAGTTGTGTATTTATGTATTTTTATTATTATTATTTTTAGGCTATGTGCATATGTATGGTGACGCATTGCTGCCACATACATTTGATTTTTTTCACTCAATTATGTCGTAATAACGAGATGTTATGTCGTTTTAATGACATCTTTTCTCGTAATAACGAAATCTTATGTTGTTAAAACGACATATTTTTTCTCGTTAAAACGACATATATTTTCTCCTAATAAGGACATGTGTTGTACAATGATATCTACAAAATATGCCTGTATCCACATTAGATAATTCTTATAGCCCATGTGCATGGAGAAGCAAGCTCAGCGTAAAATAGGCTCTTCCGCTGCCTGTATCAGTGGCAATGCCCATAGCACGAAAGTATTGTAATTTATTGATGTAGCCTGCAGTTCATAACAGCCACGGGTAACAGAAGCCATGGACAGCTCATGTTCGCATCAGTGGCACAACTTTAACCTAGAAATCACGGACCCCGGTGCACAAATATTATAACTATCTATAATAGGCCTACTGTAATATATTGTATGTTATACTGTAATAAATGTATTAAAAAGAAAGTCAAGGCGTTTTTTAGGAGGGTCTTGAGACCCCCCCCCGGTGCGGCCGGTGATTATGACGTGGTGTCATCTTCGTCACGGCACATGTTAGTGGGATATATTAGGCAGCAAGTGAACCTTTTGTCCTCAAAGTTGATGTGTTAGCAGCAGGAAAAATGGCCAAGCATAAGGATTTGAGCAAGTTTGACAAGGGAATGTAACGGAGTATGTAGGTTCAGGGAAGAAGGAGGCGGGAACCGGCGAACATTCAACAGACTTTAATAAAATAAATTAACACAAAATGAAATTAAAAGCGGCAGCCCCCAATGGACGACTGCCGCGCACGTACATAAACAAAACATAAATAAAACACAACTTAAAATCCAGGCCTGGTCCTTTCTCGTCCTTCACTAGTGTCGCTCGTCCTTATATGCCTCCGTGCTCCCTCATGAGAGGACTCGAGACCGTTGTGCCTCGCAGGTGACGCTCATTCTCAATCACGCACACCGATCTCGCTTGCTCCTCCCATGTCTCTCGCTCGTCCACCTCGCTACCAGGACAAATTGTGATGGCTAGACGACTGGGTCAGAGCTTCTCCAAAAATGCAGCTCTTGTGGGGAGTTCCCGGTCTGCAGTGGTCAGTAACTACCAAAATGGTCCAAGGAAGGAACAGTGGTGAACCGACGACAGGGTCATGGGCGGCCAAGGCTCATTGATGCACATGGGGAGCGAAGGCTGGCCCGTGTGGTCTAATCAAACAAGCTACAAGACTGTAGCTCAAATTGCTCAAGAAGTTAATGCTGGTTCTGATAGAAAGGTGTCAAAATACACATGCATCACAGTTTGTTGTGTATGGGGCTGCATAGTCGCAGACCAGTCAAGGTGCCCATGCTGACCCCTGTCCACCGCTGAAAATGACAACAGTGCGCATGTGAGCATCAAAACTGTACCATGGAGAAATAGAAGAAGGTTGTCTGGTCTGATGAATCACGTTTTCTTTTACATCACATGGATGGCACAATGTTCTGCTGGGAAACCTTGGGTCCTGCTACTTTGATGCATACAACGTACCTAAGCATTGTTGCAGACCATGTACACCCTTTTATGGAAACAGTATTTCCTGGTGGTTATAATGTTATTCCTGATCAATATATATATATATATATATATATATATATATATATATATATATATACAGGTCCTTCTCAATAAATTAGCATATTGTGATAAAGTTAATTATTTTCCATAATGTAATGATAAAAATTAAACTTTCATATATTTTAGATTCATTGCACACCAACTGAAATATTTCAGGTCTTTTATTGTTTTAATACTGATGATTTTGGCATACAGCTCATGAAAACCCAATAAATTAGCATATCATGAAAAGGTTCTCTAAACGAGCTATTAACCTCATCTGAATCAAAATTACACCTGCAAAAGATTCCTGAGGCTTTTAAAAACTCCCAGCCTGGTTCATTACTCAAAACCGCAATCATGGGTAAGACTGCCGACCTGACTGCTGTCCAGAAGGCCATCATTGACACCCTCAAGCAAGAGGGTAAGACACATAAATAAATTTCTGAACGAATAGGCTGTTCCCAGAGTGCTGTATCAAGGCACCTCAGTGGGAAGTCTGTGGGAAGGAAAAAGTGTGGCAAAAAACGCTGCACAACGAGAAGAGGTGACCGGACCCTGAGGAAGATTGTGGAGAAGGACCGATTCCAGACCTTGGGGGACCTGCGGAAGCAGTGGACTGAGTCGGGAGTAGAAACATCCAGAGCCACCGTGCACAGGTGTGTGAAGGAAATGGGCTACAGGTGCCGCATTCCCCAGGTCAAGCCACTTTTGACCCAGAAACAGCGGCAGAAGCGCTTGACCTGGGCTACAGAGAAGCAGCAGTGGACTGTTGCTCAGCGGTCCAAAGTACTTTTTCCGGATGAAAGCAAATTTTGCATGTCATTCGGAAATCAAGGTGTCAGAGTCTGGAGGAAGACTGGGGAGAAGGAAATGCCAAAATGCCTGAAGTCCAGTGTCAAGTACCCACAGTCAGTGATGGTCTGGTGTGCCATGTCAGCTGCTGGTGTTGGTCCACTGTGTTTTATCAAGGGCAGGGTCAATGCAGCTAGCTATCAGGAGATTTTGGAGCACTTCATGCTTCCATCTGCTGAAAAGCTTTATGGAGATGATTTCATTTTTCAGCACGACCTGGCACCTGCTCACAGTGCCAAAACCACTGGTAAATGGTTTACTGACCATGGTATTACTGTGCTCAATTGGCCTGCCAACTCTCCTGACCTGAACCCCATAGAGAATCTGTGGGATATTGTGAAGAGAAAGTTGAGAGACACAAGACCCAACACTCTGGATGAGCTTAAGGCCGCTATCGAAGCATCCTGGGCCTCCATAACACCTCAGCAGTGCCACAGGCTGATTGCCTCCATGCCACGCCGCATTGAAGCAGTCATTTCTGCAAAAGGATTCCCGACCAAGTATTGAGTGCATAACTGAACATAATTATTTGAAGGTTGACTTTTTTTGTATTAAAAACACTTTTCTTTTATTGGTCGGATGAAATATGCTAATTTTTTGAGATAGGAATTTTGGGTTTTCATGAGCTGTATGCCAAAATCATCAGTAATAAAACAATAAAAGACCTGAAATATTTCAGTTGGTGTGCAATTAATCTAAAATATATGAAAGTTTAATTTGTATCATTACATTATGGAAAATAATGAACTTTATCACAATATGCTAATTTATTGAGAAGGACCTGTATATATATATATATATATATATATATATACAGGAATGTATGGACAGGAGTAAAGATCTGAGTAGATGGGCAGCAATATCTTAACGACTTAGACCAGGGCCAAATTGTTGTGGCAAAGCAACTTGGTCAGAGTATCTGTGAAATGGCAAGGCTTGTGTGTTGCTCCCAGTCAGCTGTGGTGAGAATTTACAAACAGTGGTCAGACGAGGGACAAACCACAAACCGGTCACACAAAATTGAAATGATGGTTATGGGAGGAATGTGCCACAACACACAGTATATCACACTCTGCTGCATATGGGGCTATGTAGCCGCAGACCAATTAGAATGTCTACGATGACCCCTGTCCACTGTTGAAAGTGCCTACAATGGGTACGCAAGCATCCGAACTGGACAATAGAAGAAGGTCGCCTGGTCCGATGAGTCATTTTCTTTTACATCATGTGGATGGCTGTGTATTTGTGCCCCATTTACCTGGGGAAGTGATGGCACCCGGATGCACTGTGGGAATGCGACAAGCTGGTAGTGGGAATGTGATGTACCTGGGAATGTTCTGCTGGGAAACCCTGGATCTGGTCAGTCATGTGGATGTAAATTTGACACGTGCCACCTTCCTAAACATTGTTGCAAACCAGGTACACCCCTTCATGACAATAGTGTTTCCTAGTGGAAGGGGCCTCTTTCATAAGGATAATACGCCCTGCCACACTGCCTAGGAATGGTTAGAGGAACATGATGAAGAGTTCAAGGTGTTGCCCTGGCCTCCAAATTCCCCAGATCTCAATCCAATTGAGCATTTGTGGAATGTGCTGGACCAACAAGTTTGATCCACAGCGGCTCCACCTTGCAACCCACAGGACGTGAAGGATGTGCTGCTAATGTCTTGATACCACAGGACACCTTCAGGAGTCTTGTAGAGTCCATGCCTCGACGGGTCAGGGCTGTTTTGGTAGCATGCAGAGGACCAAGATTTCTCGATAAAAACTCATTAACAATAGATTTTTTTATAGCGTATGTTTCAAAGGGAAAGTCCACCCAACAATTAAAATTCTGTCATCATTTACTCACACTCTTTTGCTCCAAACATGTTTGACTTTCTTTCTTCTGCTGAAAACTAAAGATTTAGCATTAGACAGTTTTGGTTAGCATTGACTTCCATCAACTGTAACTGTTTAGTTTCCAACATGTTTACAAAATATCTTATTTTGTTTTCCAGAAGAAAAAAAAAAGAAAAATAAAGAAAGAAAAGAAAGTCATACAGATTTGGAATGACAAGAGGGTGAGTAAATGATGACAGAATTTTCATTTTTGAGTGAACTCCCTTTAATCTGTGAAAATGAAACAAAACACATGAAACAGTCTAAAAATACCCATAATTGAAACAGATACAATATTTTCAGTTCACTAAACTGCAGGAGGAGTGAAACAGAGTATCCTGTTCCCATGTGCCTCAATGCAATGTGGCTTCCTTTTACCCCTGAAAGCCAGAACCCTCAACAAACGGTGTCAGAGTAATCAGCAGTGACTTGAAATATGTGGCGTCATTGAAATGTGAATTCTGTGACTAATGTTTTTATAATCCTCCTTTGAGCAGTGGCCTGTCTCAAGAAGGCATTGGATGTATTCAGTTTGGTTCCCTTTTAGGTCAGAATCTGCCTTTATTAGCATAATTTAGGTGAGCTTTCTATGTATGAGGCCTAGGAGAATATTAATAATAGTCAAGTTGTATTAGCATCTCTGTGTTACACTGAAGACTGCAGGATGCCCACTGAAAGCTGGGCAAATTTGATTCAGATGGCAGGAAATACAACTGTTTCTGTATCACTGGCCCACAGATGCCTATATTTCACCACTTTGTCACGATTTGTCCATATGCATTCAATGTCTACACAATCATTTAGTGGTAAAAGAAGTGATGCTGCACGTAGAACATCTGTATTTTTAGAGGTCTTCTGCATCCTATTAGAATCGTAGACTTTATTTTACAGTCTATCGGGGTTTCATATGCAAACACATATATAAACACACCACATTCACTATATGGACATTCCTTTTGGCCCTACACTGTCTGAACACTGTACACCTTGTGTCTTGCATATCAATGCAGTCTGCAGTAAAAATGTAGATGTTCTGTACAATAAAGAGCCTTCTCGCTTTCATTTATATATGCTGTAAGAACCTTCTTTCAAACCACACTGTTAAAACTGAAGCCCCCTTCTATAAAAGTTTCAATGTTACAGTCCATTTTGCAGTCTCACCCCCCAAAAAATCCCTGTAAATCTAAACCTTTTGTCGTTGCAGCAGCAAACTCCTGTAGTTCCCAGAATTCTCTTTGACAGCACGCCGTGCTATACGAGACAGCCGGGCAGACATATAGAAATCTAACAAGACTTTTTCCTCTGCGCCGCTTGTCTGGTTAAATGGTGAAGAAAGACATGTAACCATGGTGAGATGATAGTAAAGCTCCATAAAATAATGGGGGGAAACTGGAAAAGGCTTTAGTTTCTTGGCCAGTAATAGATGTAAAGAATATTTGGGTACTACAATAGGGTCGGACCAGATCATTCCTCAGCAGAAAGCTGAACAGGTGGTCACTGAAAACACAGACAGAGAACGTGAAATCATTCTGTGGTGTAGATTTCACTGATAGGGCCCAAGGGGTTATTTGCTGCCTTGTTCTGGGAAAAAACTGGCAAAAATGTCCTTCCAACGACTGCAGGTCTCTATTTAAAGAAACAGTTCATCCTATTAAAATGCTTCATCTTTATCTAATCTTTCTTTTACAAAGCACAAAAGGTAAAGCATTGGAAAATATTTGGCCACTCTTTTCAATGTAATAAAAAAATATGTTAAAAAACTAGCATTGGCATAATTCGCAACACACTGACTCTGATCTGGTTGCAATGGTTATCAGCTCACTGAATGGGAAGATTATCAGTGAATAATTAATTTAATGTTGGTCTATTTTCCCACAAAGCTATCATATGGTTTCAAAAGACTTGAAATTGCATGAATTGCAAAATTTTTGCATCCTTTTTGAAGTGACCAGTAAATTAAATAACAATTTCACCAGACAAAATTCCAGATAATAAATACATGTAATGCTAATATGTAACATATTCATACATACATGGGATTAATTCAGTATCATTTGGGACATTTTTCCCAGTCATCTTAATGGCGAAAAGCGCACCAATTTACCTCGATTCACTCCTCAATATTTGAAAATTTGTCACAGCTATGAATGCCAAAAAAATAAATACATAAATAAAAATAAAGGTTACACTTTATTTTAAGGTAATGTAGTTACATTGTACTTACCCAAATACAGACTGAATATTAATTAACTACACTTACTTTAGGGTTAGGTTTTGGTTTAGTTACCTTTTAATAATTATGCATAATTTACTGTTATTACTATAGTATGTGGTTACGTGTAATTATGTCACCTTAAAATAAAGTGTTACCAAAATAGAAAATAAATAAAAAACATTATGCAAACATACCGGCTTTTGGAAGCAAATTGCTGGCCATCTGTGGGTTATGGTGTATAAATAAAAGTGTTTATCCACACACCACATTTGTGTAATCATAGATTCATAATGACAGACTACAGCAGAATAAGATGGGAGGAGTTCAGAGTAGATGCTTCAGGTGTGAGATAAAATGGAAGTTTTGTGAATTTGATCATGTCGGGTGGACAGCGGGATGTGTGTGTATGGTTCTGCTTAAGTGAGCCTGAAGAATCCGTGAGGATCTTGCATTGGGAGAATGAGCCCCTTTCATCACTTATAGCGTGCAGTTTCTCTCTTACACAGGAAGCTTTAAAAAAGATTGGATGCAGGCTTGTCTTCTCTCCATCCCCCACAAATCTCCTCTGTCTGTAAAATGAAGGTATACACGCACCCAACAACCCCTGTATACATCATGACTTTAATGTAAATTGGGCTTCAGAAACTTGAATTGTTAATATTAACTAATTGATGATATGTACAGTATGTGTGTGTGTGTGTGTGTGTCTTGCTCAGCATTACGCGTATGAAACACGAAAAGGGTCTAAATTTAAAATTCTCCAGAGGCACATAACCATAAACAATCACGTGTGAAGGTATTGTTGATAGTGGCTCTTGAGAGGATCTCAATGGCTCAGAAATTCTCTCTAGAATACTACCAGAGGGACCTCAACAGAAAAGGAGAACCCTTATTAGGCTTTTGAGAGCACAGAGGGAATAATGGCTATTTAACCTCAACATCTAAACCTTTCACCCACTCAGACAAGATCTGGGAGAGACAAAAGAACCAGCAAAATTAGAAAAGGCTCTGCATCAGGTACTAATGGAGCTTGAAGAGCAGAAGAAATCCCTGTGGTGTAGAGCATCATGTTTCCCCCAGCCACTTTTCTGAAAAAACTGTTTTTATCTGCCATCTAACCATCCCTTTGCTTTCCTTTAGCTGTACACGGATAGAGTGATGACAGGCAAAGACGCGCAGCACCGTTAGAGTCAGGGCTGTCAGAGGGGACCACCTGCATAGACCTCTTTTTCCTGTGGGATTACTGAGGGTGCGGGCCACGATCTGGAGGGGCTGTTGGTGGAGGTCCCAGGGTGGAGAGTGAGCGGCGTGGAAAGTCGAGCTGGCGTGAGGTGCCAGGAAGGTTCTGCCACATACTGCATGCTCCCCGTGCTGCCCCTTCACGGTCACATTGGTTCCGTGCCGTGCAGCTGCCAACCCGTCTTTCATGGGCCGGCCGCCTAGGCTGTCTCTCTGAGGTGGGTGCTCTTTCACATTCAAAGCAGTCTCACTGAGTAACCACACATTCCCATACAAAAACTCAAAGAGCCCCCATACACCCCCTCCTGCCCCACGCCAAGCTAGGCATAGCTTTCCCACCAGCGGCAGACAAGTGTGTTTACCCCATACCATAATGCGACAGAGATGGGCGAAGTCCTTCCACGTACTCTCCTTCGACGAGGGCACATTCCAAGCTTTGTGTTCCAGGGCCCTCAAGTTTTTAAACACTAGGCACTGAAATGACAAGGGTGATCTGAAAACTGCTTTGACAGGATTTCAACAGTGCTATTGGTGTCCTTGAACCTAAATAATTATACTGTACATCAATCTAAATCGTATATTATATTACTGTAATGTAAGTATATATAGATTTTTTCACAGGCCAGATTTGCTCTGCCTTCACAGTATATAGAACGCTGAGTAAATAAGTGTTTCAAATCAGCATTTTGTGTCAACTTTCTTCTATTTAATGTTTTAAATAATTCCTTCATTTAATTTCAAATATATTTATTCTTAACCTAAACACAGCCAGTTAGACGAATTTGAGCACATGGTTAGCAGTTATTTGGCGCAAAAGCCAAAGAAAATGGTGGTTATATGCCTTGCTCAAGTCTATAAGCTAATGTTTATATATAAGACAATTGGTTATAAAACAATCAATAAAGGAAACTCACTCTGTAAGCCAGACAGCTGCAAGACTCCTGATGGTCGTGGTTCATCCATTCATCATTCCTGTGTCTGCCCCCTTGTCTCATTCTAAAATTAATAGTTTGTTTTGGTTAATTATCTTTGGTCTTACCGTTTCTTAACTGTTGAACTATGTGTGACTCATTGGGTCCGAAGTCAATGTATAACGATTCCCTTTGGACTTTGCTTTTCATTCTCGCAAACTCTCTAAACTAATAATTGTTGGCTTGCTTTTGTTTTGTTGCTGATTCAGCTAATTAGGGATTAACTCCAAGAGCCTTGTCTTGGGTCTTGGCGGTGCCACATTTTGATGGAGCAGTTCTCCATGTGCTCTGTGAACAGCCCTTTCAAACGGACCTCCATCCATTTCCCTCTGCCTTTTCAAGGTGGCAGATTTGCAGGCCTCAGCATCCCTGGCCTTTGATTGAAAATCACAATTCAAAAGAAGAGCACATCTGAGAACTCTTAAGTATTTAGGGGGTTGCCTTTTTTTTTTTTTTTGCCTTATGGCAGGTCGGAGAAAATTCAGGCCTTGGATACAGTGTGTGCTAGCCCGCTCGGACATTCTAATCATAACCCTGATGGCATGCCTGCTCAGAGGAGAACTCCATGAGCTCCTGCCATGCCAGCTCTCTTTGTGTGACAGGAGAGAGATGAAAATGGGATTAAAATGGTGGATAATGGAGGAAGAAAAATCTATTTCACTCTGCAAGCCACTGAGAGCTTCGGCTATACTGGCATGCGTGTGTGTGAGTGTGTGAGAATATGAGAGCGAGAGAGAGAGAGAGAGAGAGAGAGAGAGAGAGAGAGAGAGAGAGAGAGAGAGAGAGAGAGAGAGACAGAGAGAGAGAGAGAGAGAGAGAGACAGAGAGAGAGAGAGAGAGAGAGAGAGGAGAGAGACAGAGAGAGAGAGAGAGGAGAGGAGAGAGAGAGAGAGAGAGAAAGGTTGAGCATGTGCTATCAAGTTTATAGAACATTTATTAATTTGCATCATGCAACAATCATTGTAGTACAGTGCCTCCAAACGCTTGGAAACGCAAAAATACAAACTACGAAAACAAATGTATTAAATATGTAGTATAACACTATTGTTAAAACAGTTGGTCGTCATTTATTATTATTAGTTTTTTATTATAAATTATTACTTTAAATAAGAAAGGATGCATTTAATTGATCAGTAAAGTGACAGCAAAGACATTTATGTTGTAACATCTGTTGTAAGAGAGATGTTACAATGTGCCCCTCATGTTACAATGTACTCCACATATGGGGAATGTTGTCACATTTCACTTCCATTATTTCGGGGGAAATCAAGAAAAAAAGTATACACTGTATTAATGAAAGAAAACCACATAATTGTACTAGACATGTGTGAAATTAATGTGGGAAAAAATAAATACTCTGGACCTCAAATGGATTAACACAAACTGAGAAAGTCCCGCTCTCCCCTACCTTTGATCAAATAAATCCAGCCTTGGTGAGCATAAGAGATTTCTTTCTTTCTTTCTTAAAAAAAAAATAAAAAATCTTATCAACCTCAAAGTTTTGAACAATATTGTATATACAAAAAAAGTGTGTGTATGTTCAAAAATGTTTTACTATGATTTGTATATTTTACTATTATGTAACCAAAAAGATAATCATTATCGCGTTACAGTCTGATTAATGCAAGTTACTAATGTTTTTATGGCAATGATAAAGTTTTATGCTGATATTGCAGAATTGCACAATTCTATAGCCAGGAAGGAGAGCTGAAACATCCGAGCATCCCCATGACAAGAGTATAGTGGAATTCCAGACCACTTGACAGCTCTCACCCTCTTGATTGTTTGCTCCGGCCGTGGTAATCTAATAAATGTTTAAGACTATAATCAATTTGCAATGCTTGACGGGCATCTCCGTGATTCAACTTGTAAAAAAAAAAAGAGAGAGAGAGAGAGAGAGAGAGAGAGAGGGAGAGAGAGAGAGAGAGAGAGAGAGAGAGAGAGAGAGAGAGAGAGAGAGAGAGAGAGAGAGAGAGAGAGAGAGAGAGAGAGAGAGAGAGAGAGAGAGAGAGAGAGAGAGAGAGAGAGAGAGAGAATACTGTGAGCCCAAGAAAAATAGTCTGCCGAATAATGACTCCTGGAGTATAAATCTTATTCATGGCACACAAAGTGGCCATTGGCCAGAGAGTCATAGTGCTCTCATTATCTGCTTGGCTTTCTTCAGAAGAGTTCTGGGATTGGCTCCTTTTGTGTGAAACAGCAGGTAGCAGAAGAGTGTCAGGTCAACTTGAGGGCCCCCACTTGCCACCTCTCTTCGTGCACTCATTCTCAGAGAAACCGACCTGTACTCCACCGTTGTAAGAGAGCAAAACGGTGAGAGGTCATTCAGAGCTGAGCATTTTGTTGAGCAATTAGGATTGTAGCTTTATTAATACCTGCCAGTATAAATATCTAGTTCGTGTTCTTAATTTATCTCGATTTAAATCCTTCATGAATTCTTATTGATTATGTGTTTTTTTATGATTTTGCACATTTGCTTCCAAGTTAAAATTGAGGGTCTAGTCTTGGATGCCAGGCTTGATCTTGCTGGATGTTACTGTATTGCTGTCTTTGATAAAAAGCCGTCCCATAGCTGTCTTCTGTGTCAAGAACCCACTCATTACAGAATCACAGACAGCCTTTTTATTCAGATTATAGTCGCACACTCCCTTTGATTCGCCTTGTCTCTGCTTTCACCCCTTCATAGTTGAGGGAAGCGTCAGCCCTGTGGGAGGCTAGCTGCTCTCTCAGAATGTAGAATGGAGCTCCCCACTTAGCGCTGCAGCTAATCGAATAACAGCCCCAGCATGGTGCCCAGCGTGAGTGCACTCCCAGCGGGATGGTGAGGGCAGCTCGACTGGGGTCTGCAGGTACTTTTCATCCTGCCTGGCAGGCGAACTCTAGCATCCTGCTGCCTGAAATTAGTCGTCGACTGGCCTCTCTTTCTGCTGGTGTCAGGCGTGGGCCCCTGATGAGAGATTTGTTGATATGATAACTCGATTAGGCTTCTGGCTTGAGGGCATGGTGGCAGAGAGCCAGTATGGGGAGACTTCTACTCCTCTAGAGATTAGCATCTCTACTTAGCAAGAGCTGCAACCTCAAAACTATGCCCTCTGGATGACAGCGTTGGTCTCAGGCAGGTAATCCTCGGTTAAGGAGGATAATGGAGGTAAAAGAGGGGCCATCTCACATTAGCAATATCAAGCTAAAATCAAATCAAGGTTACGGTGAAGGGGACCAATTCATACACATCAAAATACTTACAGTTAGAATAGTATAGTGTGCATTATCATGAGTTTAGCACACATGTAGAATAAACCATTTCTTTATAATTGTACATCTTCGTTGATTTTCGTTAATTTTACAATGCAACATCTTAAGAATTAAATAAACTCTAATACATATTTAAACTGCTAATAAATAAGTTTAACAGAAATTAATGCAAGTGGTTTTATAAAAATATATCCTTTCTATGCTTTAAAACCCTCAAAAATGGTCCCCATTCACTTCTATTGAAAGTGCCTCCAAAATCTCGATTCAAGAACCAGTCAAGATTATAATACATGATGCTAGAAATGGGTTTAACTTGTATTGAACACAGAATATTCCTTTAATTTTAATTGCCATGCCCTCATATCCAATAAAGTACTTGGCATCCAAAGAGAGTCAACATTGCCCTTTTTCTTTGCTGGCATGGTATCATTTTCCTTCACTTGCTCAACACTCTCAACGGTCTTTAATGTTTCTTGACCCTTAGGGAGTCCAGCTAGAATTTCTCCCATGTGAAAGAAGTGGGAACTTATTGGTACACAATACGTTTTTTTCTGCCCTCTCAAATTATTTGTGGCATGGCGTTTAGGGGCCATTCAGTCAATTAACTTCACATCTCCGCTTTACCAAACAACAGTGTCCAGCAATATGGGCAGGCTAAAGACCAAACAGAAGCCTCCCCTTCCCAGTTCAGCTATTGAAGACCTTCAGAAAAGACACCAAACAAAGGCCAGCCCCTCTCTGTCTCGATGACTCCTCTCTTTGTTGCTTCTTCGGCCTTCATAAAGGAAGAGGGACGCTCTTGTTTGCCCAGGAGGTGGTTTAATGGCCCTGGGTGTAACAATGGGGCCACATTCAACCTCGCTAGAGAGACTCATTGTATGGGGCAGCCGGGTCCAGGGACATTCCCACTGGGCCTAGTGAATGGCAGGGAGGCATAGGGGGTAGGCTCAGGGGTAGAAAGGCGCCATTGAGGTGATAGGCAGGTTCCATCTGCCCCCAGTGCCTCCTTACCTAGTCTTTCGAGAGACAGGGGCCTCTCTCGCCACAATGGGCAAATTTAGTGTGTCGGGGTGGCTTAAAATGCTCACTTTAGAAGGAGCCATTGAGGGAAATATCAACACTGTGGATGGGGGTATTGGTTTATTCATCCATTCCAGCCCCTTTCCATTGACTGAGTTCCTTTTCCTTTCAGCCCCTTTCTCCTTTTGCCCATTCAGAGTGCTTCTCTCATCGCAAAAACTTCAGACCATGCTATTTTTCCCATACCTTGCAAAGGGGCGGACGACAAGAATTAAGTTAGTTCTGCCACAGCCCCTCGTTTTTGTGCCTTATTGGTTGTGGCAGGTATCAGAGACAATGATGAAATGGATCATTAATCAAAACAAAAATGAAAAGGGCACATAAGGTATCGTTTATAAGGTGAAACATTGATTTTTACCTTCGCTAGGCCTTATTTGAGCATACTAAGGCTTATGCTTTGACTATGGTTGCACTCATGATGCTCAAATGCATGAGTGCAACCAAATGATAACCTCCAAATATTAACCATCCAAACAGAATAACCACACTTAGCGTTATACCAAAATTCTAACATCACTTCATCACTCACTCTCATGTTATTCTAAACCTGTTCAATACATACATACATACATACATACATACACACATACACACACACACACACACACACACACACACACACACACACACACACACACACACACACACACACACACACACACACACACACACACACACACACACACACACACACACACACACACACACACACACACACACACACACACACACACACACACACACACACACACACACACACACACACACACACACACATGAATGCAATTCGAGTGCATCTTTTCGACTGGGATTCTGTTATTTAGTTTGTCTGTCATCATTCAATTATTTAACTAACTTGTCAAAATACATATCGTTAGCCTCATAGCATAATTGCCCAGATCATATTTGGCCCAAAAAAGACTTAGGCAATTATGCTATGAGGCTAACGATATGTAGAATATTTTATATTTATATTACAATATTTCCTTAATAACACCAATTAAAACACATGTAAAATATATCTGTTCTCATTTTTTTATATCCTGAAAAATCATTTGAGAAGTTTTCCATATAGTGGGTGTTCTTTTCTAAACTTTTCTAAAATCGTAATTCTAAATTTAGCTGAAAATGTTAATAAGAGTGGCATCTTTCTCCATCATTAATAGTCCCAGAGGGGGAAGGGATCTTTGTAGAACACAATCAAACTATTTATTTTCATGGGCAGGAGACGTGTCGGTATTCACAGCTTTGCATTATCTCATCTATGATAAATGTTGTCATCTATAGTTTTTTCCTATATAGACAACTTGATTATTTAGTGTCTGCACAGCAGGGACTCGAAGGCACCCCACTAGGGGTTCTGAGAGTTGACCATCTGCTGGGGGTCTCTTTACCCCCTGGTCTGGACCTGGAAATGACATTTCACATGGACACTGATGCTAAGCTGTGTGCCCCGTGTTAAGAGAATTTCTAGAGATTGAATTTGTAGACACATTAAGCAAACAGATGGCTACTCTCTGGTTGGCATAAAATGAATAGAGATGTCCGTTACTGTCATTTCCATAGCCATAAGATTCATAAATGCTGTTTTTATAGAAGAGGGTGAAGCATTGTCCAGGAAACTTTAATATCCATTAGGATGGGTACATTATGAAATAAAAAAGGTTAAAGAGATAGTTCACCCAACAATGAAATATACAGTATATAGTTAAAGTATTTAGTCAAAATCTGCTAAGGGGTAATAATGGAATTTACATTTTTGTTATAAGTGACAATAAAACAACTTTGTGCATCAAAACCAATCCTTTCTTGATAAAAAAAAAACATGATTTCCAAGAGGCAATGAATTCAGGGGGTTAATATAAAGGCCTTCTGAAGCGAATCGACGTGTTTGTGTAAGACAAATATCCATATTTAAAACTTTATAAAGTAAAGTTTTGGCCCATCGCCTTCCGTATTCAATTTATGGAAAAAGTGTTGAAAGTGCCTCTGCAGTTCAAAATGCTCTTACTACCAGTTACGCTCGTCAGACGTAGTGTAAGCATTTTCAACGGCGAGAGACACTTTCAACACTTTTTCCATGGAAGGCGATCGGCCGGAACTTTACTTTATAAAGTTTTAAATATGGATATTTTGCTTACACAAACACATCGATTGGCTTTAGAAGGCCTTTATTAACCCCCATAGCCGTGTGGAGCACGTTATTTGATGGACAGATGCATTTTGTATGGACACTCAATTGAAAAATAGAGCAACAATTACTGCTATTGTAAAGCTTGGATTAGCCAGGACTTTTTTAATAAGTCTGAAAGAAGAATGTCATATACACCTAGGATTACTTAAGGGTGTGTAAATCATGGGCTATTTTTAATTTTTGGGTGAACTATCCTTTTAATGCACAATCACTGTTTTAGACCGACTAACTGTAATACTGTGTAAGATATTGTATAACCGGCAGTGCATATACATACTTCCTGGCAACCCTCCAAAATAAAAGCTTACTGATTTAGGTTTGAAAATGTTTAAAATTCATATAAAAAAAAAAAAGTAAAACAAATTTTTTTTACTATAAAATAATTGTATTTTTATTTAAAGGGGTGGTAAAACACATTCTTTCGAAGGCTTGATTGTGTTTGTGGGGTGCACTGTAACATGTGTTCATGCTTCACATTACAAAGTGCATTATTTTTCATAAATTTCACCTTTATTCTACACTGCTCTGTCCCTCCTTGTAAAAACGGCCTGATGGTTTCCGGGTTGTATGAAGCCAGTCCTTCATAAATACGCAATGGGCTCAGATTGGTTAGCTGGCCCAGTGTGTTGTGATTCGCTAATCGCCTAGTGCACGTTTGTCGGAAACGTCACGCCCCTTACCTTTACCGCTAGACTGTGCTTTGGGTAGTATTTAGAAACAATGGCATCAATAAAACCATACCAATTTGAGCCCGAATCGGACCCAGACAATTTTAGTGAAGATGATCGAGCAGAACCTGTTCAGTCCTCAAGAGTAAAGACTGCAGATCTATAGTGATCGCTACTGAATGGCACTGATACTTTTGTAATTTTTGAACGATTATAGCCAAATATCTGTCGCAAGAACTATTAACCCAAAACGAACACTAAACATTGGCTTTACTAGTAGCCAAATCAAACACAGAACCATGTTTAGCATGCCTGTAGATAAATAATACATAAAAGCTCTAATCAAAGAATAATTTACACTAATGCCAAGTTCGCTGTTGAGATTTTAAAAAAAAGTTTGTAAAGTTAGGTGTTTGTCGGATAAAGTTAAAGCTACACTGTGTGATATTTTCCCCCATCTAGCGGTGAAAAGGTATATGACCATTCATTAAATATTAGTTTTTGTTCCTCCCAATTCTGATTTCGTTTTAACTCCTACAGTGGCCGATTTAGTCCAAAATTAACATGGCTTCCAGTTCAATCCAGCATTCCCCCTCTTCACATTCGACACGGTGCCATCGAGTGTTAAAACGCGAAAGGCGAAGCTTGAATTTACGGGTATGTCCCTCTTTGGCTAATGTACTTTCAAGATGGAGGGGCAACATGGCGACCCCCATTCGAACCCCTTACCCGTATGTATTTTCAATGGCATATTATAAACTTACGAGAATACTTTATTACTTGAAAGAAGTAACATTAATGAGCACATATATTTTTGAAAGAATTAAGTGTTTTTAGCTTAGAATAAACTGGTTTGCAGAGCCAAACAGCGTTGTCATCTGTTTACTTCCTTGCTACAACGTTCAATTAACAATACGAACTATTACAGGAAAACACATCGGCGAAAAATAAATCATACTTACAGGTTATGGCCCGTAAACAGCTTCTGTTTTTAAATCCATCTTTCAGGACAAGCCGTTGTGCGAATCCTGCATTGAACTCGCGAAGATTGTGGAAGCTTTCCTCCATGAAATGTGCAGCGGGAGCCGCGCACGCCCGCTGTGCATTCACACTGTTTTTCTCGTGCAGCTGAACCACGGCTCATGTATTGCAAATACAGACGAATATTGTCCATTATGTCACATTTTCCGGTCTTCTCCTCCGACCCCTGTCTGTCTCGTGCTTTGATTTATGATGGGCAGCATATATCTGCTGCAAATGCGACCTGTTTCCCTCTGTCTCATACACACATGCATATAACATGATGTTGTATGTTAAACGCACTGCAGCGCACCCCCATCCCTAGGAAGGCTGAACAAAGTGGACCTGCAATCCGGATGAAAATAACAGCGTTTCGTCGGCATTGCGGCAACAACACTCCAGCCTACAAACCACAACAACGCTTCCCCGCGGCGATACAAAATGGCCTCGCCCCCCTTATTTAATATTCTTGGAGGAGGGGTTTATGTAAATATTGGGGCTGGTGATGTCAGAGACCCTGGAGGAATGCTAGTAGTCCCTACCAGCCGTTTGCTGTAGTCCTTAGAAATGTATTTCTTTAAAAGCAAATATCTCCCTTTGCTTTAAACTTCGAACGTTGTAACTTTGCAGATGTTGTTTATGCTCAAACAGCAACATTACACATTAGCTAAAGTTAGAAAAGTGAAATCGTGGTTTACCACCCCTTTAATACTCATTTGTATTTTCACACTATTATTTTATTTAAAAAATAAACTAAATAAAGTGCAATAATGCTATTATTAATTATTTTATTTTTTATCGTTATATTTAATGAGTCACACTATGTGCAGTGTGAGCACCAATCCGAATCTCTAGTGCTCTCATGAGAACCAGACTGAAAAACTTATGTGCACCCCTGATTTTAATCTTACAATCCATCTTTTTTCAAATCCACATTGAATATCACAACATTGATGTCTGTCAAAAAATAACATACGCAATACATGGTAGTATTTACGAGAAGCAGAGATCCAGAGAGTACATGCATTTCCTGGAAACCCCACACTACTGGATGGTTTGAGGACATCATCGCTATCCGAGAAGAGGGAGAAAATAGCAGCCTGAGTGTCTTCAACATGCTGTCAGTCAGAGACGATAACGTACCAAATACATGACGCAGTATAAAATTGTTCTTCACATGCTGAAATTAAATCGTAATGATCAGGAAACTCAGTGACTTACTTCACACTGCATGCTAAAGAGAATACACACCAATCCATTTAAAAAACTTTGCTGGGTTAGTGAACATTGTGTTGGTTTTAGTGACAGACACAGGAAGTTGTATGTTATATTTTGATGGATATTTTTTAAGCACAAACTACGCATTCTGTTTCTGACATTCCTGATTTGAATATTTACAATATATTGAATATACTGATCTTTCCCGCATCCCCCCACTGTTAAATGAGTGAACTTGAGAGGAGTCCCTGTAGTCATCCAATTTGACTCTCATACGCTTCGGGATAAGATTCTCATTAGATTCGGGAAATTTACATTTTTATAAAATATAGTTTGATCACTATCTTATCAGTTTTTTTTAAGTTTAAAGCAATTATCAGAGATCGATACAATGTTTAATTTTCCATTTTTTTATTTTACATAATTTGTTACATTCAAACCCCTTTGCAGATTTTGAGTTATCAGTAGCAACACACCACTGGGGGCATCTTACCCCTAATGTCTAACTTTAACATATTGCTTCAAAATAAAAACAATATTTGTTACCATGTAAATGTAAAATAATGATGGTGCCGACAAACCACCTACTAATATCTAAAATTGTAATATCTGACATAACATCATAGATCACTATTATGACATTTTTATTTACATAATCACATATACAACAAAAAATAGATAATTTAACCTCAAAACGGGAAAACTCACAGATGTTGACTTTAAAATGGAAAGTCAACCTCAACACGAGCAGAGCCAAAAAATGTTTTGAGAAGAGATTGTGGTCAAGGGCATAGTAACCTTATAAAATTCAACAATACCAGTTAACATGTCACGTCTATTTTTTTTACTTCCACAGAATACAATATTCAGTTTGGGAAAAGTGCAACAGCAATGATAGGAGTAGTACAGGTCACAATGATGCCCTCTTTCAAACTTTATGGAGATCACTAGAGATTATATAATCTCAGATATTATTTTTAAGATCCAAAACTGCAGCATGAGTGAAAGACTAGCAACACCAATAAAACAACTTAAAACCTGGTCATGGATTTCCAGAGAGGGTTTTTTTTTTGTTGCATGATAGCTGCCTTCAGTAAAATAAAAAGGAGCAGTGTTTCAACTGCTTGTAGCCAGAAGGTATGAAACAAGTGCCAGACTTCTAAATCATGAAAGCTCTTGGCACTGGGGAGGCTTAAGCTGAGAGCTCTGAGCAAAAAGCTGCCCACTTTTTTTTTCCCAGGCACTTTCTCAGAGCGGGGTGAGTTTAGGGGTGCAGCACCTCGTAGTGGTGGTTCCCGGTGGGCCTGTGGAGGAAATCTGCATCAGGATGAGTTTGGTTTTGATGTGCCTGAGCTGGAGCAGCTTATATGTGATCTGAAGTAAGACTGAGGTTCCACAGGGTTCTGCCGTAACCTCGACGCGGTGTGACCCACGCTTCTGAAAGGGCCACGCGGGGGAGAAAACACTCAAGTCGTTGTTTTGATCTTTTTATATCGACAACTTGCAGCTCTGTGTTATCTCTGTACATCTTTTATAGGGTTTGCTTGAGTTTCATGTTCGGAGGGTCTCACGAGTAAAGAAGATATGCATACTGGAAAAGAAGATCAGTGGATCATGTTCTTTGCAATAACCTTAATCAATTCAGCATATTTTTTATACAAAGTGAAATGCATCTTTCAGTTTTATCTTTATTTACATGTTATTTGTAATGATAATTTCTCAGACAAAATCCAAAAACATGAGCTAAATTGCTTCCACTCAGTAAATAAAGAGATAGTTCACCCCTAAATGAAAATTCTTTCATCTTTTACTCACCCTCATTGTCATTCCAAACATGATGCATTTATTTATTCTGTTGAACAAAAAGTAAGATATTTTGAAGAAAACTCTCTTTTTTTGTGCATGTACAAACAACACAGCCCCACTTTATATTAGGCGGCCTTAACTACTTACATCAAAAAATAAGTAAAATGTACTTATTGTGTTCATATTGTATTGCAAAACACTTATGTTGATATTGAGGTGGGATACGGGTAAAGTTAGGGACAGGTGTGGTGGTGTGGGTACATTTAAGGGTAAGGTTAGGTGTAAGGGATGGGTCAGCAATGTAATTATATTAATTACATATGTAATTACATACTGTAAGTACAATATAAAAACATGTATGTACACAATAAATGCATTGTATCAAATGATTAATTAAAAGTACATAAAGCCACTTAATATAAAGTGGGTCCAACAACACTGACCTTCCTTGTAGCGACAAAAACATTGCATACAGTTTTGGATCGACATGAAGATGAGGAAATGACAGCACTTTCATTTTGGGTGGACTGTTCCTTTAAGAGCCATTTTATAAACTTTTACAGGCTTCCTATTGTAGTATAAAGGTAAGAGGGGAGGATGCCGTAACAATCGTCACCGAATGTTTTCAATGTTTGAGTTGGAATCATTGCAAGATTTGTGTGAGCTCAATAGAGCTGCATAGGATAAAATGTAACTCCTTTTAACGGTCACACTCTACTGTTGCAAGGTTATGAATGCCAAAGCAAAAATATGATGCAATGTCATAGCAACATCAAAAAAGGTTCCAATCATAAAGTTCCTGCTCCAAGCCTCAATCTCAAAGTAATCCTCTTCCGTATTCAAACCAGTTTTATCAGCCCAAACAAGAGGGGATGAAGAAATGGGAAGCAAGCTAACCAGAACCACACAATGGAATTATGGTTTCTTGGGAGAGAGAGAGAGAGAGAGAGAGAGAGAGAGAGAGAGAGAGAGAGAGAAGTGTAAAGTGTAAAATACTTACCCTAATGTCATTCCAAACCTGTAAACATTCATTTTTTTTCTGTGGATCGGAAAATTAGGTATTTTGAGGAATAATTCAACTGGCTTTGTCATTACAATAGTCAATGGGGGTCCAAAATAATATTCGATGTTCATTTTTTTCATTTTTTCAGTTTCGATGGACATTTTTTTCTTTGTTCCACAGAAGAAAAAATAATCATAAAGGTTTGGAACAACATGAGGATACATTTTCATTTTTGTGCGAACTACCCCTTTAAGGCTAAAACACCTTATAGGGAAGCCAAGCAAGGGGAAGGGTAGAATAAAAAACAAATGGAAATGAGGCTGCGCTACCTAATGGTTAGTAAGGAAAAAACAAAAACAAAACAGTGGAGTGCAGCTAGCTTCAAAAATGAATGAATCTCAGATGGTGTGCTGGCTGAGGGCCCGGGCCGAGGCACAGGGCGCAAGGAGAGGCAGTGCTGTAGCATGTAACCTCAGTCCTGTTTATGTTCCACATTCTGACGGTGGGGAGGCCTTAAATTGGAGCCATGCTGCAGGGGATTAGGCCTATGAACCCTGGGATGTGTGTGCAGGGAGAGGGTGACAGGGGAGGCGGGCAGACATGTGTCCACAGGGCTGGGAAAAGTGCTACCCATACACACACACACACACACACTCACGGTATCTTTCCGCCCTTCTCTCTTTTTCTCTCTCCTTCCTTCTCTCTCTCTGGCAGAGAGGCCACAACCAAAGCCCTCCATGTGTGGCGGATGTTTTCCACGAGCAAGGCGGCCAGCTTGGCTGCAGCTGTCCAAACCGGAGGGCCTTGGGAAAGGGAAAAAGAGGAGCTGATTTTGGAGGGGGCGGGGGACGGTGCACTTGGCAAAGGTCAGACACCCCAAGACAACTTTGAGTGTGGGAACTGTCCGGGAAGGCATGTGCAAAATGCTATGCGCTATGGTATCGTTTTCCCTCCAAGGCTGCCTGAAGGGAAAAGCTCGGTAATACATGTACGCCTGCATGTTTGTAAGTGTGAGAATGCAGATGGAGAGCTGTTGTTAAGATGCAGTACATTGCTGAGAGTAGAAGGAGCAACAATGCATACAGTTAAACTGAAACACAGCTGCACATAAGACATGTGGACCAGCATATGCAGGAAACATACATACAAACGCGAGAATATGACGCAGAACCGGCCATAGAAACCTAAAGCCGGTTCTGCGTCATATTCTCGCGCATGCGTCTTTGTGCTTCGTGAGCTCACGGCAGATGTCAACAAGGAAGACACGAACTTGTGGAATAAAGTCGTTATTTTTTTTTAAATTTTCGCACAAAAACTATTGTCGTCGCTTCGTATAATTATTGTAGAGCCACTGTAGTGAGATGGACTTTGTAACAACGTTTTTAGTGCCTTTTTAAGGGTCGTGTGAGTGAGAATGTACGGAATGTCAATGGAGGCCTACCTCAAGCCTTTCTCAGCATCAGCTTTAAACAAAAATATCTTCATTTGTGTTCCGAAGATGAACGAATGTCTTACGGGTGTCGAACGACATGAGGGTGAGTAATTAATGACAGAATTTTCATTTTTGGGTGAACTAACCCTTTAACTACACTCTACACTCAATTACAGTAGTGATGTAAAATTACCATTTGATTCGTTACTGTTCTTTTTATTACACTATAGCAGAGCCAATAATCAAACATGCTCTCCTATAAGCATTTAAAAATTGTATTAATTTCGGTGAATAGGATCATTTGGAAGATTCAGGTACATTAATACATTCAAAACAAGAATGATTTTGACCAAAAAATGAAGTAAAAAAGTAATATTAGGAAATATTACTACAATTTAAAATAAATGCTTTATATTTAATGCATTTTAAAACACACTTTAAAGCTGCAGAGTGTAATATTTAGCGGCATCTAGCAGTGAGGTTGTGAATTGCAATCACCCACCGCTCACCCCTCCCTTTCGAAGCACATAGAGAAGCTACGGGGGCCGACACAGGACAAAAATGTAATCGTCAGAGAGAGAGCAGAGAGTGACTAGCGCTCATTTCCGTTTAGAGCGACTGTAGAAACATGACCGCGCAAAATGTCGATTTCACTGTAAGTGGACCAGCGGTAGCTAGAAATGGCTAAAAAAGGTAAAAAAAAAAAATAACAACGGTACATTGTGTAAGGTCTTTACACACACACACACACACACACACACACACACACACACACACACACACACACACACACACACACACACACACACACACACACACACACACACACACACACACACACACACACACACACACACATATATTTATTATGTTGCATTTCTGTCAATAAATCTTCATAAATACTACACACTGCACTTTTAATACTATTTTCTGTGTCCTTCAAAAATCCTTCTATATGCTGATTTAGTGCTCAAGAAATATCTCTTATCAGTTGAAAACTTTTTGTGGAAACTGATACATATTTGTCAGGATTCAAATAAAAAACATTTATTTGAAAACATAATTGTGTAACTTTCACTTTTGATCTATTTAATGCATCCTTCAAGTATTCATAGACATCTCAATTTGTTTGCATAGCAGTGTTGTACGTTACGGATTGCCGGCATTCTGTCAGGACAAGCAATGGAAATGCGAAATGCTAAATTTTCACCCAATGAAAAACCCTATCAGGAATGGCTTAAGATTCAAGCAGGTGTATCTGACAACGAAGAACCGCCTGAACATGTATTTCGCAGTTAAATACACATACAGATAATGGATGATAAATGCACGATCAGGTGTGTACGCGTGTATCTGCACTACCAATGTTAGGGCACTTCTCTCTCACCCACCTTTGTGCGAGTTCTGTGCCCTACCATTCATTCAGCTGCACCTTTGAAGGCAGATAATCCCACTTATTTGCTTTCCCATGCCTGAGTCAAGTCCTTCTCTGAACTAGCTCTTGAGAATACAGTATACATCCACACTTCCCACCACACAGACTCCTTTTATTTACCTAAATAGGATGTGGCTCAACAGGCTTTAAAATGTTAGTGAATGGTTTGTAAATATGATCTTACCGCAACTCTTTTATCGCCAAGGCTACAGTCTTAGTGTTGCTTTGAGAGGCCTTTATGTCTCCTGACATGTATTCAGAGGCAGAGCATTGAAAGCCCTCAATAAGTGGTCCCCACAGGACCCTATGCTCATAATAGAGGCCAATTCATTACAGTAAATAACAGTTGCTGTCATTATATTGTTTTCCATGAAGCGGCTTATTTGGAGCTATTAAACTGGTAATTGTTTTAAGACCAGTGGTGGCTCTTTTGCTCCCATTCAGGGGCAGGAAACCGAACACGGGCAGTGGGAATTTGGGAACGCGCCCCAGGGAGGGTCTGACTGGCGAGACAGGAGATCCAGTCCTGCTAGCAGCTGTGCGGGGTATTAGGCTCTAATGAGTTCAAGAGTTACATGGATAAGCAGAGTTATTGGGGAAAAGCCCCTGTAAGAGTCTTTGATTTACTGTCTTGACATCTGTATTAATATGTATATATTAATCAGACCAGTTGATGTGGATGTCTGAACTACTGAAATAACTGGCATAACTGAAAAAAAAAACAAAAAAAACAATACAGCACATATCCTCACAGTTTAGGGTTTTGCTCTGACAGCTGTTAAGCCCATCTTCGACCTTGTGTCACACAGCGAACATGAGAAGCTGAGGTAATGCTCTCTAATGTCCGGATTGTAGTTGTCCAGGGTTGATCTGTTCCCACAGTCACTGTTAACACGAGGCCCTTTACTTAGGATATAATCACCAGCCAGGAGAGGGAGGACTGAGTAATTGTAGGCCTAGACCTTTCCAGACAAATTGTAGTGCATATTTTAAATCTCATTAGCCTCTGAAGACTTTCTAGAAGAAGACCGCAGCTGTATAAAAAACACCAACAAATATTTTATGCACGCACACACACACACACACACACACACACACACACACACACACACACACACACACACACACACACACACACACACACACACACACACACACACACACACACACACACACACACACACACACACACACACACACACACACACACACACACACGTTGGGTTTTCATGTTTTATGGGGACATTCCATAGGCGTAATGGTTTTTATACCGTATAAACCGTATATTCTATCCCGCTACACTGCCCCTACCCCTAAACCTACCCATCACAGGAGACATTCTGCACTTTTACATTTTCAAAAAACATCACTTAGTCTGATTTATAAGATGTTTTCCTCATGGGGACCAAAAAATGTCCCCACAAGGATGAGGATTTCGGATATTGCCATCTTTGTGGGGACATTTTGTCCCCATAACATGGGGTTTACCAGGCCACACATACACACACACAGACACAGACACAGACACAGACACAGACACAGACACAGACACAGACACAGACACAGACACAGACACAGACACAGACACAGACACAGACACAGACACAGACACAGACACAGACACAGACACAGACACAGACACAGACACAGACACAGACACAGACACAGACACAGACACAGACACAGACACAGACACAGACACAGACACAGACACAGACACAGACACAGACACAGACACAGACACAGACACAGACACAGACACAGACACAGACACACAAACACAAACACAAACACAAACACAAACACAAACACAAACACACACACACACACACACACACACACACACACACACACACACACACACACACACACACACACACACACACACACACACACACACACACACACACACACACACACACACACACACACACACTCAAAAGAATCCTTCACTGCATTGCTCATTTAGTAAGGCAGAACTTCCAATAATCAGGACACTTTATATTCACCTTTGCCAACTGACTGTGATTTGGGCCAAAATTTAGAAGCAGAGGTCAAATGGAAATGAGAAATTGTTATTTGAATCCTGTTAACTCTTTTGGGCCATGACACCAAGCCGACGGTCGGCCAGCAACCAATGTCAAGTTGTCAATGAGTGTCCGTCAGGCTAGTTTTTTCAGTGTTTTTCCCCATGTTGGCTCTAGTGGCGGTACACAGTAAAAAAAATATTGTTGGTTTAACTTAAAAAAGTAAGTTACCTGGTTGCCTTAATTTTGAGTTCACTGAAATGAACATTTATAGTTAATACAATGAAGGAGACTGGTTTAATAAATAGAAACTCAAAATATTGGGCCCTATCATACATCCGGCGCAATGCAAAGCCAGGCACGACGCAAGTGTTTTTTGCTAGTTTCAGCACGATGCAGTTATCATTTTTGTGTCCAGCGCCACATTGTTTAAACAGCAAATGCACTCGTGTGCATCAGTTCGCCCATGGGCGTGCTGGTCTGAAAACGAGGTGTGATCAGGCTCATTTTTGGCACGTTGCTATTTTGAGGAAACTGAAAATGTCTGCGCCGTTGACCAACAAAAACCAGGTCTAAAGTCAATAGTGTAGTATTTTTTGTGCTATTTGAAGGACGCGTTAGTAATATGCACCTATAGGCGGGTGCACAAGGCGGGTTCACACTCTACTTATTACACACAGGGACGTGCAGCAGCACACAACATTTTTTTAATATTAAAAATAAAAGGACTTCTCTCTGGAGAAGTGTTCAGTCTTTCCTCTCGTAATTCCACCATGTAAATAGTGAATCCGCTATGGTACACCCATTACTCATTAAGAGACTAGGGCCTAGTCCACACGTACATGGGTATTTTTATAAGAGTTTTCCTTCTTAGTTAAAAAAAATGAAAAATCAAAAACATGATATGAAGCACTGTCAAGAGCATGCCAAACCAACAGGTGGCCATTAACCCTCACTGTAAAGCCATGTTGGCCAATCAGAACTCTGGAAAAAAAGGTTGTTGCTGGTTCCAACATAAGCCAAAATCTCCGGTTTCACTGTCCACACAGCAACACTGCAACCGGAGTTTCTAAAAAGTTTGGTTTCAGTGACCGGATACTGTGTTTGCATGTGGACGAACAGCCAAAACGCATAGAAAAAGCTGTGGTTTTGAAAATGCCCATGTTCGTGTGGACAGGGCCTAAGTAAAACCCTTTTGGACCGTGCGCCAGCAAAATTGGATTTGGACACTAAGTGCACCTGTGTCATGCATTTTAGACCATGCGCTCAGATCATTAAAATAGGGCCCATTATGTTATCTTAACCACATTAATTATCTAAGTTGATTTGACAAAAGATTAAAAAGGTTGTGGTAGGAAATCAGGAAAATATTTTTTGACAGTGTAGTTTGCCTGATTCAGCAAGTTGAATCTGCATCGGGGCTGTCTGTGAAACCATGAAAGAGATCGCTGTGATTGGCTGTTCAGTTTAACCAGTCCCTCCAGGATTCCGCGATTCTGCAATCGCAGAATTAAACGCAAAATCAAGCTAACTTCGCACAATTCGGAGGAGCTTGCAATTTTTCTAAATTGCCTCAGTTTTTGGGCCTAGACTCGTCATGTTGCGTCATCACAACGCACATTCAGCCAAAGGAAAGCCCACTTCGAACTCAAATCGATCAGTAAACTTCTGCTTGCGCCGTTGCTTCAGCAATGCATCTGTCCAACCACCGCAACCTTGCTCCCACCTTTAAGCGCACATCTCTCTCTCACAAAACACAGTGACATCGTTTCCAGTGACATCGTTTCCATCAATCGGTTCAGTTTATCAACTGTATGCTACATAAAAGTGGCTTCCGCTTCCGCACAACAACCCCAAAAATGGACAAAGAGCAAGACGGAACGAGTGAAGGAGACGCTGAATGAAAATGTAAATTCAGTAATATAGCAGTTTCCAGGGTTACCCCTGTAAATACAGCAGGTTACTACATTTCTGACACCGCTTGTGTAGGCCTACTGATTCTTTACTTTGAACTTTATAGTCATGTTCTTTTGCACTTTAATTAGTTTGAAACATTTGTTTACTTTATACATTTTGTGTATTCTTCAAAAGTAGGCTACTGTTATGTTTAAGGTTCTTTTTGTTATATTACCAAACTTTACAATTTGTTATCCACCCTTTAAATCATGAAATAATAAAATAATCCATTTTTTTTTTTAATGGAAGTTTTTTTTTGTGTTTTTACTTTTAGACAAAATATAAAAGAAAATGTGTTTTATGTTGTGTCATATATTTGATACATCAGGCTTTTATGGCCCATATATGGTGAAAACATTTTTATCGTAATGGTGGCGAAACACCTTAATGCTATAGGCCTAATGATGATTGAGAGATGAACAAATAAACACTCCTCAATATCCTGTTGTGTCTGATACATAATATATACAAAATTGATTAATACCTTTAAAATACACAACATTTTCAAAAGGGCCCTAGAGGGCCTGATAACCATGCCCCCATAGCTTAATAAAATCCTGTGGAAAACACTGCAATATAACGTTTTATTTGGCATTACATTTGAAATAAAATGTTGAAATTATATTTTTAAGCTATTATCAGTGTTCTCCTTTTAAAAATTATAGAGCCCAATGGTTTTTGAGGTCATAAAAGTAATACAAATGTTAAATTCTCACTGAAAAACGACACAAGAAATGCCCCCAAATCAGTCATTTTAGGCGGCAAAAAGCTGAAAAAAAGTTCTGTGTGTGATGTTGGACAACCAAAGCTTAATTATGAGTTCATATCCTCTACTATAACCTCAAAATGCTTTCTTCTGTCCAGTGGTCCTTTTCTAAGAGAGGCTACAGATTAACGGGGTGCATTCCTGATCAGGAAAATCTCTTTAGATTCACTTCCAGATCGGAGCAGCCATCTGCACATAATGCATGCCCAAACCAGGGCCTCTGCCCTCTCAGGAATTTGGAACTTTTCCCCATCAATTTAACCAATTATAG